>ML685801.1:5679073-5697307 GCA_007922175.1 Pelusios castaneus
CACACACACACACACACACACACACACACACACACACACACACACACCCCAGTGTGACAATAGTATAGCAAATGCCAATTCTCACTGCTATTCTTACAGTTTCTGTGCAATGAATGAACTTACTTTCCGCTGGCACCCCATGGAGATGGGACCTGGGCAGCTTTTGATGAATTCTGTAGAAGGAACAAAAACCCCTATTTACAAGCTTGTAATTTAAACAGGACTATGCAGTGAATGTCAGCAAACAGAATGAAAAGATGGGGTGCGAGAAGTAGAGGCGATACATGTGGAAACCATGTCCAAGTCTTAGGATGCCATAAATCCATGGGACGTATCCAGAGGTGGTACAATGGTAATGTCAGGAAGACTCCTTTACATTCAGTGTGAGGTGATGAGTCATCCCTGCACTAGAGCCTGATTAAGCCACATGCAGGGATGAGGCATTCCTATGTTAGATTCCAGCCAATCCACAAGCCAGGAGCTGATCTGGTGACTCTCAGAATGGTTATATAAGCTGGATGGGAGAAACAGTTGCTCAGTCTGCTCAGTGTTGCTTCATAACTTGGAAGTTTCCTTTGTCTGATAGTGCTAATAGACTCCACAGGCCTCAGCCTGCTCCAGATTTGGTCTTGTCCCAGTCTTATCCGTAGTCCTGCTCCCGCCCTGCTTCTAGCCCGACTCTTCCCTTGTTCCATCACTGCTCTTGACTCATGATTCTTGCACTGACTCTTGGCTCCAAACCCCAGGCCTGACTCCCGCTGCTCTGAGCAGCGGGCCTGACTATTTTTACCTAAGTTTCAGATGTCCATTTAGACACAGATAGACTCCCTCAAAGCTACTTATGTCCATCCTGCTGATGTATAAAGAGTCTAAGAGCATGTAACTTACACATGGATATGCCAGAAGAAGGTGGGGGATACTTGCAACATAAGTTAAAAAAGTCTCTGCCATACCTAGTGTAGACTCTGTTATGCAACAGCATGATGAGGAAAGTCGCTCTCAGAAAGTATAATTTAGTCTAACGTCCAGCACCTTCTCCATTACCACCAATTCTCTTGGGGGCTTTATTCTGCTTTCATGATCCAAACTGAATCTCTTATTTCTCAACTCCCATTTAACTCTCAAATGTTCATGGGTATGTACGCCCTGACAGCAAATCTGCGGCCATGAGATTGATCTATCTGGATTGACTGAGTGGCAATGAAGACTCTCTTAGTCAATCCGAAAGTTGATTCAATCCACCTCTTCAAAAGGTGATGGGAACAAATTGGTGCAGTCAGTGGTTAAAGTATAATTTGACGGGCCCCGGAACCCTCCTAATCTCCGGGCCCCCTTCCCGTATTGACTGGGCTCCCTTCATGCACATGTGGGCCCCAATCCAAGTAGGCATTTGCAACCACTTCTCTGTACCACATGCATTGGTTATCACTCCATAAAAATATTTATAATTTTATATGCCGTTTATGTCTATAGCCATTATTGTCACGAACTAGCAAACACTGCATAACACAATAAGTATTGTGATTAACAACAGTGGAGCATAGGACCCACCAGCAGCCAGGGCAGGGCAGAACATGTGTTCCACCAGATTTTTCTATTTTTAGGGGCCCTGGAACTCTGGCCCCTCAAATTTGGGGGCCCCAGAACTGCGTTCTGGTCCATTCCCCCTTAATTTAACCCCTGGGTGCAGTGCAGTGCAGTGGAGACAGGGTGCTAAAAGGACATTAGAAAGTCAACAGGAGTTATACAAGTTACTCTGTGTAGCATGCGTAACTCCTGTCAACTGCTGCTGAATTTCCTGGTAAGTGTGAACTAAGCCTCAGACGTTTTCAAATTCTCTGCTTTAGCGATTTTTTGAAAATGGAAATATAAAGTTTAAAAGAAAATTTAAATAATTACTTTTCTTTTCTAAAAGAAAAAGAGATCAAATTTACTCTGAAAATGTGTGACAAACTTGATCAATTTCCTTAATTGACAGTATATCTGAAAGTTTATTTAATGCAGTCAGCATGTCATGTTATATAATTTTGAAAGCTTTTAGATACAAATATGTGAAGCAAGTCTAGAATTGTCGTTTGCAAAAGATGGCAAATGAACAATTTTTCATTGTTTATTTATTTTCTAATGAGGAGCTACAGAATTATATTACCAGCAGAAGCCCTGAAAAAAAAAAAAGAAACCTAAGTTTGTCTTGTATGATGATTATGTTAGTAGACAAAAGAATAAATATCATCTTTGCTTTCTGTAAAAAAAGTTTCTTTCTTCTGTTAAGAGACATTTCATGTGGTTGAGAGACTGAATTTCCAATTTTTACTACAGGTGTTACTTGACTTGGCAAGAGAAGTACAGTATTACAATATTTATAGATTTTTTTAATCAATAAAATAAAAAAGATTATTAGAGAATCATAACAAGTGCAATTAAATATTGCTCAGTGTTTAGATCCAATTTTTGTGACATCGATTTCAATATGTTAGTAAAGGATTTGTCACTTTTTCTGCATGAATTTATAATTTGGTCATGAAAATATGTGTCTCTACTTAAAGTTCATCATTAACAAAGTATCTGTGGTTGGGGTTTTCTTTCCATTTTATGTATCAGACGAGACCATTCCTACCTAAACCAAAAAGTCCCCAAAGAGAATCTGAACTGCAGAGCATCTGTACCCTCACCGCTCTCTGATTTTGAATGTAGGATATAAAAAGCAAACTAAAGGATAGAAGCAACCCACATTTTTTGTTTGTTTGTTTTTAAAAAGATAGAAATATAAGTATACTTGCAGACCAACAATTTGACCTACTTTGTTATGATCCATCTGGAATGGTTTTATTTCCAGTTGTTGTCCAATAAAATTGACACTTTATGGAAAATTTTAAAAACGGAATGACTTTCTGTCATCCTATAAAATAAAGTAGTGCACTGCATAATGAGGGAGTGAGATAGGAAGTATAGGCAAGTGGAGGTGCACTAAGTTGATGGCTGGTGTATATTCTGCCCACAGATACTTGCATGCAACTACCACCGAGGCCAATGTGGGTTCTAGACCAATACCTTAGAGAAGAATTTATCCCTTTGCCTCTTCTTACACGCTGATGTTAGTAAATAGGAATCCCACAAGTTATTCCAAATATGGAGCTAACGAAAAGTCCCCAGCCCATATGAAATCTAGCCTGAGGTGCATCCTGGAGTGGTATTATGATAGTGAATGTTGTAAAACCAGCCCCAGCCCCAGGGTTTTTGGCACCCTAGATGAACTATGACTTTGGTGCCCCACCCCCCACATGTTATAAGAGATAATATATTAATATATTTTTTAAAATAGAGATGAACATTCACTTCCATCTAATTTGGCACCCCTTAAAGCCTCGTGCACTAGGTGACTGCCTAGTTCACCTGTATGGTTGGGCTGGCCCTATGTAAAACCCATTCATTGAAGAGCACCATGAATCAAACTGAATCATCAAAGAAAAAGGAGAATGGCCTGGGAGTGTCAGTTTGACGGCATGGTGAGTTGCTCTTCCTTCAGTAAGTTGTAAGTTTTGTACCCTGGATACATGTGCTCTTGGGAATACAGAATAACAGACTGGAAATTAACTGTTTCCACTGAAGCTATGACAGAACTCCAGTGGGAGTAGGATCGGGTCTAACAGGGTTACCCTTTTGTAAAAGCACCAGTATTTCATATAATAACTAGCAATTTAATGCAATATAGCAAAAAGTACCTTGAAATAATCAATGAGTGCTTTGGAATACTTTACAGCGTGGTCTCTTTTGAGTCGGAACATTCTCCAGTATAGCAGCGCCAAACAGCGATAACTAGAACAAACAGAAAGAAGACAAAAGGTAAAATATATTATGTTGCCTTTAATAAACAAGCTAAATACAGGGGAAAATGTGCAGTGTTTCCTTTATTATTATATTTGATTTTGTTTGGATTATTCCACGTCTTTCCAATGGTTCACAAGTCTCCTATTATCCACGCAAGGCCAGACACTGTAAAATCTGCCAGGTGTACCGCTATGAACAGTACCAACCAGGTAGTTAACTCCATGCTCAGAGGTTTTTCGCAGGATTGGGTCCTGCTGCAGTGAGGTCTGTGTGGTTGGCCAATGGCCCTGCCTATGAGGAGCTCATTGCAGGATCTGGGCCAAAGATTTTCAATTCTCTGGGAAAAGCATAAAGGTGCCCTTTATGGCCCCTAATCCCAGGGATATATGGCCCATGAAGAGACTAATCAATGGAGTTAATTACTGCAGTCTCAGGCCTATTTCATATTAGATGCCCAGGAATGCATTCTTCCATTGGCTGGAGTCTGTTAAGGAACAGGGATGCCCCTAACATGACCACATTTCCCCAGTCACAAGCCTTCTGTGGGGAGTAGAAGGGAGGTAGTGTGGAAGCTAAGAAGACTTTTCTGCCTGAAGTTTTCTCCACACAGAGCATGATAAGTAGCAACAACTAGAACAAAAGCAGAGGGGAGGATCTGTTCCATAGTCTGTAAAGTTTCTATAGAGCAGCACGTACCAGTATAATGCTTACAAAAAAATAAGCAATAATAGTAATTAATGATAATTATACAATCATAGAAATGCTGGGCTGGAAGGCACTTTAAGAGGTTCTCTAGTGTAGCCCCTGTCCTGAAGCAGGACCAAATACTTATTTAACCTATTCTTAAAAACCTCCAATGATGGGGCTCTCCCATCCTCCAATGACAGGGATTCCATCCGACATACATAACAACAATAATAACTGATAACTATTTTGTATATATTATTTATTTATCTATCGTCTCTTCTCAGCTTTTGATGTATTCACAAGATGGCGGATTGCTCAACAGTATATACCACAACAAAAATCAGTAACGATTGTTTTCATTCGGTCACATAGGCCAAGATTTACAAAGGTTGTTTGCGATTGTAAGGATGTAAGCAAGGTTAGGAATCTGAGAGCCTCTCTTGCTTAGCAGCTAAGTAGGGAGGGGGGCCACTGATTTACCTGTGCTTTGTATTTGCATGACACTCAGCATAATTTCACCCAGAGGCTGGGCATGATGGGAGTTGGTATGTGTGACTGGTTCAAATCCTCTAAATCTGGTGTTTTATCAGAAGGGGGAGTCAGCCCTCAGTCCTCCCCTCCAATTGTCCTCTGCCACCTCAAGGGCCACTCACACCCACTGTCCACAGGCTCTGTCTGGGTCCGCTGGCTCTGCCTGCTGTCTGCTGGCTCCGCCACACTGCCTGCTGTTCACACCTGCTGTCCACTGGTTCCACCTGCTGTCTGCTGGCTCCGCCGCACTGTCCCCTGGTCACACCTGCTGTTCACTGGCTCTGCCACATTGCCCACTGGTCACACCTGCTGTTCACTGGCTCTGCCGCACCGCCTGCTGGTCACACCTGCTGTTCACTGGCTCCACTGCACCACCCACTGCCATCTGCAGGGCTCCATCCCTCTGCCTGACCTCAGTCAGCTCTTAGTGATTTCAGCTCACTGGGAAGTTTCTGCTTCCCTAGTGATTTCAGCTCCTCATCACTGATTTCAGCTCACTGGGAAGTTTCTGTCTCCCTGGTGATTCCAGCTCAATCAAAATAATAACAATAGAGCCTCTACAAGGAATCTTTGGGTCTATTCTTTAACAATGGGTGGGGAAATAGGTGTTGGTTTAAGGCACAGCTCCAGTAGAGCTAATGCTCACACCCCTCCCCACCTGGTTTTACAATTCTGAAAACTAGGGTTGCTCACTTTTCCAAGTTCTCTGTTGCTGATGGTGACTTTTCCATCAGCTCCTTGGTCAATAACAGATATACAATCAAAGTGTGGCATATCATGAAAGAGCAATATTTCCTTTCCCCCTTCTGATAAAACACCAGATTTAGAGGATTTGAACCAGTCACACATACCAACTCCCATCATGCCCAGCCTCTGGGTGAAATTATGCTGAGTGTCATGCAAATACAAAGCGCAGGTAAATCAGTGGCCCCCCTCCCTACTTAGCTACTAAGCAAGAGAGGCTCTCAGATTCCTAACCTTGTTTACATCCTTACACGATTTTGGATGCCCAATTTGAGATACCTTACAGCTGCCTGAATTTAGAAAGTGCTGTGCTGTCACTCTCTGAAAATCTCCCCAAATTAAGGTGTGTTGGGCAGTCAAAAATCGAATCAAACCACTCAAAATCATTAGCTACTGTTGCAAATCTCAGTCAAGGGTGTTATTATTCACTTTCATAGAGCTTTCCCTTCTTAGATCTGCAATCTGCAATCTGAAAGTTTGAAATTTCCCCTTTCACCACTAGAGGACTGTCTCTCCTTATGAAATCAGAATCAGATAAACTAGTTGAGTGGCAGTACGCCCAGTTTGCATTGTACAATATCAAAGGATACAATGGACTTACAGTCTTCATAATTCTCACTCAGTCACCTTCATAGGTTACAGTACATATGCAAATGATGTCAACTTATCTGCTATGTGACAGACAATGAGTTAGGGTTGTTATTCGGCACTGAAGGAGTGCTATACCCTCACTGTGACCTTTTTGCTTAAACGGATGCAGCAGCTTTCTGCACTGAATTAAATACCACACACTGAAATGCTAGGTCGGTTCTGGAAAACACTTTACCAAACCATAGATACATGTGGTCAGCTATTTTAATGTACTATTTTTAGTCCTTTCCCCCATGTAAAGACAATTTGGTTAATCTAATTTGTGCACCCTATTGTACACCAAAGCAATGACAAAGTATTTAATTAAAAAATACACCACAAATAGTTCTTTCTTTTTTTATATAAAATGATAAACGAAGACTGTTTAATTTACAGATTCTAAATACACATTTAAATTGGATTTTAACAGATGTTAAGAATACACCAACCGGTTGTAAAACCCATTTACTAAGAATCCATAACCATGTAATAGATATTGTATATGTTAACTATACAGTTGTTAAAATTAAAATTGATTTTTAATAATATTATTAGTGTTCACCAACTGTTCTATAGAATCTAAGTTAAATGCATGTATCTGGGAGTCTTAATTCAGAGAGCTAATCCAAATTGTTTAATTATTAACATGCTAACCCTTCATATAATACAAGTATAATTTATGATGATTGAAGCTAAAATGTTATACACAAAAGACATTACTGAGACGCTGTTACAAGTAAAGTACATCAGTCATAAAAACATAGACCATCAGGCACTTAAAAATTAATTACACTGACGTGCCATAGCTGACCTGTCACAGCCAATAAGTATGAATTGCTTATTTACAGAAACAGAACGCAGACCAGGCACAATAATACAAGGAAAACCAGATGACAGTGGTCTGGATCTTCTTGGATCAGGAAGTATTCTCTCTGTGTCAACAGAAAACATAAGCTCAAGCTCTCTGTCTGACTGCACTAAGCATCTGATTTTCAAGGACTGACTCACTGCATCAAAGATATCTTCAAGTAAATATTGATCTACTCACCATAATGCTGCTAGCTGTTTGTCCTCTGGTGTGGCATTAGGGCCTGAATGGGTTTTTAGTCTCACCGCATACCTTTAAAAAAGGGGAAAAGCCAGTAATAAGGCCAATGTATAATAGCAGGAGACCACCTGACTTTTGGTCAGCTCCTGGAGCTATAGTGATTTACACCAGTTGAGGATCTACACCATTATGTTTGTTATTTCAGTGATCATATATACACTTTGTGCTCTTCGGTTCATGCTTTGGAGCCATTCTGTCATTAGCTTTTCCCCCCTCCCTGCCTAATGAACTTTTCACCCAGCAGCAACTCTCTTAGAAATCCATACATTAAGGGCATACTGCTTTGGAGAGTTACTGCTCCTTGGTTTGCTCTGTGCTGTCCTTTTGAAATATTCTCCCAACATGTGGAGCCCCAACGCTGCAGAGTTCATGCCAAAAAACTTCTATGGAATTCGAGGATGGGAGAGAATGTGTCAGTGCTCCTTTCACACTGCAAATTTTGAGCTTGTCTGTCCCGTTTTGCTCCTCCCAGCACCATGCAGCAGAAGGCAGCATGTGGCTCTGTTATTCTGGTCATGTAATCGTTCAAATTCTTCAAACATGTACAGTAGTATTAGTGTTGCTCTTTCAAGAATGTATGTGCTATCCAGTGACAAGTTAATTATTGGAAATCTCAACTTCTGGTTTAGTACCTGAACAATCAACAAGATCAGTACAACATACAATACTTCAGGGCTTGCTTCCAGAAGAATACATGTTCCCTGTAATTAGTTGACTGAATTTCATCTTCATCTTTGTTATCAAACTGTAATTTTGACAGCAGTGCAAATACATTATGTGCATGATAATCCACACAAACACATGTCCTGATAAACCAGCTACTTATTTGGACTATGCCTAGCAGGCAGATCATAAACAATTTACTTTGTAACTACTCTAAAATCCTAGCTACTTCCATAAATGGAGCTCTAAGCAAAATTCAGGTCCAGCGTCAGGACCATAAATGTACTGTAATGAGAGAAGACAAAGCAGACAAAGAAGGGCCACTATGCTGCTTGTGGAGGTGCAGGTGAGAAAGGGGTGGGAAGACATGTGAGGAGTTTTGTAGTGTTGAGTAAAAGGTATTTTATTTTATGTCATTCCTTCCTTTCAGAGTCAGCTGGTTAAGCTGGATTTACTGTGACTAAAGAGCATGAGAAATAGACAAATAAGAATATGGTCAGATCAGCAAATAAATCTGGAAGAAAAACATTTGTTTAAATTTTTTTGCAGAACTATGATTTTTAAAAATATTAAACATTGAAAGTGAATTTAGTGCTGGTGAAAGCTGCATGACTGACTGCCTTGGGAAACAGGTATAAAATGGTCATTGGCCATGCACATTTTCTCCACCATCATACCTTAATTCTGTTCTGGACAGACTGCTCTTTAGATTAGAGAATAGCTCAGACTCCTTGATGATTCAATCTTTGCCTTTCCTTTAGCTGACACTGTCAATAAGGATGCCTGCCTGTTAATGTCAGCTGTAACAGGGGCAGGGAGTTGTAATGTGGATGCTTGTCCAGCAGGAAGTGGATTGTGATTACCAATATATTTCACATAAGGCCAACAAATAGCAATGGAGCTGTAATGATCTTCAGTCACTAGCAGTCTGGCTTGGATTATAATTGATGGCCAGATGGTAGAAAGTCCATAATCACATTTCCAACTTCCTTAGGTACTGAGTCCCCAAATCATGAATGTTGTCTGTTCTGGGGTGGTTTGTTTTTGTTTTAAAAAATATTTTCATCTCTAATTTCTACCCATGTTTAAAGGCATTTGGGTGTGTTCTCCTCCAGATGTGGAAAGAGCATACTTGCACTGAAGGGAGAAGATGTCCAAAGAGTGGTTTTGTTCTCTACAAGCTTACCTGATCAGTTCAACGGTTTCTGAATACATTGTGTAAGGGGATTTAGATTCCATGGGGCCTTGTTCCATAGCATTTCCACATTCAATAAACGATAATGCTGCTTCAGCATAATCCAGAGCCTTTCCAAATTTCTCCACCTGGCAGATAAAATAAGGACAACACAGAGAAATACTGAAAGCTCATGTGATAAATACATTTGTTAATCTTTTAAAATGACACAAGACTCCTTGTTTGTTTTAGAGAAATACTGGAGTCACCAAACTGTGGTTACAAATGGTAGCAAAACAAACTATACATAGGTAAGGCTGATGGAAGCTGACACAAAATAGACCTTCAAATGCAAAAGACTTGCAAATATTGCTGTGAGGAAGCAACATTGAAACAAAGAAGAAAGATAATGTTAAGAAAATTTATGACTGAGGTTGAGCAAACTGGTTTTGATAAAACAACAAAACCCCTACTTGAAGGGGTGCTCCAAAGAGGAGGGAGCTAGACTGTTCTCGATGGTAACAGAGGACAGAACAAGGAGCAATGGTTTCAAATTACAGCTGGGGAGGACAAGGTTGGATATTAAGAAAAACTTTCTCACTAGGAGGGTGGTGAAGCATTGGAATGGGCTGCCTAGGGAGGTGGTAGAATCTCCATCTTTGGAGATTTTTAAGGCCTGGTTAGACAAAACCCTGGCTGGGGTGATTTAATGGGAGTGGGTCCTGCTTTTTAGCAGGGGATTGGACTAGATGACCTCGTGAGGTCCCTTCCAACCCTATTATTCTATGATTCTATGATTCTAAGCTGCAGACAAGAAAAAAGAAACAGAAAAAAATATAACCACCCAATAGGCATATTACTTATTATGCCTATATGTAAATATCATCTTTCAATGCTAAACAAAGACAGGTAATGACTAGACTGTAACTAGGAGAAATAAAGAGCATATGTTTGGAATTTTTTTTTTTTTTTGGTGTTCTTTCCAGGGGGTTAGTGGAAAATAATCAAGGAGGGAAAGATCTAGAAAATGCTGCTGAGAATGAACTTTTGCCCAAAATACAAAGTAGACCTGGATCAAATCTCTGAAGTTTAAACAAGTGATGTTATTCTTACTTCCTTTTCTTGTCCAGCTTTTGCATGCAGCTGCACTAACTGATTTCTGTCAAGATCCAGACGGAGATATATCAAAAGATTGCAAGAAAGGCTGTCCTTAAGGTATTTCCAAGCTATTCAGCACTAGGAAACACCGACGAGTTTACAAGCTAGCCTGTTCTTGTAAGATTTCCTACCTAATTTCTAAATTTAAGAGTTTTAGATAAGTTTGCATCATCTTTAGATGAGCAGGCTTTGGATGCATACATATTCCAACGGCCTAACACTATGGCTATGACTACATCACAAGCTAGGGATGTGATTCCCAGCTTGCACATATGTACTAATGCTGGCTCTCACCTGAGCTAGCACACTAAAAACAGTAGGGTAGTATGGTTGGCAGTAGCGTGGAGCATGGTAGCAGTGGCATGTGCTAGCAGCTCTGAGTACATACCACAAAGTTCAGTTAGGATTGTACTCAGGGTGGCTAGTATGAGAATCAACTCCTAGCTTACAGTGTAGATGTAGCCTAGGAGGTGTTCCAAGGCCTTCACTTTTCTGTGGAAGGCTCTCAGATACTACTGTGATATGTAGCAGTATAAACCCTAAAAGAGAGAGAGAGATTGTCACAAAGATATTTTTATTCATTTTAAAGAATAACAAATATGGAATGAGAATACAAACAGCTCCTGGTGAAACACAGACTAATGTTGTCAAATAATAATCACTGAGGCATTTCTCCATTGTAGGAGAAAGATAGATAGAATCAGAAAGGTCTAAAATAGAAGAAGGGAAAGGCACCCCTAGAGAATTCAGCATATAAGCAGGAAGAGTAGTGACAAAGAGAAAAAACCGGAGAGAGATGTTAGAAAAATACAACTACTCAATCAGTAGGTTGCTTGTTGGCCATGTTTCAGCATTAAGCTAAGAAAAGTAATGATTACTCTGTAACTAAGGAAAATAAAGACCATGACCAAGAACCTAAATAAGGATCTAGGTTACTACTTTAGGCTCCTAATTCTGAAAATCTTGGCTTGTGAAATCTTTCTTGAGTTTTTGCCAGAGGAAAATAGTCAAGGAGTCTATGGAGAATATAATAGTCTAAACATTCTAGAAAATGACTGTCAGCCAGATTCTGGTCTCATACAGTGAGAAATCAGAAGCAGGTTCAGTACCTTTAAAAATTCTGTGGGATTATTTAACAGCAATTATCTCATCTGAAATCTTTTTTTAGCTTCCCTTGCACTGACTTTCTCCTACATATACTCCAGTCTGGCTTTTGCCTTCTCTTGTGCTGATCCAGGTCACTGTTGACTTTCTCCTAGTAAAGGGTTCATCTCTATTCTCATTACTCTTTATCTGCTACCTTCACACAATTGATCATGCTCTTTCTGTCCTCTTTTGGCTTCTGTGATTGTGCTTTCCACAATTTCCTCCTCTTTTGATGCCTGCTCCTGCAGACTCTCTTTCAGTGGCTTCTCAAACACCTGGTTCCTCTTTCCGTTGTTATCCTGGGGAGTTTGTGTCTTTAATCCCTCCTTTTCTCTCTATATCAGTGTGTCTCAACCTACACAGCTCAACCCATAGGGTCTTGGGAACCCATTGGTTCTCCATCAGCACACAGCTGTGGTCTATGTGCTATCTTCATGGCCATGACAGCAGTATATATATTGTATGGATGCGGGTCATGTAACATACAGAGCTGCATATGCAGTTCACAATGATAAATAGATTGAGAACCACTGCTCTATATACACTCTCTATTGGCTCCCATGATTTCAACTACCAACTTCACATGGGCAAGTCCTAAATCTACCCCTGTGCTCTGATCCCTCTTTTTTTCCATCAGAATCCAGGTGATAAAAAGATACTATAAAGCCATTAGTACATTGGACTCATCTAGTTGAAAAGATTTACACGCTACGGATTTGTACATTGGCCCCAATATATCTTAGGTACTTATATGACCCCATTGCTATAGTATTTGAGCACTTCACAATCTTTTTAATATATCGACCTTTGTGACACCACTGTGAGGTAGGAAAATGCTATTATCCCCATTTTACAGATGGGAAACTGAAGAAAAGAGAAACTAAGTGACCTTCTCAAGGTCATTCAAGAAACCTGCAGTGGAGCAGAGAGTTGAACCAGCATCTCCAAAGTCCTAAGTTAATGCCCTAGCCACTGGAATGCCCTTTTTCTCAAGCTAAGAAATACCTTGGCATAGTCAATAATTTCTCTATTCTGCTTAAAGAAACACATGTATCAGTTACAGTTCTCTACAATATTTTCTGATCTAAGAGTCACTTTAAAATGATATAAATCTGAATGAGCCATGGAAGAGTACACTAATAAACTCTGGTAGAGAAGCACAATTCTGTCTGAAATGATATTTTCTTGGGATCCTAAATTGGAGGCCTGCTCTTGCTTTTTTGGGCATTTTAGGCTCAGCACAGTTGAGGGAAGTGGATTCCAAGTCACATTTCTGCTCCTCTGATCCTGGGCAGCAGAGGCAACATGCCCCCACTCAGAGCAGCCAAAAAGACTCCTGTGTTAGCTGAAGATAGGTCAGAGCAGTGTGTGCTCTGTCCCACCCTTAGCATGTCCCCTTCCCTCATTTGCCGAGGCACACCCAGGGAAGGGAAAGAGTTCGACATATAGCCTTGGATTTCTCTTCATTGTAGGGAAACCTTGCCTGCCCCAAGAAAGCAGCAAAATGCAGGGTCAAGAATGTGTTATTGCAATGGCCAGTTGTGTCAAGGTGGTTACTCTGGAGTTACACAGAGGTCTGATACAGAAATGATTATCTGCGCGTTTGTATTATTTTGGCGGGAAGTATATGCAACAGAAACAGGAGTATTGTGGCCTTGGAGCAATGAGGCTTCATCCAAACTCTTTCCTTTGTCTTCTATGGGCTTTGGATAGGCCCACTGAGCATAGTTCTGGTATATAAAGCCAGTGGCTAGCCAGCTAGCGCTACAGGGGGAAAAAGACATTTGGGAAATCTCATAGTCATTATAGTTCACATTTTTAAAGGTATGAGCCGTGGCACTCAGCGTTGCAATGCCCAATTGATTTAGGAGCCTAAATCCCATTTTCAAAAAGTGTTTCAGTACTAGGAGACAAGATCTTATTGACTTGTAAGTGCCTAAGTCCCTTTGAAAATTGATTTTGTTTCCTAAATCAGCAACACTGAGAACATCAAGACCTATACCTTTCAAAATCTAAGCCAATTACTATTCCTACTAATTAAAGCAAAGGAATAAATGAAATTTTTCATTTATCCAAGAGTTGATCCTAGTAAGCTGCTATTTGTTTAAGTCATGGTTTATTGATGCAATGAACATTTGATTCTATAAACACTTCTTAATTTAACAAGCCTAGTCAACCTGATAATAGATTTTATAATTACCCCAGCTATGTTGCACTGATGAAGAACTTGCATTAAAAAAATAATATGGAACAACATATCTGGAAAGGAAATGTTCTCACCATTGCATCTGCTTTATGCTTCTTCCGTTTAGCTTCTTGCATAAAGTGATCTGCATTGCGTGGTCTACAAGGGCAGAATAAGAATACGTTTTATTATTTTTGAAGTGCAAAACATTTTCAAGTTATTTTATCCCTATTTCAAACCTGATTTGCAAAGACTTTTGCAAAGAAAATGTACCGTACATAGAAATTTGTGCTTTGTATTTCTAAGTTACTTCTTGTGGAGACATTAGCGTTTATGGTGGTCTCATTCTTCAGGCGCTAGTAACTCAAGCAAAAAAAAAAAGTTAATTAAAAAAAGATAATTAAATTTGTTTTTATGGATGATATAAACTGCTTCCCAAAATAGTGCAGATTTGCATTGCAAAATAGACACAGGTACTGAACAGAGCAAGTAGCCAGGGCTACTTGTTCCAAATCTCTAAGCAGCTGCAGACAGATAGCATTTTATACATTAAAGTCAAACACTCAACAGTTAAATTCCAAAGGGGTAGCCGTGTTAGTCTATTGTAGAAAGACAACAGAGTCCTGTGGCACTTTTAAGGACTAACAGATTTATTTATCGCATGAGCTTTCGTGGGAGAAAATCCCACTTTGTCAGATGCTTTGAAGATGGGAAACTTACAGAATGGGAGGAAATTAAATGCAGGGGAGTGTATGACATAGGATCAGGTCAGGCTGTAACAGCAAATCAAAATAGGTGTTAGGATTCAAAACACTGGGGAACAGCACATAGAGGAGGGTGAGGTCAAATCACCTGTTGTAATGAGAGAAAAATCCATAGTCCCTGTTTAAGGTTTCCCGTGCAGCCTTAGTTTGGCCCTCTTGTGCTTATATATTATGATATGATCTTTAATTACATGATCTCGTACTATTTTTTTCCACAAGACCCTAGCCTCATCTAGTGCATAGGTTGGACCTGCTTTGGGGATGAATCAGGTAGGAGACTGTTGCACATGGACCTGTTTTATATGTTGCAGTATTTGGAAGATGTATCATGAATGATGCAGGAACTTGCAGAAGAGAAAGGATGGTCTCCTGGGTATGGTGACTGTTGCCCTGGAGAACTGGATTCTACTGCTATCTCTGCCACAACATCCCCATGCAATACTGGGCAAGTCACTTAAACTAAACTTTTCACAGAGCATCACTAATTGTGTGTTCCTTAATTTCTGGGTGCCTGACTTGAGACCAGAGGTCTGACTTGTGGAAGTGCTAAGGACTCCCAGCTCTAGCTTTTAGTGTATTGTTCTATTATGTTATCTTGATTTTAGTACATTTGTAACTTCTTTAAAGTAAATAAAGTCCATTTATCCAAGTCTGAATATTGGTGAAACCATAGCAGAATTTTTGGAAGTCTTTGTGATCTAGTGCTGACTTTGCACACTCAGCAGCTGACTTCCCGTTGACCTGCTGCACACCTTCTGTCAATGGCTCGCTTGTCGTCACCGACTTCAGTGACCCACCGCCATTCCTTCCATGATACCTTTTGTGAAGGTATTTCCATTTCTATTCCTGATGTGACCAAAGTACCTGCTGATATCCAAGAGTAGAAGTTACTTCTCTCCAACAGTATTTCTAACATAAGCATTCATTTTCCATCCAGGAAATACACGAGAGTCTTTGTCAGCACTGCCTCTCAAAGGCTTCTGTTTTCCTTCCTGCTGGCAGCATTAATTTCCTTGGATTCTGATCCATAAGTTGCTATAGAAAATAGCTAAGGTTTTCTTCAGTCAAACCTTTGTACATTTTGAGATATCCTGGTTTCTCCATACTTTCTGAAGGGAGACCAGGGCTGAGAAGGCTATCCTTAGTGTTCTTCTCATTCCTCTGGAGGCGCCTCCTTGATTGGGTTTGGATGAGCCCAGCTAATTAAATTAATATGCTGTCTCTACAATTAATAGTGATATCTGCTTGCATTCTGTTGTTATTAACAGTGTCATTTAGTTTTTGCCACATAGGGAGATATTTTTACATTCGTTGGATTGCATCAATGGCTTCAGCAAAGTGTGTTGAATCATCAGCATAGCTGAGATCAGTTAACATGGAAACACCTGTTTCTTCCACTTTAAGAAAACCTTCTGGGGTTTGTCTCATAATAAACGCTGCGCCCATCTTGAAAGACATTGAGACAGAGTGCACTCTTGTTTCACATCCTGTCCGGTGGAAAACCAGTTACTGCTGCCCACTGCTGTTTGCACCCTGGTCTGTTGTTGACAGAACAGCTTTGCAATGGATTCAATGAGATGCCTGAGAATCTTCCAGAAATGATCAAGTCAGATGGTATCAAATGCATTGGCACAGACAATGAAGCACATGATCAATGAGTAACTATTGTCCCTGCAGTTTTCAGCAGTATGACAGATATTCATGATTTGATCACGGGTCCCTCATCCAATAAACCAGCTTGTTGTGGTGGTAGCAATGCTTCTTCTATTCTCTTTATGCAATCCTGAATTATATAGAACAATACTGTACTTGTCTGCAACATCAGGGAGATGGTTACTGTCCTCTTTTATATTCCCTTTTGTTGGTAAGGGCAGAAAGATTGCCTTTGTCCAGTTGTCTAGCCAATTTCTAATCACCCCATACACTGCTGCAAATTTTTCATGAGATCAGTACCAAGGTCATCAATCACCTTTAGCAATTCTGCTGGAATGTTCTCTTCCCCCGGTGCTTTCCCAGCTTCATTTTCATAAGAGCACGCACCACTTCCTCTTGCAGGACTGATGACTCTGTGCCCTCGTTTCTCTCATCCTGTATTTTAAGGGTGTGGCTACACTGCAATAAAGCACCTATGTCTGGCCTGGGTCAGCTGACTTGGGCTTGCGTCATGCATTTCACAACCTGCAGGGATATAAAATTTCAGTGCGATGTTTGGGCTTGGGGTGGAGCCTGGGCTCTGGGACCCCATAAGGGAAGAGGGTCCCAGAAATCAATTCAAGCCCAAACATCTACACTGAAATTTTATAGCCCCAGAGTCTGAGCCTGAGTCAGCAGACATGGCCCTCCATAGGTGTTTTACTACAGTGTAAACATACCCCATGGGGCTCTGATGAGGTATACAGATTCGCACAATAATCTCTCCACCACTGTTTGATATTGCCTTCCAAAAAAACTCTGCCCTCATGATCTTTTAATATGCTCATTCGTGGGGAAAACTTTTCAGTAAGATGTCTGACCTATACAATTTATGATAGTCTTAACTACTCATTTTTTTTTGTTTTAGTACCTGGAAATGATGTGATAAGTGTCTTTATTATGGTCACCTAGCGATCTTAATTATTTCCTGAAATACAAAAGTTTTTTTGGTTTGGGAACTGTCAAGTTGCCTGGAATGCATCACAGGGCAGATTGGTCCAAACCAGCACACAAACCTCAAACTCATTATGTGTTCTATGCTTAGATTTCACCAACCAACCGACTATCAAGTGTGAACTAGACAAAACCCTGGCTGGGGTGATTTAGTGGGAGTGGTCCTGCTTTTTAGCAGGGGGTTGGACTAGATGACCTCATGAGGTCCCTTCCATCCCTATGATTCTATGATTCTAACTCTTCAAGTGCTATAACAGTCTTAACCTGTTGCTACAGACAGTCACTCTGGGTACTCCAGTTTATCTTGCTATCTAGGCAATCTTGCCTTTGTGACAGATGGTTTCTTACACCAAATACCACAATATTCAGGTAACTTCCAGTCTTAATAGACCCATCACTTATTCCAGTTCAATTGCACCTCAGATTCTATACCAAAGACAATGCTTGTAGCCAGTGTTCCCTCTAAGCTGCGTGGGCGCGCCGCCGCGCAGCGGCCATCGCAACCCCCGTGCAGCAGTGAGGGACCCCCGTGCAGGCCGGCAGCCCCCACTGCTCCTTGCAGACTCCCCGGGCTGCGGCTTTGCCGCAGCAGCCCCGGCCCGAGCCCGGCCTCTGGGCTGGCCCTCCCCGCCCCCAGGGCGGAGCAGGCAGGCTCAGGGCCGGGGCATGCGTGCCTGCCTGCCTGCCTGCCTACCCCATGCGGCTGGGGCAGCGGGGTGGCCGCAGCCGGAGCAGGGTCCTGGGTTCTCACCCGCCGGCCGCCTCGACTTCCCGGCATGGGGCCAGGATCGGCCTCCGGTGCCGGGGTCTGCCCTGCCGGGGCCGTGTTCGGGTCCCCGCCGCCAGCGGCCTCAGCTTCTTTCTTTCTTTTTTTTTTTTTTTCTTCTTTCTCTTCTTTGCCTTCCTTTCTCTTTCCTTCCTTCTCTCTTCTTTGCCTTCCTTTCTCTTTCCTTCCTTTTCTCTTCTTTGC
>ML685801.1:5697317-5720226 GCA_007922175.1 Pelusios castaneus
TTGCCTTCCTTTCTCTTTCCTTCCTTTTCTCTTCTTTGCCTTCCTTTTTTTTCCTTCCTTCTCTTCTTTGCCTTCCCTTTTCTTTCCTTCCTTCTCTTCTTTGCCTTCCCTTTTCTTTCCTTCCTTCTCTAACTTCTTTCCTTCTCTCCACCTCTCTTTTCCTACCTTCTCTTTTTTCTTCCTTTCTCTTCCTTTCTTTCTCTTGTTTGCCTTCCTTTTTCTTTCCTTCTTTCTCTTCCTTTTTTCTGTCTCTTCTTTGTCTTCCTCTTCCTTCTTTCTCTTCCTTTTTTCTTTCTCTTCTTTGTCTTTGTCTTTGTCTTCCTCTTCCTTCCTTTCTTCTTTCTCTTACTTTTTTCTTTTTCTCCTCCTTCCTTCTCTTTTTTCTTTCTCTTCCTTCCTTCCTTCCTTCCTTCCTTCCTTCCTTCCTTCCTTCCTTCCTTCCTTTTTAAAAAGCTTTTTAAAACTTAATTTTAAATAAAAACCTTTCTAAAAATTAAATTTCAATTCAAAATTCATTCAAATTCAATTAATTAAACACAATTAATTAATTCTGTTTACAATCACTTTAACTTCAATTAATGCCTATAATTTCTGTCGTGTGAGTTTGCACAAAAATTTTATTCAGAAAAAGTTTTGCACACGGCTTGAAAATTTTGCACACAAGCCGCCAAACCTTAGAGGGAACATTGCTTGTAGCCAATCCTACCATACGCTAACTAAAGACTTACTAAGAAAATGAATGAGAGCTATTCACAAGGTTAACAGAGGTAAACATACACAAACAAATGAGTTTCAGTCTTAGATTCCAAAAGCTAATAGAAGCTGCTGTAATATGCAAGCGCTGTCAGTTCTGTAGGGCTAACACAGGCCAAACAATTGGGGATCTGTCGCTTATGCTTAAGAATCTTCACCTGTCAGAGCAGCACAGAGACACGATTCCTTCTTGCCAAGCATCTTTTATTTCCTTCTTTCAGAGTTCAAGCTGATCAGACAAGTCTACTTGCACATCTCCTCTTCATGGGTGTTGCAGGGAACAATCACTCAAGTCTTTGCTCTTCTATGTTTCACAATGGCTCATTTAGTTTCAGTGGGCATCCTTGGTGGGCAGGACCTAACACCTCCTGTCGGAAGCCAGCATTTCTACATTAATTAATGCTCCTTTTCTGTTTAATGATTTACACAGGTACAGAGCAGGGATGTGGCTAGCCTCTGCTTCCTGGCCAGACACCTGATTATGCAGGGTGGACCCGGCCAGTCTGCTGCTGGTCAGTCTGCAGTTGAAATGGTCAAGCTTGCACTGCTACCAGGCACTGTGATGGATGGGGGTGGGCGGGTCTGCTGGTGACCACCCACAGCTATGCCCCTGGAACAGAGGATTATAATATAAATACTTCTGAACCGGGGTACAGATCTTATAAGAAATATTAACACATGCAGTATCCTATATGTAACATAACTTGCGTAGCTCCAGTTCACGTGCTTATGTTGATGACTTCAGCATGTTCAGAGTGCTACATCGATGGGAGATACCCTCCCACGACACGGCCGTACTCCTTTTGGGGAAGTGGACGAAATGAGTCAACCAGAGAGTGTTCTCCGATCTACTGAGTGGGGCAATTGATGCAGCTGCATTGATCCCTGCTGCCTCAGCAGTGGAGGCATACTCTCAGTGTTCAGTGAGTGCTACGGGCCTTGGCATGAGCTGGCACCTGGTCTGCCAGCATCAGAAATGTTCCAAGTTGTTTAAAAAATATTTCCCCTTTTTCTTCCTTTTATGTAACTCAGTGAAGATGTAGATTTAAAACTTTTATGTCAGGAGGATGGGATGAGTCAAAAAGCTGCCACTGACAATAACAGGAGTGGTTTTGGATCCATGATTGTTACTGAAACCAACAGAAACAACACTGAGCCACTCCTCTCCCCATTAATAGCTTTGCTTAATTTCTTAATAAAGAAATGTTGCAATTTGGTAATATAGTACATACATTGAAAAATTTCATTTATATACTTTAATTTTATAAGTAGTCTCAAAGCTATTCATATGGCAAAGCACTAAACTATCTACTTGAAAATAATTTCATTTCCAACAGTAACACTAATGGAGTTGGGTGCATACATTTCCCAGGAGATTTAGCTACAGTTTGGAGGAATAATGAGCTGGTTTTGAGATAAACAGAAAGTAAGTAACGTTAGAGAGAAGTAAAATTTCACATCTGAGTAATTTTTAATTACCTATCATTCAAAAAATATTTGACTAATTTTCTTCAAATTTAGCAGAGCCTTTCTTTTTTTACAAGTTCCAAAGGGGTAGCCATGTTAGTCTAGGTCAACAAAACAAACAAGGAGTCCTGTGGCACTTTTAAAGACTCACAAATCTATGTCTAACAAACAAACAAACAAAGAAAGCAAGCATCTGATGAAGTGGGATTTTCTCCCACAAAAACTCATGCACTAAATAAATTTGTTAGTCTTTAAAAGGGCCACAGGACTCCTTGTTTGTTTTTTGAGCAATTTTCAAAGATATAGGTATGTTAAAAGGTGGGAACTGGTTGCTATCTTAATTATGGAAAGGAGAGTCTCCCAATTTGCTGTAATAATAAAAAAAAGAAAAAGAAAAAAGAATATCTTAATTCAAAATGTTTCTTTTTGTCACCCTCAATGTGGAATTTCACCCCAGATTTACAATGTTCCTCTTTCCAAGATAGCAGGGCTGGACTAATGACAGTTTTAAATTCCAATACCTCTCAATCCATCAGTTAAAAATTCCTCCTATGCCCATTGAGATCCCCAAATTGTCCTAAAGTGTGTGAAATCCTCATCAGAGTTCATCTACGTATATTAAATCCCATCTCAGCATATGTGGATGGGGTAGATGACCTTTTGAGGTCCCTTCCAGCCCTAGCTTTCTATGATTCTAAGAAACAACATATGTGATAACAAGTGGTGGCAGATGTTTAGATTTATCACATTTCTCACTTACAAGATTATCCCAAACTCACGTCATTAAAACTTTTCTCCCACCAAACACCAGCATACATATTCTCTCTCTGCATGTATAATTTGCTTGTTTAAAGTGTACTGACAGCCTTTAAAAACAAAGTAAGATAATGCAATTTAATTATATGCTACTTATACAGAAGTTAATAGTAAAACTTGTAAATTGCTCACTATCTTATTACAGCTTAAATGCTGCTCCGGAGTTATGATTAGTAAGTTATTCTCCAGAGTTATGATTAGCAATTAAAGTATTAACATGAGATGTGTTCATTATTTAAGGAATTATCTAAACCTTTGTAGGTTCTGCCATAATGCACTGAGCTAAAGTCATAATGCACCATGGGATAATGTGCACTATGGGAGTGAGATGTCTAAGCACACTAACATATTGCTCATTAATTGAGCCGTGCACAGGAAAGGTATCCTAGTAAGCTTTCATATAGTACTGGTTCAAACAGCACTATATTAAAGAGTCATTATGTTAAAACAGACTATGTTAAAGCACAACTTAATTATTCAGCATCCCAGATGATGCTTATCTGTGAAATTCACAACAGAGCATGACAAAAGTTTTCTAGTGCTACGGATGATCAAGGGACAATGATTTTGAATTTGTACATCTTTTAAGATTTTTTTTACATTTAGGTAAACTTCCTCTGTAGCTGAGCATCCCAAATGAGACCTGTGGGAATATCAATATTTATGATAATTTCAGACAATTCACTTTTTATTTTCCTGGGTAGAATAAACTTTCTTTTATTTAAGCTATATTCAAGTTGTTAGGTGTTTTCGATGTTATTGTTGTGAGGCATACTGAGGTGAAGAAAGAAATCCTTTGCTCTCTGGGGAGAAATAAAAGGATGTTCTGAGCCATAACCACTTTGTATTCTTAGCCCAAGGTCTGCCCCCGGAGGTTGTCTCATAGAAGGTGCTTGTACAACAACACGGGGAAACGCTGAAAGAGCAGGTTAAGGGAGGTAACACTTTAGGGCTGAGGTGGCAGGAGGTATTAGGCTGTTATTGAACTGGGGTAAATAGTAAGTAACAGAAATGGTGTTTCGTAACGTTAGTTCCTAGTCTCCTGGTTTTCAGTGGATTAGACCTAATTATCCTCTTACTTACACTCGTGTTTCTTCACTGACTTTAATGATGTTACTCCAGATTTACACCAATGTTAAATAAGAACAAAATTGGCTCTTTCTTTTTTAATTGAAGTGTGACTTCAGTTTGTGTATAATTATCTTCCTGACATCTATTTACAATCCTACCAGTATATTACATTTTTTTGTTTCTGAATATCTCAATATCGATGCAGCAATACACTCCTTCAGCGAAGCAGAGTTGTTACACTACAGATCGTATTTCTCACAGAGCTCTTTAAAGGGCAATAGAAAGACTGTTAAGGCCCACAGGTTACTCAGAAATGTGGGTGAATTTACATTGGGAGGAGCTGGGATAATGTGCCATTATATGAAACTGGCTCCTCTTGGTGAGACTTTACCCTAACTATACTGATTGGGGAGCGCCATCAAGTACAGCTGGAACCAGTTCAACACATTCTCAGTCACATCTAGCTAATCACCTAGGCAGTGCCATAGAATCTAGTCATTTACAAAATAAAAATACCCCTCCCTGATAGCTCTGATAGTTCAACAAGGACAGGCTTCTTTTTCCACAGTCGCATACAAATCATTCAGGACTTTGATAAGGGCAGTCTCAGTACCATGCCTGGGGCTAAGTCCTGGATGAAATTTACCAAACAATTCACTACTGTCCAGAAGTTCTTTCTCTTGTGTTACCACCACTTTCTTTAGAAACTTGTCAAAAGCCAGCAGGAAATACAGCATGCCCATTACTTGTTATGTTGCACATGATCACAGCATGAGGTGGCATAGCTTCAGGCATTAAAGTTACTCTCCTTCTAACAGTAGCCTTATAGAATTTCCACAGTGCTGTGGTCCTAAGAATGATGTTATTATACAGATGAAATGCATGTTTATGTGTTTGTATGAGTGTGGTTTCTCTGTGTCTATGTACTGTATACATATGCCTGATCACAATAAGTCTGAGAACCTTGCTTTACCACCTCAGTCATCTGCCATCTTCCCTGAATTATATTTAGTCTAGTAGATAATTTAGGAAAAAAAAAAAGTAAATGTATGTAGTCAAAAATGAATCGTACAAAGCAAATTGATAAAAGCATTACTTCATATAATAATCTAGCAGTATTTGCAGAAACAACCCCTTCCGAAGTCAACATCATTGTATTTACCAACTATTCCCATAGCTTAGATTCCCATATAAAATTTGAATTACAACTGCATTGAAACCTACATTTTCATCTATTTTTTATATATTATATAGTTTTCTGTTTCATTTACATAATTTTCCATTTGCACATTATTTCTCACTGTGTATGGTACTTTGAGGATACATTTAAAAAGACAGTAAAAGTTCAATTAATCATCAAAACTGTAGCCAACTGCATATTTTAATGTTCTTCAGAGATAACATTACTGAAGTATTATAAAAAACAAACTAGGACTTCTATAACATAAAAGAATTCCATGTAATAAAAGCAACTTAGATTGTAATCCTAAATTCAGAGCCAGGTTCACCCTAAGGTTGTGTACGTTGCAACCCAGGAACTCAAGAGGATAGTTATGCTGGCCCACCCTGCAAGAAAGGGTGGGCAAGGAGGGTATTTTAAAGATCAAATCAGGGCTAAATGGAATCCATCAGCAGAGGAAGTTCTACCCCTCCAGGCCATCCCCAGCCATTTTCGAGGCTGCACCAGCAAGCTCTGAACCCTTTAGGTAGACTGCACCACCTTGCTCTGCAAGGACTTTCAGAAAAACAGGAAGATCACATAAAGACAAATGAAAAAAGTTCAATAGCTTAGCATAAATCTGAGGAGGTCTACTGTTTGGGATCAGCTAAAAAGAAGCAGCATATTTGTAATCCTTTCAATTGGCAGAGTACATAAGCATTCAAGGGGAAATATGGCTGTTTCCAGACTGACAGGAATGAGGACCCTTACGCTAACATTTGACCAAACCAGAAACAGTAGAGGAGAACCGGTGCTTAGGCATGCAGATATCATCATGACGGGCATGATATAAAAACCTAGCTAGGTAGGATAGGCAGATAGTTTAGATGCCCATAGAGGAAGCTATCAATGGAAAAACCAAAACACAAATAAAGATTGTATCTAATCTGAATGTAATGAAATATGCATTGTGATTCCTACCCTAACAGAAGTGGTAAAGAAACAAAACCAAGAATGGTAGTGAAGAATCATTTCAGAGAAATTATTGAAGGGGTCAAAATCCACTACAAATTTCTGGTCAGGTCCCAGATCAGTAGCTTAAAGATACTTGAATGAAAACTACAGTCAGGTTCCAAACTTTATGGACAGAGGGTGTGTGTATAAGGCCTGATCTACACGACAGACCTATACCATTATAATTACATTGCTCAAGGGTGTGAAAAATCCACGATCCTAAGAAACATAGTTTTAGCAATCTAAAGC
This sequence comes from Pelusios castaneus, assembly GCA_007922175.1. Classification (NCBI taxonomy): domain Eukaryota; kingdom Metazoa; phylum Chordata; order Testudines; family Pelomedusidae; genus Pelusios; species Pelusios castaneus. The sequence continues at coordinate 5,703,847 of ML685801.1, forward strand.
CCCATGTAGCCAGCACTATGTTGGTGGGAGAACTTCTCCCGCACACATAACTATTGCCTCTCAGGGAGGCGGGTTAACTACACTGACCGGAGAGCTCTCTCCTGTCAGCTTAGAATGTCTTCATTAAAATTCGATAGTGGTTCAGCTGCAGTTTTTAAGTGTGGATGTGCCCTAAGATTGAGGAGGGCTGAGGAAATCTTAGCAGTGGATAACTAAGTTCTTGTGTGGAAGCACGGAAAACAAATCATAAATTTTTTTGCCACTCAGCTGAGTTGCAAATGATCCTGGGTTTTTAGGCCAGGAAACTGCAGATAGTCTGACATCAGCACTACGTGGTTGGGGAGCTGGTTTTTCATTGAAAGCTTGACCACAAAGGATATCTCTACACTTACTAAAATTAGTTCGAATTAGTTAGAAAAAATTAGTTTGAATTAGCGATCTCCATTGATTTCAATGGGCCGGTTAGTTCGAACTAAGAAATTAGTTTGAACTAACATGGCCACATTGGTTAATTCAAACTAACTAGTTCAAATTAACCTTTACTTCTAATACCCTATTCGAAGTTATTAGTTCGAATTGAGGAAGCCCTTAATTCGAACTAATTAAAGCCTAGTGTAGCCATGGCTTTAGTTAGTTCGAATGAAGCTTCCTTAATTCGAACTAATTTGCCAGTGTGGACATAGCCAAAGAGATGCAATATAAGGCCTCATCTATAAAGGTGTTTTTAAGTCAACAATGTGGCTGTCTCTAGTGCAAATAATCATGCTTAATTTTCATGTTCATTGAGGCCACCTCATGTCCCTCTTGCAATGTAAAGGAGCCTTAAGATTAAACAAGAATCAAATCTCTGGGATAGAAGCACCTCACTGGTGTAAACTGACTTCTGTCAGTGCAGCTAATACCTTGGGCTATGTCTACACTAGAAAAGCTAAATCGACTCTGTTAAGTCGACTTACAGCGTCTACACTAAAAAGGTAAGTCGACTGCTTGCGTCCACACACACAGGTGCTAGGTCAACAGAGAGCCATGGCTCCCGGGGACAAGGGAGCCACAGCTCCCTGGGGGCCACGGATCCCAGAGAGAAGGGGAGCTGCACCTCCCTTTTGCCGGGAAGCAGTGGCTACCTTCTCCCCATGAGCTGCAGCTCCCTTCTTCCTGGGAATCGCGGCTCCCTTCTTCCCAACCCATCCCCTTTAGGTCGACTTAGGGAATTAGGTTGACCTAGGGTGTTCACACCGGCTTTAGGTCGACTTAACAGGTTGAATTAAGCATTAAGTGGACCTAAAGCGCGGTAGTTATTAAGTCAACTTAAGGAAGCACTTAAGTCGACTTAATGAAAGCCAGGTGTGGACCAGCGTTCTGTAGGTCGACTTAAGCGTCCTTAAGTAGACCTAAGTTGCTAGTGTAGACATACCGTTGGGGCTTAACCCGTGCCTAAAACCATGATGTAGACAAGCTTTGCTGGTGCTTTTATTGTCTTATCCATTCTTTATTCAAGTTTAACAGGAGCTAAGTATATATTGTTAGCAACATAAATTAGGAAAGAATATTCTGGATCTACTTCCGCTCATCTCTTTCCCCTGCTAGGAATTAATTCACTCCAGTGGCCCTATCTTACTGTCAGGGTATTCAAGTAACTTCCAATGACTTAGCTGGAAGTTACTTATATTCTGCCTCTGCAGAATTGGGTCCTACATGCTGAAATTCTTCTTGGCTATGTCTACACTTGCAAGTTAGTTCGAATTAAGGAAGCTTAATTCGAACTAACTTAAGCCTTGGCCACACTAGGCTTTCATTAGTTCGAATTAAGGGCTTCCTTAATTCAAACTAATAAATTCAATTGCTTAGTTCGAACTAACCCTTAATTTGAAATAGTTCGAAGTAAGTCAATGTGGCCATATTAGTTCCAACTAACTGCTTAGTTCGAACTAATCGGCAGATTGACCTTCATGCAACTGACTAATTCAAACTAAGCAAGTGCCCTGCATGGACACGGCTAGTTCGAACTAGCATTCTAGTGGGGCCATGCTAGTTCGAATTAAGTTAATTCGAACTAACTAAAATTAGTTCGAATTAGTTAGTTCGAATGAACTAATTTGAACTAGCTTTTGTAAGTGTAGACATAGCCTTGATAGCTTGAAAGCTTATACACAGTTCTACAATGTCAAGGCATTGTGGGAGATTGTATTTACCGAAGAACTCGAATAGCCCCTTCAACTAAGCGAAACTAATCCATTTTAACTACAAAATAACATAAACCTGTTATATACAGGTACATCTATACTGCGATAAAAGCCAGTGGCACAGCTGTGGCTGGCCTGGGTCAGGTTACTCAGGTTTGTGGAACTTGGGCTGCAGGAATATAAAATTTAAATGTAGGTGTTCAGGTTCGGGGTGGAGCCCAGGATCTGAGACCCAACAAAGGCAAAACCTAAGCTTGAGCCATTGCCCTTATGAACCAAACCATACCATAGTGCTACCCAAATGTTTTGATGGCAATTGCCAAAAGTTCAAGGGGTTTCTGAACCAATGTCCTCTCCTCTTCTGGCTCCACCCTTGAATGTATCTCACCAAGGTGGGACTTTTAATCAGTTTGCTAGCTGTAAAAGCATTGGATTGGGCTTCCTCTCTGCTGGAACAGGACTGCCCAGTGCTAATGGACTGGAACGTCTTCCTGTTAGCATTTTCCACAATTTTTGATGACCCTCACCATGCTCGCTCAGTGGAAGCTGCATTATACAGACTCCAGCAAGTGCAAGGATCAATGGCCTCATATCCCACCAATTCTGGTGACTTGCAGGTGATATTGAGTGGAAAAATTGCCCAGGTGCATCATTTTAGATGTTGACCTAGTGAGGAAGTAAATGGGTCCTTGCCATGCTTCCAAATATGCATTAAGCTACTGAGTCCCCTGTGATGTACTCTCAGTCTAGGAACAGCTTGGGAAATGCCATGTCTGTATGGCCCTTGCAATTGGGCCCCATGAGCAGTTGGGCAAGGCAGAAAAGATTTTCCTGAGGTAACTGATGACTCTGAGAGAATGGGGTTTACACACGGTGTCAGGGCCACTGATCAGATTCACACAGTTTGCCCTCCTGAAGGAGCACATGAGTACATGTGCATAAACATCCCACACAGCCCTTCATTTGATCCCTTCACGCTTGAGGATATCTCCATCCCCCCAACCTTATGCCAAGTGTGTGGGAAATGGGGAAGGAAGGGAAAGGAGAATGGGAAACCCGGGGACAGACAGTGGCAGAGGATTTCTGTCATGTTTGCACTCTTCTTTATTTTTGGAAATGTTCTTTTGTGACTCGCGTTTGGGTGGTATAATGAGAGCTGGCCTGCCTGGCAATGGGCTGATTGTTGTATTGTTTTAACACCTGTTCTCAAATAACGCTTCTTATGTCACCAAGAAAGTTTATTGCTATCACTGCATCTTATTGCGCAATCAGTACTGAAATAATAAATGACAACACATGATCATGAAGAATCAGGAAGCAAAGACTATTCCTCTGGGCAGTCAGGTACAGCAATCCACTCTTCAATTACTTCCTTATAGGAATCCATACTTTGAATCATCCTCCCCCCATTTCATAAGTCGTCATATCACACATAACTACACTGCAGGACAATCATGTCCCCACTCCTTCTCAAATCAATGACCCCCCACATCAATTAACCCCATCTCCCACCTCCCTCCAAGCTCATTCATAGAAGTAATATATTCCTCCTCTTCTACTGGGCCATGGCAAGTCCATAATATGGAAGAACAAAGTGTCCATGAACTCCGTTGCCCGGGTGGATTCAGAACCAGCTTTGGTAGCTGCACTTTCTGGCTGAGGGAACTGATGAAGTGGCCCCCTCACTGTCATAGGTCCATTCAGGGTGAAATGGTTTCACATAGGTTGTGACAACCACAGCAAGCCACCCTGACGCACATAGCATTGATGACTCTGGCATTCAAACAGGTCTGTAGGTGTCTTTAGTGGAATTTCAATCTTCCAAAAGCATTTTCAACATCTTTTCTAAACCTGCTGAGAGTGTAATTAAATGATCTTTTGTCAGGGCCTCTAAAATCAAGGCAGAGTTTCAGAAGCCAAGGCAAAAATAGGTACATAGGATCACCCAGAATAACAGTCGGGACAGTAACTTTGTTTATGTCAATGTTATTGGATGGAAATAGTGTGCTAGCCTGTCTGTGAATGTGGACTCCTGATTGGTGGAAAACCTTTGCATCATGAACTTTCCCGGTCCAGCCCACATTGATATTCATAAATTGGCCTCTGTGGTCCATGAAGGCCTGCATAACAATAGAGTAGTACCTTCAGGTGGGAAAACTATGGGGACATGAATCTGATCAGTGCCCCTGGCACAGTGTGGAAACCCTGTTTTCTCAAAGCCAACAATTACCTCAGTAATATCTTTTATGCCCATCACTTTGGGGTAAGCCACAGGTCTGATTGGCTCACAAACATCCACCACCGTTTTATACACAATTGACTTTCCAACACCAAACTGCTTTGCAATGGATTTGCAGAAGTCTTGTGTAGCCAGTGTCCAAATGGCTGTAGCAACCAACTTCTAGATTGGGAAGGATGCCCTCATACTTGTGTTTACCCTGGAGAGTCAGGGCAAGCTACTCAGAAAGCTCTAAAGATGTAGCTTTCTTCATGTGAAAGTTCTGGACCCACTGCTGGTCTTCCCAGGTCTCCATGACAATATGATGCCACCAGGTTTTTCTTGTGGCCCTGTGCCAGGAGTGTCGGTTTATATAGGGAACATCAGAGGCTATACGGAGGGTAATAAGCAGCCTCAGACTTTATGGCTATATCTACACTGGCAAGTTAGTTCGAATTAAGGAAGCTTAATTCGAACTAACTAAAGCCATGGCTACACTAGGCTTTAATTAGTTCGAATTAAGGGCTTCCTTAATTCGAACTAATAAATTCAATTATACCTTTCGAACTAAGGGTTAATTCAAACTAGTTAGTTCAAATTAACCAATGTGGCCATGTTAGTTCAAACTAATTGCTTAGTTCGAACTAACCAGCCCATTGAACTCAATGCAATTCGCTAATTCGAACTAAGCAAGTGCCATGAATGGCACTTTGCTTAGTTCGAACTAAATTTTTCTAGTTCAAATTAAGTTAATTTGAACTAACTAAAATTAGTTCGAATTAGTTAGTTTGAATGAACTAGCCTATGAGTCTGCCATGCCAGGGTACTCTTCCTCCTCTGGTTCCTGCTGGGTAAGAAAATACTGTTGAAATGTTGACTCATCCCTCATGGAAGCTCTGTCCATTTCCTGACACAGAAGTGACAGTGCAAGCAAGAGAGCTTCTTGAAAGAGGTCTCCTCCATGTTACTCAGCAGGCTGTGTTGGCAAACAGTTCAAACTTTCTGTAGTGCAGGGTAGGCAGTAAATCTTTTCCACAGTGCACCACACTCAAAGGGCTAGAGGGGCCACATTTTGGGACAGTGCTAGGGAGTCTGGGGTATGGTTGGTTTGACTTAGTCTGTGTGCTGCCATGTGGACACCAGAGCCCTCACTGCTTCAAGCCTGGAGTAGAAAATTCTTAATGTAGGGTTAAGAACCAGTATAGATGCTCAAGTTCTAGATTCGCTAACACAGGTCAGCTGACTCATGTCCCACTTATCCTAGGCTTACACTGCAGTGAAGACATGTCCTCAGTATTAGAGTCTCTAAAGTTCTCTCTTTATATAGTTGAATAAGACTTAACTAGCTAAAAAATCCAGTATATCTAACTGAAGTACACAAACTGGAAGACAGTAACCCCATACATTCCTTATATGTCATTTATGCCCAGGACATTAGATTCCTAGATTCCAAGGCCACAAGGGACCATTGTGATCATCTAGTCTTACATAATGTCCCCAAAATACAGTGGAACCTCAATTATCCGGTTAATTATCCGTCATCCGGATAATCAAAAATCACGGATAATCGAAAATAATTCTAAAAATTCGCAAATGCTAGAATAGGTGCTGTACAGTGAAATTCTTACCTTTCTTGTGTTGTTTATGAAGTTTTCTTGAAAAAATCAGACAGGAGACGCTGCTTTGTGTTCTTGGAGCGCTTCAATTTTATTGACGTGCGGAGTTTGCGAAGTGTTAGGATGTCACTAAAATTTGAATCTGCTTCCTGCTCAAGAAAGTCTAGCAATGTTTCGGCACAATTTAGCGCTTCTTCAAGCGAAACTTTCTTTTCTGAAGGTTCGTCTTCAACTGGTCTTGTGATGTCTAGCAGTTTTTTGTTTTTTTTAAATGCGATCCTGGATAACCGAATGCACGGTTAATTGAAGACCTGATAATCGAGGTTCCACTGTAATCCTAAAGCCTGTCTTGAAGCATCTTCAGATCACGCAGTAAAACAATGGCAACCATGGAAAGCAGAATTTTGCTTGCCATTTTAAATACTTCAATTTATGTACAAGGCACTGGTGAGACCCCATCTGTAATACTGTGTGCAGTTCTGGTCCCCGATGTTTAAAAAGGATGAATTCAAATTGGAACAGGTGCAGAGAAGGGCTACAAGGATGGTCTGTGGAGTGGAAAACCTGCCTTATGAGTGGAGACTCAAGAAACTTGGCTTGTTTAGCTTAACCAAAAGAAGGCTGAGGGGGGATATGATTGCTCTCTATAAATACAACAGGGGGATTAACATCAGGGAGGGAGAGGAATTATTTGAGTACAGCACCAATGTGGACACCAGAACAAATAGTTATAAACTGTCCATCAAGAAATTTAGGCTTGAAATTAGACGCAGGTTCTGGAATAACCTTCCAAGGGGAGTTGTGGGGGCAAAAACCATAACTGCTTTCAAATCTGAGCTTGATAAATTTATGGAGGGGATGGTATGATTAGCCTATTTTGGAAATTGACTGATATTTGGCTACATGTGGTGGATTTACAAGTAGCCTAAGAGGGGAGAGTACGTGGGGTGGGTTCTGAGTTATTACAGAGAATTGTTTCTTGGATAACTGGCTGTTGAGACTTGCCCATGTGCTCAGGGTTTAACTGATCGCCATATTTGGGCTTGGGAAGGAATTTTCCCCCAGGGCTGATTGGCCTGGGCTCTGGGGGTTTTTCGCCTTTCTCTGTAGCACAGGGCATGGTTCACCTACCGGTGAATTCTCTGTAACTTAAGTCCTTAAATCATGATTTAAGGATGTAAATAACTCAGTCATAGGTTGGTGGCCTATTGCAGGAGTGGGTGGGTGAGGTCTTGAGGCCTGCATTTTGCAGGAGGTCAGACTAGATGATCGTACTGGTCCCTTCTGATCTTAAAGTCTATGAGGTACTCTGCTAAACAAGATACTTTTCGCTGACCCGCTTGTGATTCAATTTATCATTAGATACAACTGTTTTCAATGATCTGAAGAAAAGCAGTTAGGAACAAAGTGAAGAGGACTTGAGCATTTGAAACAAATTAGAGTGGTTGTTTTAAATCAAGTCACTTCATACTATGATCTCTGATTTAAAAAAAAAATTACAATCCAAGGTTGGATTACTGTCAGTGGAGGATTAGGGGCCTCAAGGCTCCTGGACCTCCCCTACTGGTGGGCTCCCCTCCCCTGCATGGGGCCACAGCCCCTCTCCAGCCTAGGGCCCTGTCCCCTGTGGGTGTGCCTGCACTGGGGTTCTCTGGGGCCAAAGACCAGCCCCAGGCTGGCTGGTCGGCTCCCAGGGGTGCGCACCAGAGGCCATACTGCACGCCAGCTGGCCCTTTCCCTGGAGCAGAGCGACCAGTCATGCCAGCCCACCCTGTCCCCAGGGCAGGATAGCGGAGACGGGCCTCTGGGCTGCCCTGCCCTGCCCCCAGGGGCGGACAAGCCATCCCAAGGCTGGGGCAGGAGAGCAGAGCCTGGCCTCTGGCCCTGGGCAGCCCCGCTCCCCACCCAGTGCCTGCAGGGCAGAGGGCCCCCACATTGTGCGGGCCCTGGGCACAGGCCCCATAGGCCTGTGTGGTAATCTGCCCCTGATTACTGTAGATCGTCATGCTTTAACAGATTAAATTTTCTCTGGCCATAATTTTGGGGTAAATGCTGCCATTAAGGTTACTACTTAATTTTAAATTTACTATACTGCATTTCTTCAACTGTTGCAAAATTCTGGCTGCCATCTTTAATTTGATCTTTCTGATGTGTGAGTCAATTTTGTTGATTTTGGATATTTGAAATCAGTCTAATCCACCTCAGTGACTTCCATACTAATGTGGGATCCAAGTTCAAGGGGTTGTGGTGATACATTGACACAGGGTTTAGATGATAACTACAGAAATCTTTTACTTAGAAATAGTAACTGCCTATTATATTATTTTAAGGCAAAATTAGGATGCATTTGATTTCTGTGGCTTATTTCAGCTTTTTAGATTGCTTTTTTATTTTTTATGGGTTTCAAATTGCTTAGGGATACACTGCTTGCAAGGCACTACACAGGAACAGTTTTTATTCTCTCTCTCTCTCTCTCTGAAAAGGTTAAGCAGTTTTATTGTCTGCCAGAAAAATCACATGTATCACTAATGGAGGAAGCAAGTGATAAAAGCCTCTGAGTTGATAGAGATAGTGAAAAAAGCAGTTTTAGCTCCTGTGACAGCATTCTGAAAAAAACACTCTGTTCCTTATCAGCAAGTTGAGGAAGCATCAGGCTGAGGTACAACAGTTGTATTGTAACTGTTTTTGATTGCATTTTGTCTTCTAATCCATACTGATGAGCTTTTTCCTGGGGAAAAGCAGTCTAGGGAGACTGCTGCACTTTACACAGAATTTCACCTCTTGTATCCAGAAAGCTAAATATATCAAGAAGTGGTCATTACCAAGCAACATCTTTGTTTGAACCAATGGAAATTTAAGCTTTATTTTGATATTATTTGAAACACAAACTATCTTGAAAAACTAGTTACCTTGAACTACCTTGAGAAATGAACAGCAAATTAAAATCCTTTAAATGAGAGATGACTGCAACCTGGATCCATTTTTCTAAACCACCGAACTTTTAGAAGGATGGGGATTTGGATAAACAGGGTCAAACTCAAATCCTTTTGGTTTTGATTTTATAATACAAAAACCAGAACAATTAATTTTTCCTCTGTGTGAATATAAACAGCAATTGACCTTGTTAAAAAAAATGAACAACATAACACGTGGATACAAATCTATTTTAGATTCAAGAAACAAAACAAAATGACCTCTTACCAAACTCGATGGTATATAGTCTTGGTTCAGTGGTTGGAGAATTAGAGGTATAACTTGTAGTAACAATAACAGGAGTTGTTCAATATACCCAATTTACAATGTAAAGTGCTGAAAGTGTATCCTACTATGATGGCATTGTTGGCCCTCTCTGAGCTTCTGTTGAGCAAGATGTATTTTTATTTCATATAACATTAGCAATTACATTGCTATTCTAAAAAGGCATCTGTACTTACATATCATCAAAGATGAGCTTTGTTCTTCTGCAATCTTTGTGTGCACTGGATAAAGATGGCCAAGGCTCTGTTTGGGACTGTGGCTTGTTGCAGAGAACATTTTCTGAATTGACGTGAACAGCTTTCTAGACAACAAATGACACAGAACACATTGTGAACTTGGCCCTTGAGTTGGAAAAAGCAACTAATAAACTAAGGAAGTTTGTCTGCATTGTGTTGTAAATTGCAAGTTAGCTTGCTCACTCTTTCAACAGGGAGTACACATAACTAGCTTGCCACCGGTAGTCACAAATTCACAGATATTGCTAACAGTTCTTGGTAAAGGCTTTAGAGTTTCAAGGTGATATGAAGAAAAAACAAACCAGAAGTATTAGTCACTAGCTGAAGGAATATAATATGATGAGTGTAGTTCTTAAATCATAGATCACTTGAGGTTATTCTGTATGTGAAGCCACATTTCAACGTCCAAACTGTTCGGGTATTTTGTTATTGTAGGAACTTTCCACCAGTTTAGCTTGTTATTCTTATATAACAGGAATTGGAACAAAATAAAATTCCTTCTGCTTCAGACAGAAAAAGAAAATGGAATGAAGGTTTCAACAGAAAGCTGCCACTTAGCCCCTCACATTCTCTGTAAGTAATCCATAGGTCATGACAGTTAGGCAACAGATGGGCAGATTTGCTAAAACAAAGGCAATCTTGACATTTACAGTTCATGGAGCGCTCAACTTCTATATGGGACATTCAGTTCAATGGGATAGTTTGCAGATGAATAACCAGATGCATAGGAATATTTTTATAAGAATTATTAAAATGTTGACCAAATTGAGCGTTGCCAGGCTATGCAGAAAATTGGATTGGAATGCATTAGATAAGGGTGTGGATCATAAAGCAATCACTTTTTACTTCTAATTTCCAATACATTACATTAATCTTAGAAGGAATTTAAATTATTTGCCAGATATCAAATAATTATAATTCTGAATGAGATCATAAACCATTTCTAAACTTAAGTGTTTAGAAATTTACATTTACTTCATGATGGAAGAGAAATTGGTCAGTCCAATATATTAAAAATGCTTTTTCAAGGCTTTTTATGTAGCCAATTTTTCAAATACTTAATTTTATTTATTTCTTTTGATCAAGTGTGTTTGTGAGAGGTTCTAGGAACACTTAGCTAATTTAGAACATCATATTTAAAACAAAAACCTCTCAAAATTAGAGCAGAAATAGTTACTTTTCCTACCCATCTCATTTCCCCTCTTCCACCCATTTCACCCCCAAAAGCTGCCTTTTTGGAAGAGACCAGTTGCCCTGAGCAGAACTGACTTGAGAAGGCTTAGGCTAAAATTCAGTTTCCTGCAGTGAGAATTAGGCTCTTGAAGTCTGTAATACATCAAGACATAAATATTAAATACTTTCTCATATTATTTTTTCATTTTTATAGACTGTCTAATGCTAAGACCTTGTTCTCTGTGCAGGAATAGATCATGCAGGCAACAGAATTCTTCATGTGGTTTCCTCTGGATCAGTGGTTTTCAAACCACGGGTCAGGACCCAGCACTGGTTCGCAGACACTCAGATACTGGGTCATGGCACTCCCTGCTGCCGCCACCAAACGACTGGAATGTCTTGCTAAAGGATTAATTGTTGGGTTGCAGGCATAAATGATTTTTTTCAACTGGATCCTTAAAAAAAAAGTTTGAAAACCACTGCTCTGGATCAGTTCACTGGTGGAGAAGGAAATGCTGGGATTAACTCCATTAATAAAACTGAGCAATTCTGTGGCCTGGAAAAACTGCAGATCTCTAGGCACTGCTGATCAGCAGGATCAGTCACATGAAGGCCCTGTTCCTCTAACTAATCACCAGACCCCTCAGGTGCCTTTTGACTGGATGGGTGCCACACTACCACAGACCCTCCTTGCCTCCCAGAGGTGGTCCAAAGAATGGAATGGGTGTGCACCAAATGTATTATTGTGTCCATGATTATTATTAATTTGGGGAAGGTAATGGTGGGAAGTTGATAATGAGAGAGTGCCCATTCCCCTTTTCCATACACATATCCTCAACTCTGAGGAGAAGCCTTTAATGGAAGGGGAAAAATTATGAAGCAGGAGTATCACTCTTTATTGCTCCCCAGTGGGTGAAGCTTCAGGGTTTGCATTGGTTCTCCACAGAGGAAATTAGGTTGAGCTTCCTAGTTTAGAAGTTCTATTGTTCATTGGGCTGATTTTGCCTTCACTCTTAAGACTCTTGTTTAGGGTGTTCTAGATATTCAAGAAAGGTAGGATTTTATCCTTGTCTGTTTTGCTACTTCTGTCAATTTCATGTCTATGTCTGTACATATACTGGAAATATATTTATGAGGAAAATTATTTCAGGCATGCATACACACACAATTCCTGCAGAGCAGTTCAGAATGCCAAGATCAGCAGCATAATTTTCTTGTAAACTTATCTGTGTTTACAGATGTCTGAATGGTAAAACATGAAAACCCTTACTTTTTGCAAACCTTTGCTGTGAACTCACCTGCTCTACGGATTTTCCCTCACCCTCCTATTTTTTCAGGTGATTTCTATTCCAGTTATGTCTTACCATATCCAAAATGGAAAAATATTACACAATGGGATATTCATTGTCATGTTTCTTTCCATGATATTCTGCAGAAATATCAAGGGTTGTATGTGCAGTGATACAAAGAGAAGAAAATGCAGCCCATGATCAACAACATAAACTTACATTGAAGTCTGCGGGATGTGTCTGTGTCTGGTTTTCACTCTTATGCTTTTTGCTGGAGGACATGGAAGGTAGTAGACTGCTGCCGTTAGGTCTACTGGAAGAAGTTAAATCATCGTTGGAGTATTTGTGTTTTGATGCATCAGAGAGGGGTGAGATGGGTGAGTGAAGCATTTTCTCATTTTTATTTATTGGTATTGCCAAGCTGGAAATGGAAATTACAGTAATGGAATGTCACAAAGCTGGCTTTGGAGAAAGGTAAATGTTTTATATATTATCAAAACTTTGAATTTAAAACCTGCTGGCAGGATGAAGTCTATTGATGTCTGGAATCAACTTTACAGTATCAGGACCAAGAGTTCATTTACAAATTTGGATCATGTTTCTTCTCTCTCCCTCCTGGGTAAATTGTCATTCTGGGGTTACTAAAAAGTCTGTGTCAGAGTACTTGAAAAAATAAGAAGATAAATGGGCAATTGCTCACTGTCTTTTAAAGGCTAGTTGGAGAAGAAAACGAGGCTCTAAATAACAAGTGACTATCTATAAGCCACAGCAACAAAACCATATATGAATTAAACAGGGAGTGTGCTAGAAGATGATTGGGATGTCTCTGTACTCAATGACCAAGCTTTGGTAATTCAATTTATTAATTCTGGTGCAGATTCTGAAGACAAAGAAATATGTGCTAATGTAACAGACATAGAAAACTATGTACACAATGGAAACAATGAAATATACTGCTGAATCTTCTAAAAAGGAAGGCTACGTTACATAAGCCATGTGTGTCTTTCCGTTTATTTTAGAGAAGACCAAACACAGATAGGAAAATCTAAGCAGGTCACAATAGTAACAATAAACTGTAAAGAAACTTTTCATGTGCTAATTTGAAGAAAATATCTAACTGAAAATATAAAGGAGCACAGAGAGTATAGAAATTTTGCAGGGAAATAATTTTGCATTGATTCTAAATGTGTGATTAAGGGTAGTCATAATATTTTAACATAATATGTTTCCCTGCCATATATTAATCAGACTTATTCCTTTGTAGGCACATTTTTCACTTCTTTATAGGTATAGTATCAGGCAGTGCACCCTTGAATGCAAAAGTGAATAAGATACAAACTACACATTGTTTAACCACGTCATTTCATAGACCAGAACTAATTAAATGTTCAGCTATCAAATTTTCGTTCATTTATCTTACTAGTCTTTAAAAACTTGAGGTGGCAGAAACCATAGCTCCTAATTTTAAACCTTTTAGACTTTCTTGTGTTCTATAAGCAGTATTTTTAAAGTGTGGCTAAAGGAATTTTTTTCAATGCCCAACACTTTTTATGAAAGAGAAAGTTAAGGTGAATAAATGGCCTATAGTGATTTTTCATGAGAAAAACAATGGATATTAATGTTAATTTTGAATATTTAGGAACCCCTTGCTGATGCTCCAACTTTATTTTCTTTTGTCAAATAGAAGCTTTGCCTTGGTTAGCTAGGTTCAAACCTCATTATCAGAGGATGGGGCTAAAATAGCCTGAAGAAGCTTTTGTTGCTTTGAAGTGTAACAGCACTAGGAGGGACTGTTGAAGGATTAGGGTGCTGTATTCAATTCTCTGCTGCATGAGTTTCTATATGCACGTGTGCAAGCCACATAGGCTTGTTGTGCCTCAATGCTGCATCTGTAAAATAGGGATAACTGCACCACTGAGCTCACTTTGAAGATAAATACATTAAAGATTGGGAGGTGCTATGGTAATACAAACCCTATAAATACCTTGGAGGGAGGGAGGGAAAGGAGAATTGGAGGGAATAAAAGGAGAGTCGAAGAACTTTTTTTGTTGTTTTTTCGATATGCAATTGCTACTGCAAACTCTGCATGCATTACATGTGACACACACTCTCTCTATTCTAGAACGTGTGGAATTAACTCGAGGAAAAATGACTTATAAAACACTAAACATGTCCAATTATGAGGACCATTTTGAGAAGGAATGTGATATAAAATGTATAATACTTTGGTAACAGGAATAGAATATGTACATCCAATTGCCACAGTGAAATGCACTACTGTACTGTATTATTTTTACTTTATGTGAAATATGTGAGTTAGATGAAGACAGAGAAGTTGAATGTATATTTTTGAATATGCAAATATATTGGAAGTTTTTCCATTTCATTTATTCCATATTATAAATATGAGTCGTTCAGATTCTACAGAGATGACCATCAGAGAAATAGCAAAAACAACGAAAGTCCTGTGGCTCCCTGAAGACTAACAAATATTTTCGTGCAAAAGCTTTCGCGGGCTGCAATGCACTTTATCAGATGCATGAAGTGGAAACTACAGTTTGAGGTTTATATACACTTGCAAGGGTGAGAAACATTATAATGGGGAGGGCAAGTGCTAATAAAGTCAATTCAGTAGGGTAGATGAGGCCCATTCACGACCATTGATTAGAAGGTGAGAATATGTGAACCCTACCCATTGTATTGTTGCTCACCCTTGTAAGTGTATATATACGTCCTAACTGTAGTTTCCATTTCATGCATCTGATGAACTGGGTTGCAGCCCATGAAAGCTTATGCCCAAAGATATTTATTAGTCTTCAAGGTACCACAGGACTTTCATTGTTTTTGCTATATACAGACTAACACGGCTATCCCTCTGGAACTTATCATAAGAGAAATACCTACCCATAAATTAATACAGCAAATATTAATTATTATTTAATATTAGAAGTTCTATAAATTACAAAGTACTCCAATACATTGAACTTGCAATATAAAACATAATAGAAAGGAATATTTTTGGTATATCAATGACTTGCATATATTAAGCAACATGCAACTGAACTCTAAGAAGATACATGACTCAAATTGCTTGCTGGCAATATCTGAAGAAACTGGGCATGTCTCATATGACAGGTTGATAGTATTACTGTTTGCACAAATCTCTGCAAACAGAGAGGCGGATTTTCATCTCTTATGTCATGCCTTGCATCCTTTGGAAATGTGGCTGTTTTCATAGTCACACAAAGTTGTGTGTCCTAAACATACCTAACAATATGGAAAGTAACTTGCCTGCAATCATTAGATTGTCTGGTCCTTAATGTATTAATGAATTGAGAATCCCAGGCATCAATTTACTTTTTCCTCAGAGTACATGGATTAATTATTATTATGATTTTATTATTTATTAAATTATTATTTAAACTGATTTACATACGCAAGCTCTAATTTTGAAACTCTTAACAATGTGGTTGAGGTAAAAAAGACTAAGGATAGCATTCTACTTGAATTGATGCCCAGAACATAATGTCTAGGAACACATAATGACTCAGTTTATCATCCTGTTATTGCTATAACTATTTAATCCAAGATCCAAACACTTGGAATGCACAACTTCTTCATGTAACAGAACAAAAATATTAGTATATAAATATGTAGGGGCAACTAATTCAATTAAACAACCACCCCCGCCGGGCAACTAACTCAATTAAACAACCACCTCCGCCCCAAAGATTAGGATAATTTTTGCACAGAAAATAAGATAATTTAAAAAGTTATTCCATTAAATGCCAAATGACACATTGCATTACAATTCAGTTAGCTGTAGAGACTGAATTTTAAATAATAAGGAAAAAGCATACCTATGTTCATTCATGTTGCACTGATGGGCTGTTGAAATACCTTGGCCAGAAGCAATCAATTGTGAAGAACACTCTCGCTCTAAATGAGTCTTCTTGATCTCCCTGTCCTCTTCTTCATTTTCACACTGAATGAAAGGAAAAATGATCATCCATTGTATTTTGTAGGTGACAAAAGTCCCATTTACAAAAGATGGCTGGGTATTACAGGAAATTAGGGTATTGTGGTGTATTGTGGTATTAACTATTGTTATTTAATTTTATTTATACAGTACACAGACTAATCAGACATACAGCAAGATAGTTTGCTGTCCTGAAATCTTAACAGACAACGTACAAGCAAAGGACTAGGAAAGAAAATGTGGCAATTCCTTTTAACCATTTCCTTCCTTCCATCTCCAGATTCTTTTTATGTTCCCTTTTTGTCCATTTCCTCTATATCTCTTCCTCAATCTCACATCTGGTTTCCTTTCATTCTTGTCCTTTCCCTTGCCCACATGGGTCCCGTGTCCCTTATTACTGTTTCATGAGAGAAAGTTCCAGAGGTGGC
>ML685801.1:5720326-5861768 GCA_007922175.1 Pelusios castaneus
CCGCTCGGGGCCCTAGGCGTCCGCCTGCTTCGCCTACCCCAAAAGCCACAACTGCCTTGGTCAGCAGCAGGAGGAGGAGCTGGGCTCAGGGGGCCAGGGCCATGGGGTGGGGAGCTGGGGCAGGAGGGAGGGCAGGGTAGCGAAGGGGGGCTGAGGGTGGGGGGAGTGGGGCCACAGAGAGGGGTCCCGTGGGCCTGTGGGGGGCCCCACAATGGGCCTTCGCCTAGGGCCCCCAAAAGCCAAAGGCCGCCTCTGCCAAGTTTTACTATCTCTCTTCACTGTAGGGTTCCCCCTAGATATTGTTATTGATTCCCTGCCCCCTTGGAACCCCATATCCATTTCCATTATTAGTACTGATTCAATCAGCAGCACCTGTCTGTCTTACACATTACCAACAAGGCTGCTTTTATGGGATTAGCATTATGTCTATAGTTCGGCTCTCATTTTTTAAGAATGACTATCATCCTACATCTTCACTGCATAGTGTGGTCATGCCTCTAATTTCTCTAGAGTTGTAGGGGTATGGTGGTTGCAGTGGTTAAGACTGTTTCTGCTTATGCCACTCTGCTTGCTCTAACCTTTTGACATTCATCTGTAATTGGCGAGGTGCTATTTCCTTTTCCTTGCTGTTTATTCTGCTTTTTCACTGTGCCCTTCTGTTTTCTACACAACATGGCAATATCACTTTACCCCTCCTATGTCATAGTGGCACCCCTATGCTTTTGTTTCTACCACTCCTTGGCCATTCTTGTTATTTTCCCATGATTACTGCATGCTACTTCCTGGGCACTGCATACTGGATGAAATGCAGCCATTCCTTTGGAATAGTGGAAGCTCTGTGGGTCTCTCTGTGTTGTCTGTACGGCGCTCAGAATGACTCATAAAGGGACTCTAACTGGGCAGACAGGGATTCCCACAGCATGGGGAAGTCCTCAGCTGGTGTAAAGCTGGTGCATTTTGGCAGTGTAGGGAAGATATGTAAGTCACGGCTGTGGGACAGGTGTAACCAGAGAGCTGCTGCAGAAGAGCTGTATGTGGAGCACCTGTAGGAGTAGGCTTTTTGTCTTATGATGTCGCACAGGTGCTGTCTCTACCTCTCTCCTCCCCTACGCATACTGGCTTTGATTACATAGCTGCATATGCTTCATTTCCTGATTTAGGCATAATCTTCAGAGGTTTTGAAAAAATCCTAACAAAGGGTAGTATTTTCATGAGGGGAGAAATACAATGTGTCAACTAAATATGAACTGTGGTATTTTAGAGGATCCCTGCTGGCCAGAAGTTTTACTTCTCCTTTTCAACGTTCTTTCCCTCCTGTTGCTTGAATTACTGTTGTTGATTCAAAGTCACAGACAGTAGGGGAGTGAGCGGTGATGAAACATAGCTTCAAAAATTCGAGTTCAGACAGGATATTGTTGTTATACATATATTATGCTGTTTGGAGAAACATATCATACACAGGAAATGACAGACAGATGGGAACACACAAAAGATCTCTGCAACTTTCACCTGCAGCCCCATCAAAACCAAAGAAACCCCAGACAGCTTACCTGGCGTTTCCTTCTAGATTTTGGCACAACCTTTCCTGCTAGTGGGTCAGCACCATTCTGCTGACGGCTGACTTCTTCTTTTGACCCAGTGTTTATTGCCAGTGGCTCTTCTGGTAAATGTTCTGGAATTCTGGACAAAAGAGTCAAATCAATTTTGACCCACAGTGATTTTACCTCCTCACTGTCTTTCAGAGGCGACAGGAGCTCATTCCTGCCAAAAGGAACTAGGGTATAAAGCTGTTCCTCCAGCTCTTTTGCTATATCATTACTAGTCCTGGCATTAATGGAACAAAAGGCACTGCAGCTGCTCTTAGTTTTGCTGGTGTTACTGCTAACGGAATCCTTCAACCTCGGGTCACTCCCAGCTGGAGCAGAGGCCAGAGTTTGAGATTTGGGCAGAAGATATTCCTCTTGTTCGGATTCTGACTCGGAATCTGAGGAAGGTGATGAAGACGAAGACTCTGTCTCAATAAATTCCTTGGATTTGGGTGCAATTTTGCTTGGCCCTCTGGTACGTCTCTTTTCACATGCAGTGACAGAGCAGGATTCTTTTCTGTGCCCAGTTCTGTTGCTGCAGGGCCTGGCTTTAGGTTGTTCACAGATGTTATTTTCCAAAAAGACTTGGCTGAAGGCTAGATCCTCAGATGTATGGCAGTTCAAGGCATCCCCACCAGAGGTCCTCTCTGTTCTTCTTGGCTGTTTTTTACAAGTCAGCCTTCTCTGAGGACCGCTCTCTCCAGAAACAGCAACAGCTGGAGGAGGTGATTTCTGCTTCCCTCCTTTATTTCCTGGTGCTTTAATAGCAGTTCTAGGCCTCAACTCCTCTTTGCTGGGGTTCTTAATTTCCTTGTCTCTAAGGTCAGTTTGGCAAATAGCTGGTATTTTCTCACACTCTTGTCCGTCATCCTTTACCCTGTTGGAATACTGATTGCTCTCCAGTCCATGGTTATCATTTTGGTTAAGAATAGGTGTTTTGTGAGGATTAACTTTATTTAGCCATTTATCCAGCTGCCACTTGTTTGATGATGGCTGCTCAGGCTGAAAATCAAACAAAACAGTATTTAATAAATTTCCAGCTGTGAGGGGGACACAGTCTGTATTTTTATAGGCTCTGTGGATGTTCAGGGTGGAAAAAGCTAAATCACAGGGCTTGTACTGTTGTTGTTTTTTTAAACTGTGGCTATGCTGTTCTCACTGGGAAAGCTATGGATTCAGTTTCTGGAATTAACCCTTCACCTGTTACCTTGGGCTATGAGTGAAGCATCTCTATCAGGGTAATGGAATCAAAGAAAAAAAGAATGATACAAAAGGTGAAAAAGGCAGTAGATATAGAGTGTAGAGTTAGTGCTCTATTTAAGTTTACTATATTTATTAGCGCACCTTGTGATGGAGTTGTATAATATTCCTCTGGTGTTAACAGGGGCATTGCCTTAGGAACAGAACGCAATTACTAAAGCGCAGGCTGTTAGAGGCTGCGTGTGCTGCAGAAGGGATATTTTCAGTTTTGAATGAGGCTGGTGGGAAGGAGGGGGATTGCAGTGATTCAGACTTCTTAAAAGATGATTCATGCAGTGCTATTGACACCCACTGCATTGGGATACGTGTCCAACTTGCCAAATTTAAGAAAATATAATGGTGATAGAAAGACAGAAAAAAGGAGTAAAATTAATACTACAGAATGAAGACTAGGGAAGAAGAAAGGGTGATGTAGTTTGTGTCTTATAACATTGCCATTAAATACAAGAATATTTAGATACTACAAAGGAGGTTTAATTACATTATTTAGCTAACTTTACAGGTATTAGTGTTTTTCCCTGGTATACAGATACTATAATTATGCAAGATCACACAAAATTTTTTGTGTGTGGAGATACTCTCAGTTATTCATTTTACATGTACTGTGTGCAGCTGTTAATTTTTCTCCTCATCCGTGTCATAACATGATCAAGATTTAAGAGTCCATCTAAAATACAGTGGTGTTTATGCAGCGAAGAATTTCAAATTCAGCTATGAATAAGACAATGTTATTTCATCAGAATGCCCAAAAACTTCTTAGTACTTCATGTAATCAGTAATTTGAATGAAATGAAACAAATGGCGGTGGAATAAGAATGCAACACAAAAAAATGACACAATGGAGCAAAATAATACTTTCAATTACACTGCTAAGACCCTACTGAAGAATAGGTTTGGATATGATTTTGCTTATATATGAACTGTCTTTTGCAGCTGTACTCATAAAAAGCTAAATTATGACCCCACTGAAATTAATGGGAAAATCTCCCAAAGTCCACAGTGGGACCAAAATTTGCCTCAATATTCCATTATATTTGAAATGAATAATTACCAGGCATGCTATGAAGTGGACATGAAAATCATCATTGGGCTAAATTCTGCCCTCATTTATATCATGAATAATTTTACTCTTGTTATCTAATTTTTCTCCTTAGCAAACAACCTATGGCAAGGGATCACAGAGAAACATCATGCCAACTTCTTACTATTCTGTCAATATTCCACTCGATCTCCTGAATGCCCCTGGTCATCTACAAATGTTGTATATTGCTGCACTTAGGATCCCCTCCTTCCATTTTAGATACGATCATTCTCCAAAATACTGTTTCTCACAATTCGTGTGTCAGGACAAAATTATAACGTCAGAAAACAACAATGAATGGCTTGAGTGACGTATTCCAAAGGGGTGGCCGTGTTAGTCTATTGTAGAAAGACAACAGAGTCTTGTGGCACTTTTAAAGACTAACAGATTTATTAATCGCATGAGCTTTCGTGGGAGAAAATCCCACTTCGTCAGACGCTTTGAAGATAGGAAAGTTACAGAGTGGGAGGAAATAAAATGCAGGGGAGTGTATGACATAGCATCAGGTCAGGCTGTAACAGCAAATCAAAATAGGTGTTAGGATTCAAAACACTGGGGAACAGCACATAGAGGAGGGGGAGGTCAATTCACTTGATGTAATGCGAGAAAAATCCATAGTCCCTGTTTAACCCCAAGACAACTGAGTCAAATTTGATTTGCTGTTACAGCCTGACCTGATGCTATGTCATACACTCCCCTGCATTTTATTTCCTCCCACTCTGTAACTTTCCTATCTTCAAAGCGTCTGACGAAGTGGGATTTTCTCCCACGAAAGCTCATGCGATTAATAAATCTGTTAGTCTTTAAAAGTGCCACAAGACTCTGTTGAGTGATGTAATTTTACAGCATGGTGCTTCCCCCTAGTGGTACTTTCACCACATTGCAACCATTGTACATGTTAACTAAAAAGTAGTGCCTCAAGCAAAACTCCTCTTGTACAAACTGTGTTGCCAACTCTCTCAATTTTATTATGAGTCTCGTGATATTTGGTACTTTACTGAAAGCCTCAGCTCTGGAGTCATTGGTTAGATGAGTATCCCAGCTTTTTTCAGAACTCATGGTTGTGGAGAAAAGCTTGCAAATGTGAACCCTAAAACCAAAAGGTAAATAAAAAGAACCCAGATAAAAATCCCTCATAATTTTTAAACCAATCTGATGATTCTGTGGGCATTACATGATTTTTGAATGCTTGCAGTTGGAAATGCAACATCAATGAAGTCAATATACAGCTGGAATCCATTTGATCAATAACCATATCCAACTGCAGTTCAGAAATCATAGGTAGGAACTACTTTCCCTAAGGCAGACTGTCTTGCAATGACATGTAATCATGATCGGTAGGGTGAAAATGTTTGCAAAAATTCACCAGAAACTTTTCATCAATTCATATTGTACACCCTGGAAATTTCAATTATTTGTGGGAGGAGGAGGGGAAAGAACCAGGAGAAAAAAGAACCATATCTGATTCACTGGACTACAGTGACCCCTGAGCAATTCATAAGGTACGCAGCTTATATCACCTCTGTCCCACATTTTGCATCAGCCAGCACAGCCTTAGTTGGGAACATGCTGATCTTTTTAGTAGGTGTCTATACTCCTCCCACTGCACTGGGGAGTTTTTAATAGTGTGAAACCTGCAATGACCTGGATGACCAGGTTCAGCAGAAGCACTGGTCTATCTTTTGCCTAAGTCCAGGTGGATCAGAGTGGCTACCTCGTGAAGGATGATTGACAACTGCCTGACAACCAAAATCAGATGAATGAAGAAGAGATCTGTGTTTGTACCATTTCAAGGGCCTGAAGGTACAAACTTTTCCTACTTTAAATTACTCATTCCTCTGCTAGGCCCCTTTTGAACAACCAGAAGGATTTGGCACCTGCTCAGAAACACTGTATTCCTGGAACTCAGATCTATTAGAGGCTACAAAGCACAGCCAGAGGCACAAGGGCTATGTCGCCACTAGAAAAGGTAAGTCGACTTAATAAGGTCGATTTTAAGTCGACCTTATTAAGTCAACGTAATAAAAATCGACTTAACTTTTCTAGTGGTGACAAAGCCCCTTTTCGACCTTATTAAGTTGACTTGACATTTTAAATTCCAAAGGGGTAGCCGTGTTAGTCTATTGTAGAAAGACAACAGAGTCCTGTGGCATTTTTAAAGACTAACAGATTTATTTATCGCATGAGCTTTCGTGGGAGAAAATCCCACTTCGTCAGACGCTTTGAAGATGGGAAACTTACAGAATGGGAGGAAATTAAATGCAGGGGAGTGTATGACATAGGATCAGGTCAGGCTGTAACAGCAAATCAAAATAGGTGTTAGGATTCAAACACTGGGGAACAGCACACGGAGGAGGGTGAGGTCAAATCACTTGTTATAATGAGAGAAAAATCCATAGTCCCTGTTTAACCCAAAGACAACTGAGTCAAATTTGCATATAAGTTCGAGTTCCGCAGTTTCTCTTTGAAGCTGTGATTTGTTATTCATCTGTTTCAACATAGCTATTAACAAGTCGTCAAGGGAGTGAGCAGGGAGATTGAAGTGTTCCCCTATTGGTTTTGTAGTGTTGCAATTTCTGATGTCAGATTTGTGTCCATTTATTCTTTGGCGCAGAGACTGTCCTGTTTGGCCAATATATAAGGCAGAGGGGCATTTCCGGCACATGATGGCATAAATCACATTGGTGGATGAGCAGGTGAACAAGCCCTTGATGGAGTAGGTGGCTTGATTAGGCCCTGTGATGGTGTCATCAGTGTAGATATGAGGGCAAAGTTGGCAGCGTGGTCTGTTGCAGGGGTATGTTCCTGCTTTAGTGTTTCTGTTGTATGATCTGTAGTTGCTGGTAAGTATCCTTTTAAGGTTAGGGGGCTGTCTGTAAGCAAGGAGAGGTCTGTCTCCCAAGGCTTGAAAGAGTGAGGGATCATCTTGTAAAATAGGCTGTAGATCTTTGATGATGTGTTGAAGAAGTCTGGCTTGGGGGTTGTAGGTGGTGACCAGTGGCGTTCTGTTGTTGTTTTTCATGGGCTTCTCCTGCAGTAGTTGACTTCTGGGTACCCGTCTGGCTCTGTCAATTTGTTTCTTCACTTCTGCGGGTGGGTACTGTAGTTTTAAGAATGCTTGGTAGAGATCCTGAAGGTGTCTGTCTCTGTCTAAAGGGTCAGAGCAAATGCGGTTATATCTTAGGGCTTGACTGTACACAATGGGTCATGTGGTGTGGCGAGGATGAAAGCTCGAGGGATGTAGGTAACTATACCGATCAGTAGGTTTGCGGTATAGGGAGGTCTTTATGTGCCCATCGCTAATTTGCACTGTCGTGTCCAGAAAGTGGATCTCTTGTGTGGAGTGTTCCAGGCTAAGTTTGATTGTGTTGTGGAAATTGTTGAAACCTCTATGGAAATCTTCAAGGGCATCTTTACCATGGGTCCAGATGATGAAGATGTCATCAATATAGCGTAGGTAAAGTAGAGGTGCTTTGGGATGAGACGTGAGGAAACGTTGTTCTAAATCGGCCATAAAGATGTTGGCATATTGTGGGGCCATGCGGGTACCCATAGCAGTGCCACTGACTTGAAGGTATAAATTATCCTCAAATCTGAAATGGTTGTGGGTGAGTACAAAGTCACAGAGGTCAGCCACAAGTTTAGCTGTGTCATCATCTTGGATAGTTCTTCTAATAGCTTGTAATCCATCCTTGTGTGGGATGCTAGTGTAAAGAGCCTCAACATCCATAGTGGCCAGGATGGTATTTTCTGGAAGACCGTCAATGGATTGGATTTTTCTCAGGAAATCTGTAGTGTCTCTCAGATAGCTAGGTGTGTTGATAGCATAGGGTCTTAGGAGAGAGTCCACATAGCCAGATAATCCTGCTGTAAGCATGCCAATGCCTGAGATGATGGGGCGTCCGGGGTTTCCTCTTTTATGTATTTTTGGTAGTAGAGAGAATATCCCTGGACGGGGTTCTGGTGGTGTGTTTGCCTTGATTTGTTCTTGTGCTGTTTGGGGAGTTTCTTGAATAGGTGTTGTAGTTCCTTTTGGTATTCCTCAGTGGGGTCAGAGAGGAGTGGTTTGTAGAACGTTCTATTGGACAGCTGTTTATAAGCCTCCTGGATTTTTCTCTCATTACAACAGGTGATTTGACCTCACCCTCCTCTATGTGCTGTTCCCCAGTGTTTGAATCCTAACACCTATTTTGATTTGCTGTTACAGCCTGACCTGATCCTATGTCATACACTCCCCTGCATTTAATTTCCTCCCGTTCTGTAACTTTCCCATCTTCAAAGTGTCTGACGAAGTGGGATTTTCTCCCACGAAAGCTCATGCGATAAATAAATCTGTTAGTTTTTAAAAGTGCCATGGGACTCTGTTGTCTTTTGACATTTTAAGTCGAGTTAATAAGGTTGACTTAGGCGCTAATCCCCATTCACACTTGCTTAAGTCGACCTTATAAGGTTGACTTAAGCGTTAAGTCGACCTAAAACAAGGTGTTATTAAGTCAAGTTAACTTTTCCTTAAGTCGACTTAAGGAAAGCCCAGTGTGGACAAGGAGTAGTTTAGGTCGACTTAAGCCTCCATAAGTCGACCTAACTTGTAAATGTAGATGCACCCAAGGACCATAGAACCAACAGAAGCTTCCAATGCATGGTTTCCAGAAGGAACTGTGAGGGGACAAAGATCCATGAGAACTATGGTGTCCCCCACACTTTCTACTGGAAACAGGGACTTAAAGAATTGGCTGCATAGTAGGGCCTATGTAGCATGATGATCTTTTCTTTTAGGAAGTGAAGGCACTCTGTGTTATTATTTATGTTACTATACTGCTTATCTAGAAGCCCCTCTTGAAATCAGAGTCCTCCTTATGCTAAGCAATGTACACACACATAATGAGAGATGGTCCTGCCCTGGTAAGTTTTGCCATTGACTACAGTGCGGCCAGGGTTTCAGCCCTGAGACCAAAGACATTTTACCTAACAAAGTCATTTGTGTGGAAGCTATAGTCATTGAGTCCCGTTACCAAAAGTAAAAGACGTGTCCAAAGTTAGTTTGGTGGCAAAAATCACCTTTAAGTTGCAGAATGCCAACTAGAAAATACAACTGGGACTGCTCCCACAATCTGTGGAAGCAGAAATCTGTTCCAAAACCAAAACAGTCAGAAAGGAGAAAAGAGGAAAAACCAGTTAAATCTAACAGAGAAACAAATCTGGAGAAGAGACTTCTGCCAAATGACCATCTAGTCAACCTACCTAGCTATATACAGTATTTTTATCGACTTATTTACCATATAAAGACTGTGTGGTTGCTGTGAACTAGAGGTCTGATTCCCAGCTTGTGTATACATACTGGCACTAGCTCACTGCCAGCTAGCATGAATTAAAAAAAAGATAACCAACCGTCACTAACTGTTGTTCTTTGAGATGTGTTGCTCATGTCTATTCCATGCTAGGTGTGTGTGCACTGCATGTACAGTTGCTGGAGATTTTTCCCTCAGTGGTTTCCATTGGACCAGCTCTAGCATTCTCTGGAGTTGTGGGCGTATGTGCCGGTATAAGGGTCCCACCAGTCCCATGCCTCCTCAGTTCCTTCCTGCTGATAACTCCAACAGCAGGGTAGGAAGGAGGGTCATGGCATAGACATGAGAAACACATCTCAAGGAACAATGGTTATGGAAGGCTAGTACCTGTTTTTTCTTCTTTTGCTCGCTCATGTGCATTTCGTGCTATTCATGAGCAGTATTGCTGGAGGTGGACTCAAAGTTCATAGACATGCTGATTGCAAGGCTGCTGTCACAAAACTGACATCGTCCTGTTGGGTGATGGCATAGTGGAACATGACCATGTAGAGGCTCTGCAGATGTCCTGGATTGGTAGCTGTGTGAGGAATGATGCTGACAAAGCCTGAGATACTGTAGAGTGAGTGGTCACAAAGGCCGGAGGCAGAGCCTTCACCTGCTCGTACCAAGCCTGAAAACAGGGGGTTATTCAGGACAAGATTCTTTGGGATGACACAGATTGCCCTCTCATCATTTTGGCTACTGCCACAAAGAACTACATGAACTTACAGAAGAGCTTAGGTCTTTTGATATAAAAGGCAAGGGCCTGCCTAACATCCAATGTATGAAATTGATATTCCTCAGTGGCCTTATAAGGTTTTGGAAAGACCACCAGTGGAAAAATGTCCCGATTGTTATGGAATCCTTTTGGTAGGAAGGCCGGATGGAGGCAAAGCTGGACCTTGTCCTTGAAGAACTCTGTATAAGGGGATTCCAACAAAAGGCTTTGATCTCAGAGACCCTTTTGGTCACAGTGATCACCATCAGGAAGGCAACCTTCCAAGAGAGAATCATCAGGAAGCATTATGCAAATGGCTTGAAGTGGGACTCTGGACTAGGTTCAAGTCCCATGAGGAGATATGTTCTCAAACCTGATGTTTTCCAGTCTTTCCAGCCCCTTAAGAAATATGACCATTACCTCATGGGGTAACAGTGGTCTGCCATTCACTGGAGAAAGGAAAGCTGAGATAGCTGCCAAGAGAACCTAAATAGATAAAAGAGCCAAACTCATATGTTTTAGGTGCAGTGGGTAGTCCAAGATGAACTGCAGGAAAAATCAGGATGGAGGGAGATTCGGTTTGGAATCCAACAAGAGAAATGTTTCCATTTGGTCAGATAGGTAGCCCTCGTGGAAGGTTTTCTACTAGCCAGCAAGACCTGTTTTTGAACCTGATCTGAGCAGACCTGCTCTTCAGAGTTCAGTCATGCAGCAACCATGCAGTCAGGTGCAGGGGGCGAGATTCAGGTGAAGCAACTTGTGAGATCAAGTCTGAGCAGAGCAGGAGCATAAATGGTTCTGCCAGTGAGAAGTCCAGATGTGTGTGAAACCAATGCTGGTGTGGTCATGCCAGTGCTATCAGGATAACATCTGCTTTCCCCTTTTGATTTTTAGGAGAACCGTGTGAACTCTGGGGACCAGAAGAAAAGTGTACAGTAAATGTTCTGCCCATGAGAGCAG
Source organism: Pelusios castaneus (assembly GCA_007922175.1). Lineage (NCBI taxonomy): Eukaryota > Metazoa > Chordata > Testudines > Pelomedusidae > Pelusios > Pelusios castaneus. The sequence goes on from ML685801.1 coordinate 5,731,259, forward strand.
AAAGGCATCAGAGAGGGAGCCCCTGATGTGCTCTTGTAGAGAACAGAACTGACAGCATCTCCTGTTCTGCCGAGTGGCAAACAGTCCACTTGGGGAGGCCCCCACCTCTGGAAGATGACACCAACAACTTCCAGGGGAAGAGATTTCTCGTGGTGAGAGGAAAAGATTCTGCTGAGGTGATCCACCAGTATGTTTTGTGGTTCTAGGAGGTGTTTCGCCTTGAGGTGAATGGCATGTTTCACAAAGAAGTCCATAGCCAGAGGGCCTCTTGGCACAAGGCTGAAGACCAATCCCCTCCCTGATTGTGCTTTTGTCTGTCAGGACACCACTGCACCACTTTGCCTGAGATCTGGGGAAGGAACACTTGGCAAGCTAAGAACTCCTGAAGGAGCCATAGTGACCTCTTACTATTCTTTCTCTCCTTCCTTTGCATCAGAATCATTTGCTGGTGTGCCTTTCATATCGTCTCTTTGAGAAACGACCACCTCTCCCAAAGTCCCTTTCTCCTTAGATTTTTTCCCCATGAGATCTTACTTACCAGTTCTCTGAGTTTGTTAAAGTCTAGTTTTTTAAGCCCATTTTGCTGCTCTGACTCCTTCCTTTCCTTAAAATTGTGAAATCTATTGTTTCATGATCATTTGTAGCCAAATTGCCTTCAGGTTTTTTGCAGTCTATTTCCCTCTATTAGTTAGAATTAAGTCTAAAATGGCTGTCCGTATCGTTACTTTCTCCGCCTGCTGAAACAAGAATGTCCCAAGTACAATGCAATCATTTATTGGATCTTTTGTAGTCTTGTGCATTACTTTTCCAGCTGACACCTGGGTACTTAGAGTTCTCCATTACTACTATCTTGTGTTTTGGATATGTCTATTATTTGTTCCTGAAATGTCTCATCCGCCTCCTTCTCTTGATTTGGTGTTCTATAATAGACCCCTACCATATTTTTCCTCCTTTTATTTTCACCCAGAGACTTTCAGCTGGTCTGCTTCTCATTTCCTTTTGGACCTCAAAACAAGTGTATATATTTTTGAGATACAATGCAACACCTCCTCCTATTTTTTCCCTGACTATCCTGTGAAATTGTATCCCTCTATACCAATATTCCTTCCATGAGATTTATCCCATCAAGTCTCAATGATCACAATTCCATCCTAATTTACCATATGCACTAATACATTCAGTTCTGGTTTATCCCTCCTACTCCTTGCCTTTGTGCAGACATCTAAGATGTTGAGAAGATTCCCCTGCTGTTTTCCCTAATGTTGTCCTATGACACCATTGTAACCTCAACTCTCCTCCCCCCCAATATCTAGCTCTCTGTTAATGCCCTCTTTTTAAATCCACCTGCAAACTTTTTGTCACCTGCCCCCTTTAAGCCTAGTTGAAGCCCCTCCTCACCAGGTTGGTGAGTTTACTGGAATTGTTTCAAAAAGTGTACGCCCCACATGGGCAAATTGCTTTTGACAGGATTAGACTGACTCCAGTGCAGGTGCAAACATAAGCAGCATGTAGGCTAGCAGTAAGGACGTGAGCTTTGTACAGAGCCTAGGGCAGGCCCTCTGTCTCACAATTCATTTGACCTACCTAGAATTTTTTTAAAAAAATCAAAAGATGCATTTATTTATTTAGCATCTTTTTTTGTGTTTCTTTTGTTGAGGAATATATATTCAGAATGACTCAGAGGCAAGGGATCTCTGGACCTCCCCCAGGCCTCCCCCACTTTTTCTTTGCCTCCCCCCCATGTTGTCTTGGCTAGCAGCAAAGGGCCTGAGTGGATGTAATATCTCAGCTGCCGCTGAATCATAAAGAGCAGGACTCCTTACCTCTGGGCTGGAGTAAGGAGAGGGCTTGCTGCCGTCACTCTCACTGGAACTGCTTTCACTCTCTGAGTCAGATTCTGAACTGCTCTCAGATTCGCTGGAGCTGCTGCTGCTTAACCTCTTGCTGGAGAGTCCTGAGGTTCTGCCACTGGGCTTCTGCACAACAGCGCTATCGGCCCCACACGCAACCCAACAAGGAGGAAAGAAAAACAAACAAACAAACAACATAAAACAAACAAAAAGCATTTCCACTTGCTGCTATTTTTAGGGGGCACAGCTCCCAGCTGTCTGAATATTTGCAACCTGAGCTTTGCTGGTTTTTAAAAACAAGTGGGTTGAAAATTACTTCCTTTTAATGGGAAAAAAAATCCAAATTGAATGTCAGTTTTGTATGAATATGCTCTTAGTAGCTCTTCTTTCTATGAGAAAGAACCCTATTTCCATTTCCAGTTGCCTTTTTTCATATTTAGCAGATGTTTTAGAATACATCTCAAAGTTAGATAGTTCAAAAATATCAAATTTTAGAAAAACTGGAACATAGGAAACAGTCTCACAATGTCCACTCAATGCTCATTACCAGAGAGGGGAAAAACAGCAAGATGGCAAAGATTAACAGTTAGGATACTGCACAATACTGCTCCCTGGTCAACTAAAAAAATACCCCTCATAAAGTAACTCCTCTTCAAAGCTTCCAATCTTTAGAATTCTTTCCATGAATTAGTTAACTAGATACGGTTTAGTTAGCTATATGCTCTCTATTTACAGAGAACTCACCTAGATCTCAGGCTCTGAATCTGCAAACACATGAGCAGTCAATAGAACTATTTACATGCCTCAACATTAAGCACATCCCTAAGTGTTGGCAGGATTGGGCCATTAATTATGGACCCACCTACAACAGAAAAAAATATTTTTTCCACAGGTAACTAACTGAACACACATACTAAAGTATCACACAGTCATAAACTTTTGAGATGGAAATGACCTCTTAAGTCATCCAATCTATTCCTCAGGCAATGGAAACTTCCCTACAGTATGTTTTCTAGTTGTTTGTCCTGCCTGAAGCTACTCTGTTGCCTAATAGAGCTCACTGCTATATGTTTTTCTACTAGTTTTTCAGTGTAACTTTGTCATCCTAACTTATAGTTGATGTTTATTATTTCATCTCCTTACTCATTAAGGTTATGAGTCTGTCATGACAAGTGGTGACTTTTTACAACCGTTGTGACTTTTTTTGGGCAGGGCTAGAGCAGCTGTTATCCCCAGGGCCACCGAAGCAGTGATCCACGGGGCTTTGGGGCTGCTGGAACAGCAGTCCCTGGACTGTGAGAGCTGCGGTCCCCGAAGCTGTCGGAGCTGCAGTCCCCTGGGTTGCTGGATCAGCAAGCTGGTGGTAGGCCCTGGGTTGCTGGAGAAGTGACAGGGGGTGGGTCAGCCACCTGGGATTGGAGCAGCAGCTGGTCTGATACAACTGCTGGAGGTTGGCCCAGGAGTGCTCTGACCTCTAGTCCTGCTCTTCTCCAGGGCATTTTTAGTAAAAGTCAGGGACAGATAAAAATACCCATGACAGAATTTTAACCTTACTCATCGTGACCACCCTAAATTATTCTCCTCCCCCACTCGATGTTTACACCCTTCAAATATTTGTAGACTGTTACTCTGTCCCCTTGCAGCCATATCTCAGCCAAGCTATTCATATTTATTTCCTCATAAGTCAATACCTCCAGGAACTGGATCATTTTTATGGCTCTTTTCTGAACTCCTTCCAATTTGTCTGTATTTTTCTGATAATGGGATGTCGAAAACTGAACATATTACTACTGTTGTGTTCACAGCCATATGAAGAGGGACCGTTTCCTTGTTGTTGTTCCTTGATGCAGTCCTTCTGCATAAAACTAAATTATGCTGACTTTTTGGCTACAATATATTTCAAATTCTCATCGTTTGCTGTCCATTAATACACTTAGAGCTCTTTCAGCATTACTGCTTCCAGGATTCTCCTACTGAATAGCTGCATTTTGGGTTACTTCCCTTCAATTGTTAGTTCATTTTTTCAAACTGAATCTCATTTTGTTATTTATTGCCCATGTTTCCAGGAGCCTTTGATTTATTTCTCTGCTCTCACTGGTGTCAGCAGCAACTCCTAATTTAGTATCAAATGCAAGCTGAATTAAGTGACTGTTCACTTCCTCTTCCAGCTCATTAATAAGGAGTTTAAATGAGTCCAAGCCAAACACTCTGGTACCCCAATAATCACATTCTCCCAGCTCAGAAGACCAGTGTTTATCATTACCCTTGCCTACATCCTTCAATCCACATCTGATCCATATCACAGTGTCCTTATCTAACCCAATATACATTAATTGTGAGAGATTTTATCTCAAATAATTAATTACAATTCAAATACATTACAGCTAGTTTTTCTTTTCATTCACTAATTCCACCCAGAAAACAAGTGTCTGCTACCTGACCCAAGCCTTTTGAGGCAAAAAACTAATGGGTAAGATTCTTTGTTAAACTGAGATCAGTGTAGGAAAGAAGGAAAGGCAGTCAGAGCTCCCTGATTCTCTGCTGGGGGAGCTCCTGGCCCCACCCTCAACTGGCTGCTTTAACTTATGCCAGCAGTTAAAGGTCTACAAGAGACCATCTGCCTGATATGAAATGGCACAGCAGATAGGCTATAGAACTAGCCTGCTTGCTTGCACATATGTATTTTTTCCCTATAGATTTAAGGTTTATAACTATAATAGAGTATCTGCAAAAATAAGAGTTGCCTGCAGGCCACATCCTGCATCAAAAGCTGAAACAGAGAGAGTACATATGTTCAGAACCTTTGACCCAGAGAAGAAATGAGAAGCTACATATGTGACTTTGTCACCCGAGATAAGTCAGGAGGCATCAAAGCAGGGGGGGGCTGTCCAGTTTATACCCAAATAAACCTCACAAGGACACCACAAAACACATAGAAAGGGCCAGAAATCACAAAGGTGAGATGAGTGAATTGCCTGAATCCACCTGGAAAAAATATTAGTATGTCATTGTAGCAAGTCTGCTACTTTGCCCTGCCTCTTCCATCCCCCTCTGGGCCCACAAAGAACGCTGGGAGCCACAGATTTGCAGTCACACATGGTATATTTACAACTTGTGCCTTTACATACCCACCACCACACAATGCCCTGCCTGAGCCAGTCCTTGCAGGGGCTGCTCAGGGCCAGAGAGAGGAGCAATCCCTTGGTCCTTTCACTGATTCCTTTCCCCTCTCCCCCTCAAACTCTTCTGGCCTGGCTTATATGGCTTCTAGGCCTGCTGCAGCTCATGGGCTAATTAACCCTTTGGGAGACTGCTCAGCCTGTGCCTCTACCCAGCTGCCCCTCCTCAGGCAATCACCTTAGCCCAGTTACCTACTCTGCTGCCCTCATCCTAGCTATGGCACGAGGCTAAAAGGATGAAAGGAATTGTTGTAGAGTGCCTACTAATGGGCTGTAGTGCACTTGGGTAGTCTAGATGGGTGTTCACACGTGATCCGGCCAATGGGCACCTCTCGGTGATATTCAGGAGAGTTGCTCAACTGGACTTTCCATGTCCAGTGGCTCGTGCTCTGTCTTCTCATGGTTTCTAGTCTGGACCTCAGCCCTCTGGTCGAGTCCCTTTTAGTTCTCTTTCTTCCAGGGTACAGTCTAATGCCATTCAGCCCACTGTGCATCAGTGGCTGCTAGTCCAATCACCACATACCGGCAGTCTGGGGGAGGCAGGAGAGATCTTGGCTTGCCCACTTCTACAGGCCCCAGCCCAGGGACCCTATACACACTGACTGCATGCCGCTTCAACCCTTAACTCAGTTCTATGCACAGTTCAGTAGGTCCCTGCCTATGTCCATGCCGCCCCCAGGTATCTTCCACCCTTGTATCAGGATCTGGGCTATAACTAAGCCATGGTAGTCCCCACAGAGCTGTCCCTGGTCCTGTCTCCCACAGCCAACTTGATAATATGTCCTTCCTCCTTGCAAGCCAGGGGAAAACTGCCTACAGCAGGAGTTGCAGCCTTCCTCCTACACAGGCTCTTGGGCCCTGACTGGCCCGGATGCCTCCTGCCCCTATTCGCTGGTCGCGTCTGCTGGGTTTTTAACCCTTTTCTGCAAGAGTGGGAAAATCACTCCACTACAGGTGGAAATTGAATATGAAGATAGAGTTATTTAAAGGAGTCAAATTCCAAAGGGGTAGCCGTGTTAGTCTATTGTAGAAAGACAACAGAGTCTTGTGGCACTTTTAAAGACTAACAGATTTATTAATCGCATGAGCTTTCGTGGGAGAAAATCCCACTTCGTCAGACGCTTTGAAGATAGGAAAGTTACAGAGTGGGAGGAAATTAAATGCAGGGGAGTGTATGACATAACATCAGGTCAGGCTGTAACAGCAAATCAAAGTAGGTGTTAGGATTCAAAACACTGGGGAACAGCACATAGAGGAGGGGGGAGGTCAATTCACTTGATGTAATGCGAGAAAAATCCATAGTCCCTGTTTAACCCCAAGGCAACTGAGTCAAATTTGCATATAAGTTCGAGTTCTGCAGACTCTCTTTGAAGCTGTGATTTGTTATTCATCTGTTTCAACACAGCTATTAACAAGTCGTTGAGGGAGTGAGCAGGGAGATTGAAGTGTTCCCCTACAGGTTTTGCAGTGTTGCAATTTCTGATGTCAGATTTGTGTCCATTGATTCTTTGGCGCAGAGACTGTCCTGTCTGTCCAATATATAAGGCAGAGGGGCATTTCCGGCACATGATGGCATAAATCACATTGGTGGATGAGCAGGTGAACGAACCCTTGACGGAGTAGGTGGCATGATTAGGCCCTGTGATGGTGTCATCAGTGTAGATATGAGGGCAAAGTTGGCAGCGTGGTCTGCTGCAGGGCTGTGTTCCTGCTTTAGTGTTTCTGCTCTGTGATCTGTAGTTGCTGGTAAGTATCCTTTTAAGATTAGGGGGCTGTCTGAAAGCAAGGAGAGGTCTGTCTCCGAAGGCTTGAGAGAGTGAGGAATCATCTTGTAAAATAGGCTGTAGATTTTTGATGATGTGTTGAAGAGGTCTGGCTTCGGGGTTGTAGGTGATGACCAGTGGCGTTCTGTTGTTGTTTTTCATGGACTTATCAGCAACTACAGATCACAGAGCAGAAACACTAAAGCAGGAACACAGCCCTGCAGCAGACCACGCTGCCAACTTTGCCCTCATATCTACACTGATGACACCATCACAGGGCCTAATCATGCCACCTACTCCATCAAGGGTTCGTTCACCTGCTCATCCACCAATGTGATTTATGCCATCATGTGCCGGAAATGCCCCTCTGCCTTATATATTGGACAGGCAGGACAGTCTCTGCGCCAAAGAATCAATGGACACAAATCTGACATCAGAAACTGCAATACTGAAAAACCTGTAGGGGAACACTTCAACCTCCCTGCTCACTCCCTTAACGACTTGTTAATAGCTGTGTTGAAACAGATGAATAACAAATCACAGCTTCAAAGAGAGTCTGCAGAACTCGAACTTATATGCAAATTTGACTCAGTTGCCTTGGGGTTAAACAGGGACTATGGATTTTTCTCGCATTACATCAAGTGAATTGACCTCCCCCCTCCTCTATGTGCTGTTCCCCAGTGTTTTGAATCCTAACACCTACTTTGATTTGCTGTTACAGCCTGACCTGATGTTATGTCATACACTCCCCTGCATTTAATTTCCTCCCACTCTGTAACTTTCCTATCTTCAAAGCGTCTGACGAAGTGGGATTTTCTCCCACGAAAGCTCATGCGATTAATAAATCTGTTAGTCTTTAAAAGTGCCACAAGACTCTTTTGTCTTATTTAAAGGAGGTTAGCAAACTTTGGAGGAGAAAGAGAAAACTTTCCAGAAGTTAACAAATCAGTCAAGTGAGGTTTTAGAGAACCAATTAGTACTTGTTAAAAAGGACAGGAGCTGGAGAAACAGTTAGAACAGAGTCAGTATCAGGTACAGGAAGGAGAGGAGAAAATTCGTTGTTGGCAGGAACAGGCAATTGTCAGCATAAGATTGCTGGACAGCAATAAATCAGAAAATGCTCTATTAAGTCAAATCAGTTGGAAGTGAAAAGTTCTTGTGATGTATATTAGAGAGAGAATGAATAAGCATACAGTATCACTGAACTATAGCAAGGCTGCAAAAATACCAGCTGCGAGCACCTTGAGAGGCACAGTAAGCAGAGGAGTATAAACAGTGACACAGATAGATAGAGAGGGGATGAGTTAGAGAATGACAGAGCATCAGTTCCATTGCCACTAGTATGGTAGAACCAATGAAATTAGACATACTTGCAGGAACTGTTACTATAAATAGGGCAAGAGAGTTGGTTCAGCCTGACACAGTACCTTTGGAAGCTGAATTGGAGGTTGAATTTCAGAAGCCAAAAGAGGATGTTAGTGGTACCACAGCTGCGAATGGTTTGTCAGCAGTTCTAGGGTGGCACAACAGGAGGAGGAGTCAGATATCATCATAGAGGAGGTGACTGGTGATATACAGGACCAGATGAGCAGAGCAAAAGGGGAGGAGATGTCTTTTCTTCCCTTATCTTTTCTTCCGTCATCACAGAAGGGGGAATGTCTTTAGAAAGTGTAATTATGAAGGAACTGCAAGATGCAGTTTCACAAGTAGCAAGTGCCCATGATGTAGTGAGCTCTAGGTTATAACAAGGAGTAATATAACAGCCCAGCTCTTTTTATTGAAAAAGAGGATGACAGAGAAATTACAGCTAAGATCAATTTTATGACTGGTGAAAGATGGCAGGCTGATAGCTCTAATAACTAAAGTGCTGAGTACTACAACCAGTCAGAAAATGGGGAATTCTTCCCTCCCTCACCAAATATATATAGGTGTTACCGGAACACCCATATGCCTTTAATTCTAATGGCTCAGAATGTGACACCTGCTGTGTCTACTAATAAAACACCCTTTAAGGTGAAAGGTCAAAATATGCAATTACCAGACCATTGGATCTGGCACACCAGTAGCACTCAACCGCAGGGAATAAAAATGGAAGCGTACTTGCAAAATCAGTAAAATCATTTAAAATCAGGTCCACATGCAGGTTGCAGTTAAATTGGGAAAATCTAAATGAAAGGCAAAGGACTACTTCAACAAAAACTAGAGAGAGAGAGAACATTTGACCAAATAATGCTTTTTACTTAAAAAGCACCAGAGCACGGGCTGTGTAATCAATGGGTCTAACCCTTCCAAATCATCAATAAACTCAGTTCAGCAGTGTATAAAATTAGATAACAGGAGTCAAGTGTAATACAGACAAAATGTCCATGCCAATCAATTCAAACTGTATCAATCATCTAGCTCTCAGGAGCAGCTTTCTCCTTAGGAGCTAGGTGAACAACATTTGGGATTGTTACCAATGAAGTGCAGCAGCCAACCACCATGAAATGGACACTAATATTCCTGATTTACTACACCCTTATCATCTCTCTAAGAGTAAGACTGAGTCAAAATCAAGAATTTGGGACTACAGTGTTGCAAATGATAAAACGAATTACTCAAGACCATGAAACACAGGAGACATGTACATGCTCAATTCATTGGACATTTGAAGCAAAATGCACCTTAAAAAAGGAGTGGGACGAACTCTTATGATTGGTGCAGGTCATGAAATTACTTTAAAATGCATGCCAAGCCATTGGAAAATGCTTCTATGAACTCGTTCCTTTACTTGTAAATACTTTAAGTGCCAGTGTGGTGGTAAACATTATTTGCTTTGTACATATGAAAAATATGTTGTAAGTAGCATCACAAATACATTGCAAACTCTAAAACTGGGTAAGGCTTCAGATCTAATCAAAGATGTGCAGTTACTATGTTGGCATTGCCATAAGTGTTTTCAAAGGCTGGAAAGGGAAAGAACTACATGTTTGGATCTATGCCAACATTTGTCATTAGGAACAATGAGACAAATGAGATCTGTGATACTTCACCCCAATTGAGAAAATTATTCTTTTTCCAAAGATTGCATAATGGAGCAGTCCTTGTATGTCTCATTCACTATTTCTTTACCAATGTCTGGCCCAAACAAAGATGTATACAGGATACAACTGGGAACCACCCAGTCCATGGGTCACCGAGAAGACAACTACAGAGAACATGTCAATGGCTATGTCTACACTGGCAAGTTAGTTTGAATTAAGGAAGCTTAATTCGAACTAACTAAAACCATGGCTACACTAGGCTTTAATTAGTTCGAATTAAGGGCTTCCTTAATTTGAACTAATAAGTTCGAATAGCCTATTCGAACTAAGGGTTAATTCGAACTAGTTAGTTCAAATTAACCAATGTAGCCATGTTAGTTCGAACTAATTGCTTAGTTCGAACTAATATTTTCTAGTTCGAATTAAGTTAATTCGAACTAACTAAAATTAGTTTGAATTAGTTAGTTCGAATTAACTAATTTGAACTAATTTTAGTAAGTGTAGACATAGCCGATGTGTCTCCCTTGGTGGTCTACCACACTCCTGCTCAGACTTGGAAAGTTCCACGGATGGCCGGTTGCTCTAAAAAAGGGCCTCAGTACATTTATAGCTGTAATGTGTTTGACACAAATAGTATCATGTGTGGATCACTGGGAGAGTTACAAAATGAATCATCCTAGTCATGTCTGGTCAGGTTGACTAAGTGGAAAATTCCAATGGAAAGGGTGTCCTATGCTGGAAATGACCTATTTTGTGTGGTAACGAGTCAAAAGAGGTACCATTATGACCCCCTGGAGTATCAGGTCACAGACCCAAACTTTTGTTTTATTCCAAAACAACCTATGTTAATTGAAAACCAAGCAATTTCCCTTACTCCTTCTTATGAGAACATCACTACTATCCAATTGGATCCAGCTTACCAAAATCTAACCATCCAAAGTACACAGACATTCCTTGTCTATATCCTCCCATTAGGGTTATCATTAAAAGCATTATTATCTCATAAAGAGACCCATGCCATACAAATTACCAATGATATGAACAAGGCCAAATGATCTATTACCCAATTAATGGATAAGAAAAGGAAACTATCCCTGCAAGCAGTTAACCATCCATATCCATACTTGTATGATGGGGTTCATTTTACAAACCACCACACCAAAGGTGGGGATTTGTAACCTATTGAGCTAGCCTGCTTGCTTGCACATATAGTTTTTCCCCATAAAGTTTATAGATATAATAGAGTAGCTGCAACGCAAGCTTTATCTGCAGGCCACATCCTTCAGGAAAAGCTGAAGCAGTGCGCATACATATGTTCAGGGCCTTTGGCCCAGAGAAGGGTTGAATTATGGTTGTGACTTTGTCACTCTAGATAAGTCAGGAGGCATCAAAGGGAGGGAGGGGGAGGGCTGTTCAGTTTATACCTAAATAAACCTCACAAGTACACCACAAAACCCACAGAAAGGGCCAGAAATAACAAAGGTGAGATGAGTGAACTGCCTTGGAATTATATGGAAAAGACATTAATATGTCATTAATACGCACTAACCTACCAGCCTATAGAATAAGGGTACCACAACAATTTGTGGGTGAAGAAGCCACATTTGGAATTAGAAGGAGGACCCATACTCTGTAGAGTATAAAATGGGCAAACCACGTTACTAGGGTGCGATCATCAGCTACTTCTTCCTTAAGCTTCTTTTAGATAGTTTAGTGTTTGCTACACTCTTTCTCCTCAGTGTACACTTAAGCTTTACTTATACTTCTTAGCTCTCTAACATAGCCAAGCCCTCCACTCCTCTACCTAAGAGTTGAGGAACTGGACATCTTTCTCAACCAGGTCATCAGGGAAGGGTGTGAGTTTATTAATTCAAGCATACAGATAAAAATGTATCACACGTGCCTTAGAAGAAAACTATAATTCTAATCATTATCCATTTGATTTTTCTTTTCCTTCCAATTACCCATCTGTCTCTCAGTTTGTGGCATCTTAATAAAATGTATAAAATTATACAGATTTGATTATCAATGAGCATTCCTGCTGTGCCCCGGCGTCCTTGTTAAAACTCTCTGGAGCCTGATTCCAGGACAAGAACCTCACTATCTTTGGATCAGATCAATTAGCGAGATATAGAACTCCCTTCAAATGATCAAACATCCAGAAATCGGGCAACAAGCAACACTCTATCCACGTTGCCTCCCACTCCTTCCGTGTCCCCTTCCTGCCTCTTGGCATGTCCCCTTACCTACCACCAGGGCTAGGAGCTGGTTCCATTGGCTTTATAACAGAGTGCTTCCTGTACTAGGAGAATTCTCATCTCGTTATCTAGCCCCTTAATGCTGCCTCTGGCCAGGGCAAAACATAATTTTTTCAGGCCCCATACAAACTTGTAAAACGGGCCCTCTCCCCACACATGGTAATGGGGGTTGTAGCCTGGGCCAGGTCCACCAGAGCTTCCGGGGTCTGGTAAAATGCACCCTTTTCTTCCCCCATGTAGGGGCCCTGTCTCAGGCAGAGGGGAGCCAGACCACATAAGAAATCTGGCCCTGTGTGTATTGATTAAAACAATAAATAAAATGTAATGAACGAAGAGGGAGCAGCTGGAATTTATTTACATTTGCCAAGGAATTCCAGTCAGGGATCCACTTTCAGAGGCAGAAATTTTATACTAAGAGAGGCCCAGGCTCACTGGTGAGGTTGATTGGTGCTCTGAGACTAGTAAAGGAAAGTATATCATCACTTTTCTGTGGTAAGGTTGTTATTATCATGTCCAAACATTAAGTGTACCCAGATGCAGGGAGTGCCTTTAAAAACTTACCGGTTGTTGCTTTTCTTGTTATTTGTAATATCACTGTTAAATTAGTAAATGTGGTAAACACAAGATTTTCAGGGCACCCATATGTACAGCAGTGATAAAAGATACCTAGACACTTGAAATAATAAACCTGATTGGAAAAGGACTCCTGAAGTTTGCTCACTGTTTTGAGACCAATCAGAAATGTGCCCCTGTGACAGGTCCAGTAAATCAGAGATTGGAGCATCTCACTTTACTTACTTATAGTAATAGATTCTAGCTAATGCCTTGCTAATGAAATGGTGAGAATAAAGTAAGTCACAATGGCTATGTCTACATTTACAAACCTAAGTCAACTGTAATAAGTCGACTTAACAAGGTCAACTTAAGTTATCTTAAACTTAACCTTGTTAAGTCGACTTAGAGAGTCTACACTACACTCTTTCGTCGACTTAGAGTCGACCTTATTAAGTCGACTTAGAGAGTCTACAATAGACTCTTAAGTCGACTGGCTAGGTCGACAGAGAGCTGCAGCTCCCCGACAAGCAGGGCAAGAAGGGTCCCTTCTGCTGGGACCCCGCCAGTCCTGGCTAGAAGGGAGTGCAGGCTTCCTTCTTGCCGGGACCCCACAGGTCCCTTTTTGGCAGGGAGCTGTGGCTCCCTTCTCCCCAGCCCTAGGTCGACTTAGGAAACTAAGTCGACCTAGGGCTTCCACACCGGCTTTAGGTCGACTTAACGAGTTGACTTAAGCATTATGTAGACCTAATGACCAGTAGTTATTAAGTCGACTTAAGGATGCCCTTAAGTTGACTTAATGAAAGGCCGGTGTGGACCTGGAGTAATTTAGGTCGACTTAAGCGTCCTTAAGTCAACCTAAATTGCTAGTGTAGACACAGCCAAAGAAACTGTAAGAGATCATGAGAGGTCATTGAAGCCAGTCCCTGCACTCATGGCAGGACCAAGTACTCTCTTAAGCCATCCCTGACAGGTGTTTGTCCAACCTGCTCTTAAAAGCTTTGAGTGATGGAGATCCCACAACCATAGAATCATGGACATTACTATACAGAGGTTGCTAGAAGCTCAGCAAGATACTTATGCTATGTCTACACTATGAGCTAAGGGTGTGATTCCCAGGCCGAGCAGACATACTTGCACTAGTGCTCATCTGAGCAAGCATGCTAAAAATAGTAGTATAGCTATGGCAGCACAGGCTGCAGCTAGCAGCCCCAAGTACATACCCAAGGGGTTTAGACAGGTGTGTACTCAAAGCAGCCGGTATGGTACAGCCACCACCGCTGTTTGTACTGCTGCAGCGACATTACTATTTTTAGGGCCTTAACTTAAGTGAGAGCCACTGGGAATAGGTCAGCATGAGCTGGGAATCTCGCTCTTCTCTCGTACCACAGAGGTAGTCTTAAATGTAAAAATAAAACCTAAAACTACTTCACACTAATGAATAGGCATTGCTGACAACCACACAGCACTTGCCATTAATAAGAACCATGCCACTATATTCTGTATCAGCCTTATGTGACTCTTAGGCTATGTCTACACTTGAAAGTTAGGCCGACTTAAGGAGGCATGGGCGGGTGATGGAGGTGAGGGTGCCAGGTAGCAGGCCCACCCCTGAGTGCTCCTTGCTGATGAAGTGGACCTTCAGTGTGTCGCAGATGAGCACCGCCCGCCACTGGGCTTGCTGCATGTGAGGCAGGGTGTCGGGTTGCTCAAACTGCCCGGCAAGGCGTTCAGCTTCAGCCTCCCAGCTGTGGGGGACCCTTTCCCCCTGGAGCTCACAGAGGTTGTGGAGGACACAGGAGGCACTGACGACCTTGGGGATGTTTGTCTCAGCAAGATGCAGGCAGGTCAGGAGGGCCTTCCAGTGTGCCTTGAGCCATCCGAAGGCACACTCCACAACCAGGTGGCACCTGTTCAGCCTTCAGTTTAACAGCTCCCTGCTCGCGTCCATGTGGCCCATGTACAGCTTCATCAGCCAGGGCATCAAGGGGTAGGAGGCATCCCCCAGGATCAGGACGGGCACCTGCACGTCCCCGAGAGTGATGTTGTGTTGGGGAAAGAAGGTGCCTGCCTGCATACACCGGTAGAGACCAGAGTTCCTCAGGACACGGGCATTATGTGCCTTGCCTGGCCAGCCCACGTAAATTGTTCAAGAAGATCCCTCTGTGGTACATGAGGGGCTGCAGGACCCTGGAATAGTAGCCCTTGTGGTTCTGGTAGTCCATGGCCCAGTGTTCCGATGCTCCCACAGTTGAAAAAAAAAATAGAACTGGTGCCATCTACATAGCAGTGATGATCTATTTTTTTTAAAATCTGACTCTAAGGTACCATATACAAAAGCAAGATGAGAAGCATCAGAGACAGAGGAGAGTCATGGGAAATTCCACTACTACTCCAGCCACTAAATGCTACTATGAGGAGCTCCAGAGAAAATGGTTCTATGAAAAAACAGAAATAAATAACATAAAAAGTGACAATAGAGTTCTCAACAGAATTCTCCCAATGCAACAAAAACAATGAGAGTCCTCTGGCACCTGTGGGAGACCGAGCACTCAGTCCCCGCGGATTCTGGACTTCATGTAGTGGCAGCCAGCTAAGGCAGAGTTCTCCCACCTCCAAACCCCAGTGCTATGGATCCTCGGTCCCTTCTACTCTGGGGCTGGGCTCTAAAGCCTGTCTGGGCAAGCTTGCCCTGATTGTCTGTATCTCCTAGGTGCTGGCAGCAATGGCTATGGGTCAGCTCTGACTGGCTCAGCTCTCCTCCGCTCTTCTTCACTCTACTGTCCTCCATTCACCAACTCTGCTTCTACCTCCATCTCCAAACACTATGCCCAAACTCCCTTCCTGCGTGGTTGCAACAGGGGCTTTTTTTATCTTCTACCCTTAATTGGAATCAGGCGTGCCAACTGACTCTAGGTGCTGTAATTGGAGTCAGGTGCTCAAAGCAGCCCCACCCTAGCTACCCTGGGAAAAGGGCCTCGCTGAGCCTGGGGTAATATACATGCCCTCCACCACCCTCCTGTAGTGATCAGGCCTGGCCCTGCACACACCTTAAAGACTAAAAAATGTCTTTGGCCATACGCTTTCATGGGCTCCAACCCACCTTGTCAGATGTATAATGCCTTCATGCCTCTGATGAAGTGGGTTGGAGCCCACGAAAGCTTATGCCTGAGGGAATTCGTTAGTCCTTAAGGTGCCACAGGACTCTTGTTGTTTTTGCTGTACATAGACTAACATGGCTACCCCCCTGGAACTTGCTCCCAGTGCAATTAACTAATGGGACTAACCAATGGGATTTGACCAAGATGCAGTTTATTAGATACTGTCATAATACTGTAATAAAACCGTCATAGCCAACTTGTTCTTCAGCTAGTTCAATTGGGTCTGATGACCCAACATGCCAAAGGGTGCTGAGAGATCTTAAAATGCCAAGAGGGATAGGACACTTCTAGTCATTATGGTTTGCACATTATTAATGACTCTAATTGAGGCAGATTGCAATTCACCATACAGATCATTACCTTCAAGATGTGCCACCATGTTTTCTAGGATTTTGGCCAAACACTACTGGTAAGAAATCAGTTTTGAATTTCACCGTATAATGAGATAGAGCAAGATCCTATTTAATGGTCAACACTGCCATAACATTTAAGCCCACGGTAAGAGAGGTAGCCAGCAAAAGAGTGATAATTTGCTCCAATAAAAGAAGGATATTTAAAGTGGAAAGGGAGATAAACAATGTGAGAGGAGGGAACTCTGGCCCATGGACACATGCAGGAGTCTCTGTGGGAAAAAGCAGTGAGAAGAGCTGTCTTTGGTAAACAAATGACATAACTTGGGATCTGGTCACTTCTGAGAAGTAAATGAGTTACCAGGAAAAGAAGTTGCTCTGGATCTGAGAATGACAAAGATGTGGGAAGTAGCCTGGAGAAGGGAGTAAAGATATTTCAAATGTTCCAAAGGTCCGGAATATATGGAGAAATTTAAAAATCAAGAAAAATATGCCAGCGAAGAGTGACAGTAAGAAAACAATACTTGGAACTAGAAGTCCAGATTCTCAGCTATGTAAATTAACATAGCTCCACTGATTTAAATTGTTACATCCATTTGCACCAGCTGGCTCAGAGTATGTAATAATGTTTCCAAGTTGGTGATAAAATATACACCTAACTTTAAAGGAACCCTACTGCCGGAGTCATTAAATCCCACTCCACCCCCCAAGATGCATTCTATAGCAGCATCTTTCCCTATCCTTAAAACCAATCTACCAGTTAGGGACCTTTACAGCACATGGTTTGTTCCTTCTGCAAGAGGAGCAAATTCTGCGTGGTAGTTCCTCAAGGTACAAATTGACAGCTTGATGCCAAAATTTGTATCATTATAATTAATGCCTGGCACTACAGAAAGTGAGAGTCTCCCATGCACACAGCTGGGAATTCCTCAGAGCTGATAATTAGCAATGAATCAGAGAAACAGGCAGCAATGGAAGTGCCCACGTCTTTCTAGCATTTATTACGTAACTTTCAAATACCCTTCAGTATCTTTCTATCTAAAACATGCTCATCACTTTGTACTTGAGGATTGGGCGATTCCACTGCTGTAACATAATTTCTTGAAACACTGGTTCTAGAAGGCAGTAGAATACAAAGGAGCTGTACTGGAGTGCTAGCCTATCAGCATCCCTGATGGATACTTTATTCAGTGTTCCCACCTGCAGATTCCCAAATATCTCCAGATTTTAATAGAAGAAAGATGCCTTTATGTTTAACTGAGAGTCATGAACTGTCTCTTCTATTTTCAGCTCTTCCAGGGACTCTTCCAGAACAACCCTGATATGATTAATTGATTTCTATTGTGCCTCAGTTTCATCATCTGCAAAACGGAGATAATAATGTTTACCTGTCTTATAGTGTATTGTGAGGTTTAATTCTCTGTTTATAAAACATTTTGCTATCCTCAAAAGAAAGTAATACAAAAATGCAATGTATTACTATTACAAACTCGGCAAATTATCTACCTGCTGATACATCTGTGGTAATTTTAGTGACTGATTTTAGGTATTGAAGTAATTTGTTTTCTGACTTTTAAAAATGCTATTTGTTCTTTAAAAATGGTTTACTAAGGACAAAGTGGGTAGCTTTGCCATGGCCTTCCATTTGGGACTGGGCACGCAAAACAGACCTAATCACTTCCATTTCTTCAGAACTTTTCCCATGAGTCTATTAATATTTGTGGGAAACGGAGAAATGGTCTCATACTTCATTCATATAATGGATGAGATCTGAAATGGGAGTTGTGATGAGTGAGAGTCTGGAGGTTGTTTGGCTTGTCACAATATATAATGCTTCTGTAAAAGTACGGTGTTAGCTTAGCAGTGCCACCTTGGCACAGTGCAGCTAGTACAGTACAGCTGCCAAGAACAGAGTTCAGAGACTCCACTTACATTTTAACACTGTCTCATAGACTCATAGACTTTAAGGTCACAAGGGACCAGTACGATTATCTAGTCTGACCTCCTGCACAATGCAGGCCTCAAAACCTCACCCACCCACTCCTGCAATAGGCCACCAACCTATGACTGAGTTATTTACCTCCTTAAATCATGAGTTAAGGACTTTAAGATACAGAGAATTCACTGGTAGGTGAACCATGCCCTGTGCTACAGAGGAAGGCGAAAACCCCCCAGAGCCCATGGGGAGCACCTGTCCTTGGGAGGTGCTTAAATAGTTTGAGATAACAAGACTACAAGTCTCATCCAGTAATGCAAATCTATGGTAAATCAGCTCTCCTTTCAGAATCAGGTTTGCGGCATATGATGCTTGTAACTGCTAGCATATTAACGCCCCAAAACAAAATGAACTGAAAATAATAGTTTAAAAAAAAATCTCTCAAGCTCACAGAAAACAAGAACAATCAGTCTAACATTTTTCGAGCCCTCATTTATAGTTCAATTGTTACTGGAAGCAGCAGTGTGACATGACAGCTCCCACCTTGAAATGACATTGTAAGAATTAGAAAAATACTGAAGAAAACAGCCAGAATAAGTACCCTCATGCCAAAACGGAAAAAAGAAAAAAAAAATCAATAATGGCGTCACTAGTATCAATAGTTCTATCTGAAGGAGCATTGCCTGTGAGAGGAAAGGGTGCTAAAAACCTGCAGCAGCATTAACTTGGGATGAAGCGATTAGTCAGCAGGTTGACAGCTGTGCTAGGGGGCTGGTGCCAGATTCCAATGTATGCTTTCCTCAGCTGCCAAGTGTTTGCTTGTCTCACCAGATAAATGGAGCATCCGCAGTGTTTTATTTGACCTGTTCACAAGAAAAATAAAGCAACTCTGACTTCCTTGGTGTGTTTGTCGTTGACCTTGTATCAATTGAGTATGAGCAGAAAAATTCCCTAGTCCAGGAAAGTTAACTCTTCAAATGTCTTTTCAGTGATAATAACTAGTCTCCTAAAAGCCATAAATACCATAACCGAAAAGAAAAAAAATATAGACGGAGTCTATGTTTCACATGCATCTCTTTGAATTAATGGCCCAAGGATTTACAATAGCTTTCGAAACCACACAGAGATACTCTATAAACTCCAGTTATCCTTCCTTTATCAAAAAATAAATCTGGGAGCATCCCCAGAGAGTAAGTCAACCAAAACAAGACAGTACTGAATATTTGCCCCCTGTGACTTCTAGATTTTGATGGCTTTTGGTTTTTTTCTCCTTCATCTATTCCCTACAGGCTGTCTTTTCTCTTTTCCCCCTCATTAATCTGCTCTTGTACACAGTTAGGAACCTTATATCTGAGAATCTGTCTGGAGTGGTATAGCCCAGCCTCACATGCTGGGAGGAAAGCAGGCACAGTGTCTTTGAATTAGAGATCTAAAGCTGTAGCTAGGACATACTTTCCAAATCTTTGATGTGCTTTATGAGAGGAATCTCTTTCATTGTGGCTAACATATTATCATACTAAACTTACTGCAGTAGCATCATCACTCAAAGTGTGCTTTTTTCCCCTCTCCAGCAAGCAGACATGAAGGGATGTCCTGGCTGAGATCAGTTTTCTTGTTCATCATTTGTATGGCATGCGCATAAGGTCCTAGGATGGAACAGAGAATTTGCCTGCTAGCCCATCATCCATCGATCGCATTTTAAAGTAACTTCTAGCTTTATATTACTCAGTCATTTTTGTTTAAGCCAGTTCAGCTTCAAGGTGCCTAGCACCCTCAGAGCTGGCAAGGTGGGTTGGACTGAAAAAGTATATCTGAAGTGACTGCATACAATGATCATTGTGATCTTCCATGTTCTAGCCACAAGGGGGGGGGGTGGAGAGGGTAAGTTAATTAATTAATTTGCTATTCAGCTTCAACATTTTACTGCATGTGAGTGCCAGAGTGTAACGTTTTCCCCCCTCCCAATATCTCATAGGCTGTGGGTGAGATACCTAGTTCCATCTTGCAATGGAGGAAAAAGACAATCACATCTATGAGCACTTGTAGATGTAATATGTCTAGACTCTGTGGTCGTGGTTAATTTTAGTTTTCACATTAAAAAATATCAAAGCTTGGGGCCTTTTTCTATAGCTCTTGGAGTCCTTGTTGTCAAAAAAAAAAAAAAGTTCTTCTGGACACATGCTACTTCCAGACTCTACATTCCATGTGTTCCTCAAACTCCACCTCCTATGTAATAAGCCAGGCGGTATCATTTAAGGACATTCTAGTTCCACTAGAATGAGAACGTGTAACCTTCCCATAATTCCCACCTCCCCTTTGAGTATTATAAGTTCAGCTACCCATTTAATATCAGGTTACTAATGCTCACAGAAGAAGGTAATCATGAGTGGAGTCAGGGTATCTACTCCACTATCAGGCTCAAAGCCACTCATGCACTTTGGTGACTTGGCTGATCAGCCAGAGATAGAAGAGCTGGCTCAGCTATGAGGAAGAGGGATTCAGCAGTGTCAGTGAATGTGAAAAGAAAAAGGCTCAAGGTTGTAGAGCTCACCATGGATTTCTTTTAGTCGGTAGGACGAATGAAGCACAATAATAGAGACCGAATCCTTCCACCTAGAGGAAGTTTATGGTCTTGCTAGGGTGACATTGCTTTAAAGAATACTTTTTTCTTAAAATTCTGGGCTTTCTTATATCTGAGACCCCAGGGGAAGAGAAAGGGAAGTGAGATCCCTTCTCCTCAAATAAGGGAACTACAGTAGGGTTCCCATGGGACAGAAAGAAAGGCCCTTCACTGGTCAAGGGAATGGATAACTGTCATTTTCTAACCGAGATAAGAGATACAGGGGGCCACTAGAGAGCTGCAGTTTGTTGTCCGAAGACAACAGTAAGCCTCGCTTTGTGAGCAAACAGGAGTGAATCCTGTAGCAGGAGATATCATCTGGAAAGGGTTGGAGAACACTACGAAAAATAACATTGTTTAGTCAGGCAAGGCTGTTACAGATTAGGGAACGACAATGGTAATGTCCAGTGATCAGATCCTATTAGGATTGGCCATTCTGGAAGATACTGTACTATGTCAATAAATGTGATATAAAACTGTGGATAGAGACACAGACCAGATAGCTAGAGAGCCTAAACTCTGAACTGAAGAATCAAATCACCAGAAAAAAGCCAAAGTGATAATATAAACTAGATGCCAGTATAATGATGGCAAATGTTAACACGATGTGCTGCTCAGGGCATTTGGTGACACAAGGGGGTCAGCTAGCTGACCTATCAACCTGAGCAAGTGTCATTTCACCACGAGCATTTATGAGCATGTGGTGGGAGGAACAGTGACAGCAAGAAATAAAACCTGTAGACATGGAAACTGGGCAAGAGAGCAACAGGAATCAGAGAAATAATGAAGATAGCAGGATCCAGAATGCTGCTCATGGCAGAGAGACAGCAGCAGAATTAAAATGAGTACAAAACTGAGAGATGGACAATTGCCCATGTGGATACCCTGAAACTTAGTCACCAGAACATCACATACTTTTGGGCATTACATCAAAGAACATGACTAGACTATATTGTATTATAAACTATTTTGCTAAAATGCAAGGATCTCTAAACCAGTTCAAGAGTTTGAAAACGAGAAAGGCACTATTTCCGTTGCTCCCAGGAATTATGTTTTATATTTCTGCTTAAGGTGTGAGCCCAGCAGGGCCGCCCCTTGGGGGGAGTGGGGCCCAGGGCCAATCCTCCTAGGTGGGACCCCTGCCTCCCCATGCTGGAGGGGAGCATGGTGGGCCAGCCCGCTCCGCCCCCCAGGGACCCCAATTGTCCCCTGGGGACTCGGAGTCACTCCCAGTCCCAGGGACCCTGGTCATCCCCTGGGGACTGGGAGCCAGCCCTAGCCCTGGCTGGGACCATGAGGCTGCCCGCAGGCCCAGTGGGGACCGGCCCCAACCCCAGCCCCAGCTGGGACCACGAGGCCGCCCACTGACCCGGCGGGGATTGGCCCCAACCACAAGGTCACCCTCCGGCCTGGCGGGGTCTGGCCCCAGCCCTGGCTGGGACTAAGAGGCTGGTCTGGCGGACCCCAGGCCCAGTCACGCACACAACCATGGGCCAACAGCAGCCAGCAGTGGCAGGAGCAGTGGGTGGGCTGGGCCAGCTGCTCCACCGGGGGGGTAAGGTGGGCCGGCCTAGAGGCCTGGCTCAGCCCTCCTGCCCTTCCTGCCTTGCTTTCAGCTTCCAGTGGGGCGGGGGAGTGAGGCTGCACCGCACAGTTGCAAAAATTTGAGGTCAATTTTGCATTTATCACTCAGAATGTAGAATGGTATCAACTGGTACTTTGCTGGCCCTTCCAGATGTCCTATCAGGAGAAGTTTGTCCCACATTATGGGTGATTTGCCTGGGTGTTGTTTTGCCCATCACTTCCTTCTCAAAACAGTCAATATGGATGGGATGCTAATCAGGAAAAGAGAAATTTTTGCTTGTGTGTCTTTTTTTAAAGAGCTGGATCCAACCTTACTGTACAGTCACAGAGGCATTCTTCTTGCTCCTTTTGCTTTTACACACTGGAAAGTTGTGTGAGAGTATTATTAGCAAACCCAACCCTATGTTTTACAATCTCAAATAATGAATTTGTTATCACTTCCAAACACTGTGTTGCAATATATCACACTAAACAGTGCAGCTTTTGGCTTTAAATGAACGGGACTGTGCAATGGCTCTGTCTGGCAAGAACAGTCTCTATGCTCTGAAAGTCCAAATACAGATGAGCTTGTGCAGATAAAATTAATAACTACTATAATGGCTGTTCAAGTGGGTGTAATAAATTTAAATATGTGACGAACTCTTTCAGGTTTTACTGACTAATCTTTAACTGAAGCCATATTCTATTGTCTCCCAAAGGACTTTTTTAGCCTATCTGCTCTAGTCTATATGTTGTCTTGAAATTTACAGTAGCTCTTGAGAAAGAGCTTATTGTAAGTTGCCCTGCTCTATATAAAGAACTATATAAAGAGCTTCTAATTCTACTAATTGTCTGTATACATAATTTACTATGCAGAACACAATAATCCTTTCTGTTAGCCTGCACTGGATCAAAGGGCTCTCTCTCAGAGATTGCAAAAATTATAAATACTCAGACAAACACATAGTCATCCATCATCACACAAGGCATTGGATAGAGTGGAGAAGGGCCAAGGAGAGCAACTAAAAAACCCAGAATAGCAGTGAAAAGGAGATTAAAAATTAATAATTTTGAGATTGCTTGAAGCCCTTAGAAGGTTCTTCAAATATTTTCCCGATTTGAGTAAGCACAAACTATTTTTTCTGCCATGGGCAAAAAATTTACAGTGTATTTTTAAAAAGCAGTATGAGAGATTTCATTTGCACCTCACACCCCAAGAAACTCAGGAAGAAATGCTCATAAGCAGTTGAGGAATATTTGGTCGGGGATGGGTTTTAGGACACTTTAGGAAGACCCTAAATCTGTATTCAACAGGACCACATTCTGACACTTTTATTTTGGTTTAGTACCACCTCACTCCGCAACTCTAATGGAGGTACTTGTAGAGTAATGTAATATTTTACTTGAGTGAAGGGACTGTAATCTAGCCTATTGTGACACAGCATCCTAATGTTTCAATGCCTGAAGTAAAATTTCAGACTGCATGGTAACCCTTGGCATATCTCCTCAGCCATGGTACCTCTAAAATTGGCCTGATTATAAATCTATCATGAAAAATAACTAATAATAATAACCAGCAATGAATTACTGTGATGAATATAAGTTCCAGAGAGGTAGCGGGGTTAGTCTGTAGTATACAGCAAAAACAATGAGAGTCCTGTGGCACCTTAAAAACTAACAAATTTCTTCAGGCATAAGCTTTCATGGGCTGTAACCCACTTCATCAAATGCAACTGACGAAGTGGGTTGCAGCCCATGAAAGCTTATGTCTGAAGAAATTTGTTAGTCTTTAAGATGCCACAGGACTCTTGTTATTTTGTGATGAATATAAAAACATTAAATCTATATTAGGAAACAACGACTCTTCATATTTCAAAGAAAAAAGTAAAATCCAAACACAAATTGAATCACTTTGTATATGTTGTCTGTGGGAAAAATGTGGAAAGTTTGTTTATTCATGTGCAGAACAAGTGGGAAGAGAGAAATAAGCTACAAAATGATGACTATCATTTGAATTGCTTTATTAATCCAGAGGGGTACTGATGTGTCTGGATACAGAAGCTCCCTGACTGCACCTTCACACAGCATATTATCAGTCCTACTACTACCCAATAGAAGGAAAATAGCATTAGAATTGTATGACATTTTAATAAACGTTTTAGCCTTAAACCATGCTGTGTTTTGATATAGTTACCCTTATAGACTCCAAATTCCCCTCTAAGGTCAGAAAGGACCAATCCGATCATGCTCGAGTCTCATATGTTTTGCTGTTCCTTAAAAGCCATGCATCTTTTTAAGTTTCTTACAGTGCTAGGATATTGCCAAGGAACTCATGTGTACCTTATTTAGTCTATTCTTCAGCCTAATCTTTTTCAGGGCTAGGGAAATTTGTTTTCCCTGCCTCTTCCTGAAGGTGATAAATGGGGGTTAGTGTAGTCCAGCAAAGAAGCTTCTCTCTCAAATGTCCATAATAAGTTGCTGGCCTCTTCCCCATACAATTTAACAATCGCGAAGGCCTCTTTGACTTTCTGGAGTTCATAGGCTCAGTACCTCTAACAGCCACCTCTTGGTTATTGCTTTGCTAAAATCTTGAACACTATTGGATGTAAGGTGCTATGTATTCTATATCCTCATATCATACAGAATTTAAATTTAGTAGCAGGATCCAGTAAAGAGGCTACTAAAGGTGTTGCAACCCACATCTATTGCGGCTACAAGGATGGAGGAACATGGGATGCCTAACTGTGAGGATATATGTACTGGTTCTTTAAAAGAGTAGCAGATACCCAGGTAATAAGAAATAATAGTAAAAAAACCCTAAACAATAAAATTAAAAACCTTGTGGAGGAAACACTTCCTGTGGTCCTAAACTTTGATTATGAAGGACCCCAACAGGTTAGTGGAGTCTCAGGTTTTCTGTCTAGCTCACAAGTGTTAAACAAGTGGCCTACTTGCTGTATTTGTAGGACCCCTATGGCATGTTCCAAATCTGCACCATCTACCTTAAAAACAACAACTAAATTTCTAGCCTTCAAAGTTGCAGAAATATCTTTCAAAAAGTGAACAAATATAAACTAATACAGTGTTGACTGCCCTCATCAGCAGACAGTTTGAGGCAATGAGATATATGAACTTACCCACTTAGCATGAATCTCTTTAGGTTGTTGACTTTAAAACCAAACGGAACTTTAAATTTAAGCATTAATTATTTAATTGCATATTTTAGCAGTGAAATGGGGAAGGAGTTAGGAATGTAGCCTGTGAGTAAAGAGTGAGGAACAGGAAGTTGTTGCAGTTAAGGAAATGCAGAGAAGAGATAGGAGAAGAGGTGTACATCGGGAAGAGGGAGATAAACAAAAAAAGGAGGATGGCGAAAGAAAGGAAAGAAAGGGTAGCAATAGCAATGGTCCAAAATGTGATTATATTCATTAAGGAGACAATGGTTGTAATGTTAAGGAAGCTCCCACCTACAATGGGCCAAAGGGAGAAACCTGATGAGTCATTAAGGAGACAATGGTTGTTCACACCCTCCTGTCTAGGGCATTCCTCCAGAACGGCACAAGTTAAAATATAGATATAACACCAAATTCCTAACTAACTAACTTCTAATATAAATACAATTCCTAGACATAAACTATATAATCATTCCCAGCAAATTACTACCTTTCTATTGATACCAAACATGACATAGTTCCTATGGATTATAGCATTTATGAGATATCCATAGAAAATAATATCATAAATGCTTCCCAAAATCCAGACAGCGTCACACCCTGCCCACATGCCCTGCCAGGGTCCCTGTCCCCCTTTGCCCCATTGTACACAAGGGGTGCCCCCCCATCACCACCGTGGACCTGCTCAAGGTCACCGTAGCCCCACAAAGTCGCCCTAGAGCACCCAGTGTGGACGCTTTAGGTCGACTTTGTAAGTTCCCCTTTAAGTTGACTTTAAGCGTAGACACACTAAGTCGACTTAAATTAACAAGTGTAGACATAGCCATAGACTCAAAGATCAGAAGGGACCAGTATGATCATCTAGTCTGACCTCCTGCACAGTGCAGGCCACAAAAACCTCACCCACCCACTCCTGCAATAAGCCTCTAACCAATGACTGAATTATTAAAGTCCTCAAATCATGATTTAAAGACTTTAAGATACAGAGAATCTACCAGCAAGTGAGCCATTCCCTATGTTACAGTGGAAGATGAAAAAACCCTCAGAGCCCTAGCCAATCTGCCCCAGGGGAAAATTCCTTCCTGACCTCAGGTATGGTGATCAGTTAAACCTTGAGCATGTGGGCAAGTCTCACCAGCCAGTCACCAAGAAAGAATTCTCTATAATAACTCAGAACGCCCCCATCTACCCTCCCTTCTTAGGCCACTGGCAAATTCACCACTCAATAGTCAAAGATCAGTCAATTACCAAACTAGGCCATCCCATCATACCACCCCTCCATAAGTTTATCAAGCTCAGTTTTGAAGGCACTTATGTTTTTTGCCCCCACAGCAACCCTTGGAAGGCTATTCCAGAACTTTACTCCTCTGATGGTTAGAAACCTGTGACTAATTTCAAGCCTACGGGCGAGTCTATACTGATGGTGACAAAGTCGCCGCCGTCAGTGCGACATTCAGTTTTCAATTGAGGCATCTGTGTAGACGCACTCAATCGAAAAGTGAACCGGAGCTGTAACACCTGTTCCGAAACTGCACTAACACGACGCTGACCAGACGCCCTTTCTGGTCGTCTTAATGTTAGTGTGTAGTGAAGGTTTAAGAAGTCAGCAGGAGATATGCAGGGTATTTTACGTACCTTGCGTATCTCCCGTCGACTGCCACCGAAAATGGCGGCTAGTGTAGACTAGGGCTATATTTCCTGATGGACAGTTTGTAACCATTTGTTCTTGTGTCCACACTGGTATCGTATTCAAATAATTCCTCTCCCTCCCTGGTATTTATCCCTCTGATGTATTTATAGAGAGCAATCATATCTCCCCATAACCTTCTTTTGGTTGGACTAAACAAGCCAAGCTCCTTAAGTCTCCCCTTATAAGGAAGATTTTCTATTCCACAGATCATCCTTGTAGCCCTTCTCTGCACCTGTTCCAGCTTGAATTCATCTTTTTTAAACATGGGAGACCAGAACTGCACGCAATATTGCAGATGAGGTCTTACCAGTGCTTTTTATAACAGCTCTAATACTTTCCTATCTCTACTTGATGTACATTTTCTGATGCCTCCTAAGACCATATTAGCTTTTCTCATGGCCACATCGCATTGGCGGCACATAGTCATCCTGTAATCAACCAGTAACCTAGGTCCTTTTCCTCCTCCGTCACTTCTAATTGATGTGTCTCCAACTTATATGAAAAAATGTTGTTATTTGTCCCTAAATTCATGACCTTGCACTTCTCATTATTAAATTTCAACCTATTTCTAATACTCCAGTTTACAAGGTCATCCAGATCTTTCTGTATGATATCCCAATCCTTCTCTGTATTGGCAACACCTCCCAACTTGGTATCATCTGCAAACTTAATTAGCACATTCCCACTTTTTGTGCCAAGGTCAGTAACAAAAATGTTAAATAAGATCAGTCACAAGACTAATCCCTGAGGAACTCCAGTAGTAACCTCCCTCCAGTTTGACAGTTCACCCTTCAGTATGACCCACTGAAACCTCCCCTTTAACCAGTTCCTTATCCACTTTATTATATTCATATTACTCCCCATCTTTTGTAACTTAACTAATAATTCCCTATGTGGAACTGTATCAAATGCCTTGCTGAAATCTAAGTAAATTAGATCCACCACATCCCCCTGATACAAAAAATCTGTTATCCTCCCAAAAAAAGGAGATCAGGTTGGTCTGGCAGGATCTACCTTTTGTAAAGTCATGTTGTATTTTATCGCAGTTACTGTTAACCTCAATATCCTTAAGTACTTTCTCTTTTAATTGTTTTTCCAAGTTCTTGCATGCTACCGAGGTCAAACTAACAGGCCTATAGTTTCCCGGGTCACTTTTATGCCCTTTCTTGAAAATAGGAACTACATTAGTAGTTCTCCAGTCATTCGGTACAACCCCCGAGTTTACAGATTCATTAAAAATCCTTGCTAATGGGAAGGCTGTTTCATGTGCCAGTTCCTTTAATATCCTCAGATGGAGATTATCTATCCTCCACCCCGATTTAGTCCCATCAAGCAGCTCAAATTTGGCTTCTACCTCAGATATGGCAATTTCCTCTTCCATATTCTCATTCCCGTTAGCTACCCTACCTCTATTTGCAAGCTCATCATCACCCTCTTTAAAAACAGAGGCAAAGTACTTATTTAGCTATTCAGCCATGCCTAGATTATCCTTGACCTCCACCACATCCTCAGTATTTAGCAGTCTACTTACATTTCAGTGGCTAGCATATAGAGCAGCATAAACCAGTCATTATTTGAATGAAATTTTAGTTTGTACTGACTTGGTTAGTGCTTTTTATGTTGCTTGTTTGCTAGGCAAATACCAAGATGAGCTGCTGTATCCCCTGGAAGACCCCCAGCAGCATGCATACCCCTGGTTGAGAACCATTGCCCTACAGCATGATTGCCTAGAGCAGCTGATAACACTGTCACGCGGACAATTGCATTTCTTAAATCAGGAATGAAAAATCAGCATGAAATAATGGACTAATGTAGCCATTCTATCTATCATAAATTAGATTTTAAACCTAGCAATTGCAGGGTAATTAGGAGGTGAGCAGCTTTCATGGAGAAACATATATTTCCTATTCCTGCCTGTCTGAGACACTGTTTTAATTTTCCCTTTGTTAGCTGGGCTGAGAGAGCTGCAATTACCAAGAGGTGATAGCATAGTGGCAATTTTAGTACCAGGAAGACAGCTGGTGGAACAAAATTTAAAAATCAGTAGGTACTCCTAGTAATTAAAATAATTTTGAATTAAAAATAACATTTCAGTCATTGCTGTTGTTTTATAATAGTAATTATATAACCTATTGCTTTGAATTATTAATATAATGAACTAACATCACTATACAGAGAGAATATTAAAGACAGTCTTCCTGATCCTGTAATCCCGTGAATGGGAGATGAGCCCCAGTCTGACAGACATTGGTTAACAGCAGGTGATGTCATGCCATTGATCACTAGCAGCTATAAAAGTTTTTAAAAGGCTTTCCTTGGCCCTGTCAGTGAGGTACAAGAAACAGGGCAGAAATTCCCATCACTGGTGACCACAAGAAGGTTTCACTTTATTAAAATAGATTATTTCCTTAGTCTGTAAACCTCAAAGGGGCATAAATAACAAAACAACTTCAAAGCAAATGCAAGGTTTTAGAGCAGCCTGTCAGGATTCTGGGGTTTCCTTGGTAGATTCACATGTTTAAAGAGTCACAGCAATTTGTTACTTTCTTATCCAAAACAATTCCATATGTCTATGGATTATTGAAGATCATTTTGGTTTTGTTGTCACAGATTTTAACAAAACAATATCACAATTATTTAAGGTGGAGAAAAGATGTTAGATAGTGTCTGCAGCTACAAATTGTTTAGATGATTTCATGGACTAAAACTTTGCAAACTGTGTTCTCCAACATTTGATGATATGATTCCAGATAAAAATGACAAGCAGAAGAACTAACTGTAATTAAGTGTAGATGTGATATTACAGAAATGCAGCAACTTAATTTATAGGGTATGAAAACTGATTTAATGAGATGAAAAACAATGGAAATTACACTAAAAAGGAGGACAGTAGCAAGATTAAAGTAAATCACTTTTAAAATATTACATTAATAAATGATTAAATTAAAAGAAAAAATCAAGGTTAAGATATTGTCATTTACAAGCTCCAGCCCAGATGTAAGATAAACTTTAGGCTATCATTTTCTAACTAAACAAAAACTGTTTACATCTCTGTGCTGGAGCATACAGTGTTAATTTTAGTGACTTGCAAATGCCATATGAGCCAAGTTTAATGGCTAAATTAAAAAGTGCCTCTATTTTGGGTAGTTATTTCCCAGCACAAATGAAGAAAGTGTACTTTATGAAATGTCATAAACAACAAAACTAGCTGATCTTTGGCTCAACCTAACTGCAGCCTATTACTGTTTGACAATATAATGAAAAATATAATTTGAGGCAATGGTACAGGTTTGGATAACAATGGTGGGCTTAATAAAGACTGCTCAGATTTTCACAGATAAAAAGAACAACCTCTTCTCTGTCACATATTCTGAATTCACCTTCTCCATTATCCCTTTTCATGTGCTGAGTGTTCAAGGGCACATTCCACCACTGATATCTCAGGCTCACATCCATTGCCCTGCACTGAGAAGATGGCTAGTGGGAACAAGCGGTTGTGAATTAACCAGACCTTCTCAAACTCTTCCCCCAATTCAATTACTGTACACTCGGGCACATGATCCCTTCATAGAACTCAGTTTTGATGTGGACAGGGAGTGTGGGCTCCATTTATAAGGTTTCCCTTTTTCCACCCAGTGCAGTGAAAATACACCACTTTCACTAGGCTCAGGTCCCGCCACAGCTACATAGAGTAGTGTGTAGACAGGATTAGCTTTTATGTATTTAAAGGCTACAGTAACAGATTACTGCTACACAAATACACACATCCCAGAGCCAAATTTGATTTTTCTCTAAAGCAGCGTGATGCCAGAATTGCTACCATAAGATCAAAATTCTGCTCAAGGCAACTACTGCTCTGATATTTTGCTCTCTGTAGCAGTGGAGCTCTGTGCATATAGGTAAAGCAAAATATCTTAATTCAAATCTCCGTGTGGCTGAGAGAACAGAATTCTGCCTTAGCTTTCATAACAAAATAATGTGGATTTGGCTCAGCTTAGCTAACCATATCATATGCTAAGGCATTAAGTAGCACTACAAACAAGGAATCTTGTGGCACTTCTAAAGACTAACAAATTTATTTATCGCATGAGCTTTCATGGGAGAAAATCTCACTTCATCAGATGCTTGAAAATGGAGAACTTACAGAATGGAAGGAAAATAAATGCAGGAAAGTGTAAGTCATAGGATCAAGTTAGACTGTTACAGCAAATCAAAGCAGTTGTTTAGATTCAAACACTGGGGAACAGCATCTAGAGGAAGGTGAGGTCAAATCACTTGTTGTAATAAGAAAAAAATTGGAGATGCATATTTAACCCTAAACCAATGGTGCCAAATCTGCATATGAATTCCAATTCTGCAGTTTCTCTTTGCAGCTTTGATTCGTAATTCATTTAAGCACAGCTATTAACAAATCATCAATGGAGTGAACAGGGAGATTGAAGTGTGCCCCTATTGTTTTTTAATCTTGTTATTTCTAATGTCAGATTTGTGTCCATTTATTCTTTTATGCAGAGATTGTCCTGTTTGTTCAATGTATAAGGTAGAGGGGCATTGCCGGCACATGATGATGTAAATCACATTGGTGGATGAGCAGGTGACTGAGCCCTTGATGGTTTGATTGGGCCCTGTGACAGTGTCTTTTGTGAAGATATGAGGGCAAAGTTGGCAACAGGGTTTGTTGCAGGGATATGTGCCTGCTTTAATGTTTCTATTGTTTGCTCTGTAGTTGCTGGTGAGTATCTGCTTAAGGTTGAGGGGCCATCTGTAAACAAGGTGAGGGCTGTCTCCCAAGGCTTGAGAGAGTGAGGGATCATCTTGTAGAATAGGCTGTATATCCTTGATGATGTACTATAGAGGTTTGACCTGGGGATTGTAGGTGATGACTATGGCGTACTGTTGTTTTCTTTCTTGGGCTTCTCCTGTTGTAGTTGACTTCTGGGTATCTGTCTGGCTCTGTCAATCTGTTTCTTCACTTCCCTAAGTGGGTACTGTAGTTTTAAGAATGCTTCATAAGAGATCCTGGGCTGTCCTGAGAGAGGGGCGGGGCACCCAGGGCCAATCAGCCGGGCTGGGCCTCCACCTCTCCCCTCTCCCCCATGCTGGTGGGTGGGGAAGGGCTGGCCCAGTGTCCGAGCTCTGCACACCTGCTCCGCCCCCAGGGGCGAGGTGGGCTGGCCCAGGGGCCGGGATTTGCACTTCCACCCCTCCCCTTACTGCTGAAGGCAGAGGGGAGCAGCGCGACAGTGGGGGGGGGGGCAGCAGTGTTGGCCCCACGACAGTTGCCCCACTCACCCCCTGCCATCTGTCTCTGTCTGCTGGATTGGAATAAATGCGGTTATATCTTAGGGCTTGGCTGTAGACAATGGATTGTGTGGTGTGTCCTGGATGAAAACTCAGGGGATGTAGGTAACTACAGCAGCCAGTAGGTTTTCAGTATAGGGTAGTGTTTATGTATCCATCACTAATTTGTACTGTAGTGTCCAGGCTAAGGTTGATCATGGGGTGGAAATTGTTGAAATCTCTGTGGCTGTGGAAATCTTCAAGGGCCTCCTTTCCATGGGTCTAGATCAGGGGTGTCAAACAAGTGACCTGTGGGCTGGATGTGGCCTGCGAACCTCTTCCATCCGGCTCACAGGACCACACTCTCTCCTTTACACAAACACAGCGAGAGAGAGAGAGAGAGAGAGAGAGAGAGAGGTATCGCAGAGCACAGTTTTCTATACACAACACTCTGTGATGCCATGATAGTGCTGTAGTATTTTAATTTATGGCATATATGGCTCACTTGAAGTACCTTTAAGTCAAATCTGGTCCACCATAGCAAATGCGTTTGAATCCCTGGTTTAGATGATGAAGATGTCATCAGTACAGCATAAGTAAAGGAGTGGTACTTTGGGACGAAACTGGAGGAAGCGTTGGTCTAAGTCAGCCATAAAAATGTTGGCATTTTGTGGGGCCATGCGGGTACCCATAGTAGAGCCATTGACTTGCAGACATAAAATTATCTTCAAACCTGAAATGGTACTCACCCACAACCTCATCTCCCTCTATATGCTGTTCTCCGCTGTTTGAATCTAAACAACTGCTTTGATTTGCTGTTACAGTCTGATCTGATCCTATACCTTACACTTCTCTGCATTTATTTTCCTCCCATTCTGTAAGTTCCCCATCTTCAAGCGTCTGACGAAGTGGGATTTTCTCCCGTGAAATCTCATGTGATAAATAAATTTGTTACTCTTTAAAAGTGCCACAGGACTCCTTGTTTGTTTTACTGAACTAGACTAACATGGCTCCCTGTTTGGAACTAAGTAGCACTAGTGAACTCTTAAATAGTTGTTGGCTTTTCTTTAAGTTGTGGGGCCTAAAAACAGAATTTTATAGTGTTAGCTAAACTAACTCCATTTTGTCATGTAACCTTTGCTGCAAGCCTCACCCTTAACAACCAGGGTAGCAACAAGATGCCCATTATAATAAGAATAGAAGCGACATTTTGAAGAACGCGCTGTTAGCCTTGCTTGGCAGGAAACCACATATAACAAAAAGTCTCTGCGGTTGAAATGACACCTGTACCTATCTAAGATGAGTTATGACCATGACGTCAAATACGCTGTAACCAAAAAGTATAACTACACTGTTTTTCCTGCTTGTCATTGTTGCCCTTGTCCCCTCGGGGGGGAGGGAGGGGCAGGAGCAGCCCCACGGCCATGGTCAATAAAGGGCTCTTTTCTCTCCTTCAGTCTCGTTGGTCAGTTTGTAGGGAACGACATTTCTGGTGGCAGCGGTGGGATTGAAGGCTCCGTGGACTCGTCGAGGAATCGCCCGAGGTGCCATCTCTCGCTTTACGAGAACAGTGGGTACTTACTGACAGGCCCACTGACCTACCGATCCTGAACCCGAGACTGAACGAGACAGGTGTGGTGCACCAGGGAGTGCACCAGGGGTGGTTCAAGGGAGAACCACAGGGAAGACCGAGGCCTCGGCAGGTAGGCAGCCCAGTAGGAGGCTGCCAGGAACTCCGGGACGGCCCGGGACGCCATTGACCGTATCCCGTAGAGTAGATAAGTATGGTTCTGTGTGTGTGACCTCTCTTGGTCTAAGTTCCTTGCCAAGTGTCCGGTTGCCTGACCAGCGATCCTTATGGCCGCTGGCCGTGTGTGAAACTCTCCCTTGGGAGGGGATCAGAACTAAAACTCAGGCTGTGTAATATTTCTACCTTTTGCAAGGCAAGGTCTCTCTCTCTCTCTGACAAGTTTCTATAGACCGCATATCTGTCAGCCGCACCAGCTGTCTCTGCGAAAGGAGACCCTGTGACTGGGGACTAGCTAAAAGCAATGGACAGTGTGTGTTGTCTCTTTTTCCCCAATTCCCCTTTAACATACTAACTGCTACACTTATATTGGTACCAACTTGTACACTACTTTTACTAAGGGACCAGGTTATAGGGCTAGGAATTGTGGTTTTTTGCACTTTATTCTTGGTGGTTAGAGACTTTTGTTTCTCATTAGGTTCATGAATAGTACTGAACTAGGCTAATATCAGGGGTTTGCTCCTGGAATAGGTGTTGGCATAGGATTAGAAGTTATTGTAGTTTTGGTACTTCATTTTTGTTAATAAAACTGGCAATTTGTACTTGCAAATTTTGTAGGAAATAGAAGTCTAAAAACCGGTTTTTTCTTAACTAGTAAACAATAAAAGAAATCCTAAACCTTGGGTCAAAACCAAAGCATGCTGAAAGGGGTCCCAAAGGGAGCCCCTGTCAAACAAATGTTTGACAAATGGGGCCCCGAAGCTGTGCAAAATCTGGACCAGTAAAACACCTTAACTAAGGGAGATCTCAAGTTTCAGTTTCCACTGTTAGGAACCTTTGAAAATCCGCAGCTAAAATACTTAAAAAAACTAAACTCTCTTAAAAAAAAAAAAAAAAGAATGTCCTCGGAAACAAGGTCCACCAGTCGTAAATACTTCTAAGATGCACATTAACTGAGGATGCCCCGGGAAATCTAATAAGGCCAAAATGCTTAGTTTTTAGTCAAAGTGCCCCTCATGGTAGGATCCCTCTCTAACCACCACTCGTTTCTTTTGGGTAATGGTATTGGTACCAACCTTTTGGGAAGGGACCTTCTTTGCAAATGGGGATGCACTATTTTCTGTTCCCTGGAAGGGGTATACCTGGAAATCCCTGAAAGTGCACTATCAGCCGCTTTAACCCTTCCCCCAAATCCAATGGAACCTGTTCCTCTTTTTTTGGTTCAGAGTTACCCCCTCCTAAATATATTAATAAAGGAATTATGGGCGAAATCGGTGTCCGCTAGTGGTTTGATAAAAAGTGCACAGCCAGCCAAGGTCCGGTTAAAGGCTAATGACCGCCTTCATCGCACCCCTCAATACCCCCCCTCGCAAGGAGGCCCTAAAAGGAATTAAACCTGTAATATAGGAACTCCTAAGACAAGGCATTCTAATAGCCACTCAAAGTCCCAATAACCTGATATTGCCCGTTAAGAGGTCTGAAAGTAATCCCCCTGTTTGGCGTATGGTTCAGGACCTCCGCGTCATTAATGCCATTGTTGTTCCTACCTTCCCTGTGGTGGTCAACCTGTATACTATCCTTTCTCAGATTCCCCCAGGGTCTACTATTTTTCACCTTCTTTAGTCGCCCAATGTACCCTAATTCCCAATTTTTGTTTGCCTTTACCTTTAAGGGCCATCAACTCACATATTCCTGATTAGTCCTTGCCTTTCCGTTTGTATTGTCATAAGCAAGATGAATTTGTCCTGGGGTTAGTGACTCAACTTCATGGGTCTTCGTTCCGACCCTACGGTTATTTTTCTTATGGACTGGACCCTGTGGATCGTGGTTATCCCCCTTGCCTGTGTTCAATCGCAGCAGCAGCTCTTCTCATTGAAAAGACAGCCGTCCCCGCACTGACTTGGTAAACACCCCCTTCTTAACTCTGATGCTAACTTTTACACTGACGGCACTTCTTTTGTCAGTGAAAGTGGGGAAAGACAAACAGGATATGCAGTTGCAACTAAACATAAGATTGTGGAAGCGGCTCCATTGCCACAACATTTGTCAGCACAGATGGCTAAGCTTGTGGTATTAAAACGAGCATGGGAGCTGGGAAAAGAGCTCAGGGTCAATATATACGAACTCTAGATATGCCTATGGGTGTGTCCATGATTTTGGGCAATTATGGAAACAAAGAGGATTCTTGGCAGCAAACGGAACTCCTATCAAGCATGCCTCTCTTATACAAGAAGTGCTGGAAGCAATATTGCTGCCAAAAGAGGTGTCTATAATAAAAATCCTGGGACATGCAGGAATAAAAGGCAATGAACGAGCTAATCAAGCCGTAAAAAGAGCAGCCATTCAGAGGGTTGGGGCAAGCCCTGCCCCCTTCAGGGAACCTCCATCACCATGCCTCCACCATTTAAATGATCAAGAAGTTACCAGAACAATGAGGGGATCTGGGTTAATTTAGGAGGAAAGCCAATCCTTCCCCAAATCTTTTACTCAAACTTAGCGAAAGGACTCCACCTTCAAACCCATGCTGGGCCCAAGCAAATAATAAAGACAGTCCAAAATGCCTGGGAGGCTCCAGGTATCAAAAAAAAAAAAAGGTGCAGGAGGTAATACAAAACTGTTTAACTCATAACCCAGAAAAAGCTCAGAAGGCCCCAACTACAACCTTAACCTATCCCATGGAACCATTCCTCACATGGCAAATGGACTTTATTACCATCATGCCAGGGATATAAACATGCTTTGGTATTAATAGACATGTTTAGTAAATGGCCTACGGTTTTACCCATTGTCCTTGTGAATCTAAGAGCCTCTGCTAACCAAGCCTTAGGTCTAACACCCCATAAAATAGTAATGAAAAGACCTATGAAAATTAATCCCTGTCCTGGCCACAGCAAGCTTGCTTTGGGGCAAGCCGATGATATCCTGCTTTCTTATTTAAAGACTTTCACCTCTACATTGCAGCAAAAACACTAGCAGGTTCGAGCGGATATCAACAAAGCTCTAAGCCTCCTGGTGGAGCCAGTCCTCCCTTGCCAGGAAATTGGGTATTTGTTAAGGTGTACCAGCACAGAAACTGCCTTAGACCTCGGTGGAAGGGGCCGCACCACGTACTGTTGTCTACTCCCACAGCGGTTAAGGTTCGGCGGGGTGAAAACAAAAATAGATTACGAAGTCCCGAATACCACACCAAAGACCATCCATGGCCCCCAGGAACATTCTCATCAAACCGGTGAAAATAAACGGACAACAAAATCCAGAAGAGCTGCCCTGGCAGGCCAACCACGTTTCAGGGTTATTGGGGTCAACCGTCATGACTGTTCCCACATTTTTCCCTATTCCCACACTCACTACTCTTCAAGGGGCCCTGGAAAAAGGAGATTGAGGGGTGGAAAACTAGGGATTGGGCTTGGAGTTGTGTGCATAATGGCAGGGATCCTTATTTTAACTTTGCTATGTATAACAAAGGCAGGTGGAAAAAACCTCAGTCACCCCTAATGAAAACAGCTTCCTTGAGTGGACTCATAGGCTGGCTACTATCCTAAACGCTTCCAATAAGTGGGTCTGCCAGCCTCCTCCTCCCAGCACCTCTATGGGCATTCCCCTTCTCCCAGCACCCCTTAGTGCCTTAGATATGACCCTCAATATCATGCCATGGAACCTCCATAATCACTCTATCCAATGGGGAGAGGAGGAAAATAAAATAATCATTGTATATGATACGCCAGGACTTTTATGCTTTACTGCCAACTGTTCAGCACCCAATGCCAGTTGGGTGGGAGATAGTCAATGCGATTTCACCTCCTATTGCGCTCCTGATTCTTGCTGGTGGAAATCCCCCCCAGGCAAGGTATTTAACAGTGTAAACCGTGCCTATAGGTGGGAGCCTAAGAACGAGCCTCCCCTCGGTAGCACATATGAAATGATACCTCCTATCTTAAACTTGTTAATGCGATATGTAAATCCTTGTACCACTAGGCTAAGGGAACTGTTGGCAAATACCCCTGTAAAGAAGCTCTCCACTGCACTCCCCTCAACAGCACACAACCAAACTTACTAAGCAACCCTTGTGCCTTGTTGGAATGCGAGCATCTAAATCGCTCTGCCATGCACAACCTTGATTGGGGAAATTGTGCTGTGGTTGATGGGGGCTGGTTCAATATCAGGGAGATCACTAAGGGCAGGGAGCTCTTGCTCCCCCCTGATACCGTTTGCTCTTTAGAATGGTTTCTCCCCTTTGAAGGCCCCTATGATTTCCTGTTCACTCCAATTTCCCCAAGAAGGCCCAGGGCATTAAAAGGCCACTATTTTGTGTGTGGACATAAAGCCTACAAGCAACTTCCTACATTTTGGTATGGCACCTGTTATATTGCCAAACTATGGCCAGCTGTCAAAGTACTCAAACATGCCCCCAGTGGGGTCCACCTTTACTCGGGTAACGCTAAGGGGTACCTCTACTCGGGAAAGGCAAAAAGGCCCAAAAGGTGCCCCCAAGTCTAAAAGAGACAAAACCTCTAAACTCATCTATCCTAGGTATGGACACAAGGGATCCCAAAGGGGAAAGTAAATTCAACAAATACGCCCAGTATATGGGCTAAAAGGAAGCCCACTCTTGCTTAAAAAGTGTGAACCCCCTCACAAAAGCCAAATACTCTGGATCTGCTGTTTTCCCTTGGGTTGGAGTGGTAGTTGTGGTGCGTTTACAGGTCCTCCTGGACATCTTGGCCAACTAAACCTCAAACACCCTTAGGGCCTTAGCTAAAAAGCAGCATCAAATCCACTGTATGGTACTGCAAAACCGTCTGGCTTTAAACTATTTAC
Organism: Pelusios castaneus; assembly: GCA_007922175.1. NCBI lineage: Eukaryota > Metazoa > Chordata > Testudines > Pelomedusidae > Pelusios > Pelusios castaneus. The sequence goes on from ML685801.1 coordinate 5,770,222, forward strand.
TAGAAGCCCAAGGCGGGGTGTGTGGCTTAATAAATAAAACTTGCTGCATGTATATTACTAATAACTACTAACTTGTTATGTAAAAAAGCCAATTTAATCCAAACAGTAGCCAAGGGCGGGGGTAAAACAAAAAATTGGTGGGGCTGGCTTACATCCTAAATGCCAAATATCGAAAGTTGGGGACAAAAAGCTGCTGTTAACCCTCCTTACGGGCCTTGCTGTTCTGCTCATGCTCTGTCTATTTGTATCTGTTTTAGTAGCCCTTTGCAAAGGCCTTATAAGCAAACTGGTTAAAACCCCCGCACAAATGTTTGTTTTCAAACACACCCCCAAAGGAGAAAAAAAAAATTTTTCATGCAGCAGGGAGCCCTGAATGGGAAAAAGGAAATTCTTATGCAGCTGGGAAATAAAACCCAAATCTAATTGATTCTCTTAGGGAATCAAAAGGGGGGAGATGTGGGGCCTAAAAACAGAATTTTATAGTGTTAGCTAAACTAACTCCATTTTGTCATGTAACCTTTGCTGCAAGCCTCACCCTTAACAACCAGGGTAGCAACAAGATGCCCATTATAATAAGAATAGAAGCGACATTTTGAAGAACACACTGTTAGCCTTGCTTGGCAGAAAACCACATATAACAAAAAGTCTCTGCGGTTGAAATGACACCTGTACCTATCTAAGATGAGTTATGACCATGACGTCAAATACGCTGTAACCAAAAAGTATAACTACACTGTTTTTCCTGCTTGCCGTTGTTGCCCTTGTCCCCTTGGGGGTGGGGGGGGGGCGGGAGTAGGAGCAGCCCCACGGCCGTGGTCAATAAAGGGCTCTTTTCTCTCCTTCAGTCTCGTTGGTCAGTTTGTAGGGAATGACAAAGTACAAACAACAGGACGATGGGGGCTAAAGCCCTCATTAAGGAATTGCCTGCTGGCTGCAGGGATATGAAATATGCATAGCTTCTACATGTGAAGCACATAACATTAAACTACAGATTGTTCAGGAACTGGGCATTTATTCTTTTCTCACAGTTGAGACATTACTGGATAAACAGGATTAAATTTACTTCAAAAATTCAGAAAAATGTGTTTTAAAAATATTTTACAAATATAAATTTGCAAATTAAATAATAGTTGACAGCAAGTATAATGGTAATACAGGTCATGATTTAAAAACCAAGGCTGGCCTAAAGATTATTGCACAACCCTTTTTCAGTTAGGCATGGGCAATCCCAGAAGAGTTTTGGTTTTGCTAACCTCTTGAACTATTTTTGCACTTTCAAAATTGATTTCAATTTTTTTCTCTGTAATCTAAACAAAAGGGCAGTGCCAAGATTCCTTATAGTAGTAGAAGGTAAAGGAATGCTGAAGGTAATCCTGACAGCTGGAAGAGCCACTGATGTTGGTCTTCTCATATGGATATATTACAATTAGAGCTGGCTGAAAGTTGGGACTTCCAGTTCATGGGAAATTTCAACATTTTGAAATTTGATTTTGGTTTTTCAATTTTTCAAAATGGAAATTCAGAAATAATTTTTTTTTGAAACATTGGCATGTGTGTTTCTGAAATATAATATGCTCCCAAGGAAACTGTTTCCATCAGAGCCCTTCTTCTGATTCAACAAATGTTTGTCAAACCCAAGAGCTCAAATTATAAGGATGAATATAAACTAATAACATATGTATGATGGGGCAAACTTAGAAAGACCAAGGCACAAAATGACATTAAATTAGCTTCAAACATAAAGGATAACAAGAAAACATTCTACAAATACATAAAGCAAGAGGCAAACCAAGGACAGGATAGGTCCAATACTCAACAGGGAAAGGGGGAATGAACAATAACAGAAATTGTGGAAGTGGCAGAAGTGCTAAATGACTTTTTTGTTTCAGTTTTCACCAAAAAGTTGAGTAGCGATTGGATGTCTAACATAGTAAATGCCAGTGAAAATAAGGTAGGATCAGAGGGTAAAATAGGGAACGAAGAGATTAAAAATTTCTTAGACAAGATGGATGTCTTCAAGTCACCAGGACCTGATGAAATAAATCCTAGAATACTCAAGGAGCTGATTGAGCAGATATTTGAGCCATTGGTAATTATCTTTGAAAAATCATGGAAAATGGGAGAGACACCAGAGAACTGGAAAAGGGCAAATATAGTGCCAATCTATAAAAAGGGGAATAAGGACAATCCAGGGAATTACTGACCAGTCATCTTTACTTTAATACCCAGAAAGATAATAGAGCAAAAAATTAAGCATTCAATTTGCAAACATCCAGAAGATAATAAGGTGATAAGTAACAGTCAGCATATATTTGTCAAGAATAGATCATGTCAAAACAACCTAATAGCTTTCTTGATAGGGTGGGGGAAAGCAGTAGATGTGATATACCTTGACTTTAGTAAGGCTTTTGATACTGTCTCACATCACTTTCTCATAAACAAAGTAGAGAAATACAACCTAAATGGAGCTACAACAAGGTGGGTGCACAAGTGGCTGGAAAACCATTCCCTAAGAATAGCAATTAGTGGTTCACCATCAAGCTGGAAGGGCATATCAAGTGAGGTCCATCAGGGACCAGTTCTGGGTTTGGTTCTGTTCAATATCTTCATCAGTGATTTATATAATGACATGGAGAGTATACTTATAAAGTTTGTGGATGACACCAAACTACTGGTGCTTTGGAAGATAGGATTAATATTCAAAATTATCTGGATGAATTGGAAATATGGTTTGAAATAAATAGGATGAAATTCAATAAGGACAAATGCAAAGTATTCCACTTAGTAAGGAAAAATCAGTTGCACACATGCAAAATAGGAAATGACTGCCTAGGAAGGAGTACTGAAGAAAGGGATCTGGGAGTGATAATGGATCATAAGCTAAATATGAGTTAATAGTATAACACTGTTGCAAAAACAAAAGCAAACATCATTCTGGGATGTATTAGTAGGAGTGTTGTAAGTAAGACATGAGAAATAGTTCTGCTCTACTCTGCACTGATTATGTGTCAATTGGAGCATTGTGTTTAGTTCCGGGCACCACATTTCAGAAAAAGGTGGACAAACTGGAGAACATCCACAAAAATGAATAAAAGTATAGAAAACATTACTTATGAGGAAATCCTGAAAAAGTTGGGTTTGTTTGGTCTGGACAAGAGAAAACTGAGAGGAGACAGGATAATCATTTTCAAGTACATAAAAGGTTGTTATGAGGAGGAGGGAGAAAAATTGTTCTTGTTAATCTCTGAGCACAGGACAAGAAACAATGGGTTTAAGCTGCAGCAAGGAAGGTTTAGGTTGGACATTAGCAAAAAGATCTGAACAATCAGGGTAGTTAAGTTCTGGAATAAATTGCTTAGGGAGATGTAGACTCTCCCTCACTGGAGATTTTTTAGAGCAGGTTAGACAAATACCTGTCAGTGATGGTCTAGCTAATACTTAGTCCTGCCTTGAGTGCAGAGGACTGAACTAGAACACCTATTGAGGTCCATTCCAGTCCTATGATTCTATGATTTTGCTTTCATGAAGCATTCGGGGTTTGACAAGTCAGCATTTTCTGATGAAACATTGCTTTGTTGAAAATTTCTGGCCAGCTCTACTGATGAGGTCAAATCTGATATCCTTCTGCCAGAACCCCACATTGTAACCTCAGAAGCACCTCTTTTCTGTATAATGCACCTCCTCCTGCTGGCATAATGGGAACACAAAAAATGTTCAAGTGAGAAATTTGCACCAATAAAGTTTCAGATTGGTAAAATGAGTTTTCCCCTGATATCAGTGCACTAGGACTCTGCCTGGACCCACAAACTGCTCATTTGCTGAGCATTATTTTAATAATGCTTTTAGCTAATTTTTAGAATAGAGGAAAAGCCCCATTCAGTGAATTGAGAGCAAATGAGTAAGAAATCGGAAACAGACAAGAAAACCAGCAAAGCCTAACATTTAGTGGAGATTTCATTCCATGTTTTCCTGTTGACCTCACAGACTGTAACCTAAAGAGTACTCAGTACATTAAAGGAGAGGGCACAATCTCATTTGGTCCTGTGAACACTGGCAATATGTTATAAAGAAAGTATACAAGCTAGAAAGAAAAAAAAACCCATACTATCCTGATGCCCTCAAGGTTTGGTCTGGCACAATGCTGTTTAACCAGAACTCTGTGAGGGTTTAAAAGACCATATGAGATTTATAATAGGTCATGACTGGAATTCTTTTCAAGGCAAAGTTTTAGGGCAAAAGACGCTGGTTATTTTCCAAAGTTTCTCTTATTTCTTCAGGCAACTATTCTATGCTGGCCAAAGTTCCTAAATTTTGGGGGTGGAGGGAAAGGGAATAATCCTGGTGCCTATTGTCAGATGAGTAACACTGAAGTATCTGTTTACAAACCCTGTTTAACTCCACATGGTGTCATTGTTCCATATCAAACCTAGTAGGATTTGAGACAAGGGACTTCATGATTTTAAAGGAAGTTACTTCAAGAAATAACTATTTGAGGTCATTGTGAGGAGAGGTGACTAGTGGATAGTGAGAGGAGCAGAACAGAGGTTTTATAAAGTATAATGAATTCCTGCCAACTAATTGTCAAGTGTGATTGATTGTCCTGTGTGCATCTTCGTGGTCTGAAGTCAAAGGTCATTTCAGTTAGTAGGGTAAGTGGCAGGGTGGGTTAGTCCATCACTGTTGGCCTGGATTAATTTCTGCTGAGGTCACCTGGCAAACGAGTGAACACTATTCCATATCATAAAAGGTACCACACCATCCAGCACAACAATCGGTCTCTGCTCAGAAGGAGCACAGAGCTGCCAAAAGGAGTATTTAGCAGGTCAGGCTGTGAAGCATTAGCAGAGCTATGTGGGGAAGCCTGCTTGCACTATAGCTGGTTCCAGCCAAATGCTATGAGTCATTCACTTGGACAAGGGCCAGATTCATACAAAATCATTAAAAAAAAGAGGTCAATTCACTCTAACTACGCAGGACACATTAACCTTTTAGCAGCAGGTGGTGAGTTGACTGGGCTCCAAAACAGTTCAATGTGTCGCTATTAGCCAGGATAATCTGCCTCCTACTGCACTTATTGGGAAGCTGGGTCTGGGCAGTTGATGGAGCAGGTCACTGGGAGAGCATGTCAGGGAGGAGGGCTCAAGAAAGATATGGAGGAGCAGGGAGATGACTGATTAGGACAGCAGGAAGAGAAGGAATAGTGATGGATGGTCAGAGAGCCAAACATCTCAGGAAGGGCCGGTTCTATTCAACATCTTCATTAATGATCTTGATGATGGAATAGACTGCGTGCTTAGTAAATTTGCGGATGACACCAAGTTGGGGGGAATGGTAGATACTCTGGAGGGCAGGGACAGGATCCAGGGAGACTTGGACAAATTGGAACACTGGGCCGAAAGAAACCTCATGAGGTTCAACAAAGACAAGTGCAAAGTCCTGCACTTAGGACGGAAAAATCCCATGCACTGCTACAGGCTGGGGACCGATCGGCTAAGTAGCAGTGCTGTAGATAAAGGACCTGGGGGTTATGGTGGATGGGAAGATGAATATGAGCCAACAGTGTGCCCTTGTTGCCAAAAAAGCCAATGGCATATTAGGCTGCATCAGTAGGAGTATTGCCAGCAGATCGAGGGATGTGATAATTCCCCTCTATTCGACACTGGTCAGGCCGCATCTGGAATACTGTGTCCAGTTTTGGGCTCCCCATGACAGAAAGGATGTGGACAAATTAGAAAGAGTCCAGCTGAGGGCAACAAAAATGATTAGGGGGCTGGGGCACATGACTTATGAGGAGAGACTGAAGGAACTAGGCTTATTTAGTCTACAGAAGAGAAGACTGAGGGGAGATTTGATAGCAACCTTCAACTACTTGAAGGGTTGCTCCAAAGAGGAGGGAGTTAGGCTGTTCTCAAGGGTAAAAGAGGACAGAACAAGGAACAATGGTTTCAAATTACAGCTGGGGAGGTCAAGGTTGGATATTAGGAAAAACTTTCTCACTAGGAGGGTGGTGAAGCATTGGAATGGGGTACCTAGGGAGGTGGTAGAATCTCCATCTTTGGAGATTTTTAAGGCTCGGTTAGACAAAAACCTGGCTGGGGTGATTTAGGGGGAGTGGTCCTGCTTTTTAGCAGGGGGTTGGACTAGATGACCTCGTGAGGTCCCTTCCAACCCTATTATTCTATGATTCTATGATTCTAAGGGGAGGCTTGGAAGTGAGGCTGACTAAGGGTAACAAGAGGGAAAAATAATGTGAGAACTGGAGAGTGAAAAAGACGGAGATCCACAGAGAAGCCAGCTACTGTAGGGGATCTGTTTCTCCTTGTAGTGATGCGGAGTGTCCTCCCTCCGAGCCAGAGGGGGAGGGATCATCATCTATGCCCAGGGGGGTAGAGCATGGCTGGGCCTTCCCGTCTTGCCAGAAGCTGAGAGGCAGGACAGGCAGTATAAAAATCAGGGTCTCCACTGAGCTCAGCTGGGAGAGAGCCAGGGAAGGAAATGGACAGCTGCTGTTTGTTGAGGGCCTCTAGTTGTGCTATGGAGCTGGATAGTGCCCTGACCCAAGAGGAGATTGAGCCCAGAGAGAAGCTGCTGAGATGGACAGTGTTTGAATATCCTGAAGAGGTGGAGGACCTCTGGATCATGGATGGAGTCCCCTCCCTGGACTGTGGTAGGAAGTAACCCAGGGGAATCAGACTTTTGCCCGGTTTTGCAGACAGTGTTCCGGTCAGCATGTTTTGGTGGGATCCCTGCTTACCCAGTGGCAGAGTCTTTGGCCACTCTCCGGCTGGGACCCAGTGGAGTAGAGTAAGCCCGGATCCCCCTACCTGTAGCTGCTAACTCCACCCCCAGGGTGGCAGCCTCCCCTTAGACTGTTTGCTGCTCAGATCTGCCTGAGGGCCAGAGCTCCCTATGATGCTAATTCCCCTGAGACTGGGCTGACCCTCCCTTTCCTCCCTCTACTAGCCCAGAGGTGGAGTGGCCTCCTTCCACCCAGGAGGGGAAGGATGACCACTAACCCAATACAATACTGCTCCCCTCCTTGCTCTAAAATGCACAGAAGAGTGTATCACAAAGGTAGCCATGGAGGTCCCTAAATAACAGCTAGCCTTGTCATTGTGGGATGTAATCCCTTAGTTTTAAACCAATGCAGAACTTGCAATATATACTATAGAAACTAAAATAAGGGTCAGTTCACACATTCATAAAGAAAAGTGTCTTATAAGGTAATTAGGAAGTGTGAGATTTACTTGGCAGGTCTTGATGGCTTTTCTGGAATCATTTTGATCTATTATGTAAATGAGAACCATGGGGTTTTAAAAAAAGATTTTTCTTGATTTTCTGTTTACTCATTTGGAAGAATTATAGTCTATTTTTATCAATAAATAATAAGGGAGTGCAGTCTGTCAATTATTTGGCTCAAGTGTTTGACACAGTGCAGTCTGTTCTTCTCTTTGAATGTCTATGAGAAACGAAGTTCCATAAGTATGATTAGAAGCTATGTGCACGCATCAAGAGTAGACCAGACCCTTAAAAACTCCTTACATTATTCAGATGCAGAAGATATACTAATATGAAAAGTAAATTGCCAAGAACAACGGAACATAGTACATACAGATTGTATAGTTTAAATTATACACAGAGGGGAAAAAGTAATCTAAGTAATTTCTATTTTCTTCTTTTTATTTCTACATTTCAAAACTGTATTCTTTTCAGATTAAGAAATAAATAATCCCTGAACTGAGACTCTTTACATCCTGTTTCAGACCAGATCTAACTTTTACATGTGAATGAATACCGTAAGAAAGCAAAGGTTTATAAACAGAGGCACCCCCACTGATTGCAGTGCTGGGAAGCTCCATGAGGAATAAAAAGAGCTGTGCAGAGAACAGTAATTCTGTTCCGTGGAGGATTTCAGAATTTTGAAATTTGGCTTCATTCAGATTTGGAAAGAAAACCAAAAATTCTGAAATTTTCTGTGAAACAATTTAAAAAACTGATGTACTTCCACTGAAGTCAATGGAACTACTTCAACTTATACCAACTGAAAATCTAGTCACTTAGCTTTAATACAGAGTTCAAAGTGTAAATAACTGTAAAATAAGAAATGCTACTAATGCACACTCATTAGGGTAATCTATGAGCCACAATTAAAAACATTGAAAATGAATGATTTAAACTTTGAGCTTATATAAAAAGCACCCCAAGTCAAATTAAACCAAAATTTGGCCACTTCTTTTTATAGTCCACATTTCTATGAAAAAATGCTCCCCGCGGATGTACTTGAACTATTTGGGTAAACCAGAAGTTTTGCATGAAAAAAATGATTCATGAATGCTGGCTTCAAACTATATAAACATATATCTTCCTCCTGATGCCTGCATAACACACCTTTCATGTGCATGGTGACAATGTGTTCCTTCTTTAACAAGCTCAAAACTATGTCCTGATCTTTCATTCCTTGCATTCCGAAAACTACTGTGGACTTGAGTGAGAGTTTTGGGTGTATAAGGAATGCAGGAATGTTCCTATTTTGGAAGTTCCTCTAAGTACAAACCATATTTTCATTCCCTGAACTGGGATACTGCCCCAATATCCATATTTTGAGGCAACACTTTGAGGAAGTGAATCCCTTTTACTGGAAGGTGGGAGATGAAGAAAATGACCGTATGGATGTAGAGAAGAAACTTCGAAGATTTAATGAGATAACACTGTCATATGATTATCATCACCCAATGATCCACTGTGATATGGCATCATGCTGGCATGAGATGACAAATGTCCTTCTAACAGGGTAACAGAGAAGGAATTGGAATTGGAGTCTGTCTTACTGTTCTTGGAGGAGGGGTCAGGAGACACCAAAGGGCTCGTGGAAGTAACAGTTTCCCAAATTTAGATCTGAATTTTCAATTCTTGACAAGAGGCTTCTGAATGGACAAAATAAGTTGAGAGGATTTATTCTTAGACTCCTGCCTTGGCCTTCCAAAAGGAAGGGGAGGGGATAATTGCTTTGTCCTTTGACAGCAACATTGAACACATCCAGGAAGTGTGAACTAGAGAAAGATATAGCCATGAAATTTATCTTGAATCAGAAATCTCTGGACTAAGGTCTTATCTATCAATGCTCCCTTGGTCATGGGTGTTGGTAGCTAAAAGTTTAATGAAATACTTCAAGAGATCATTTTAGGTGTTATTTGCATGTTTTCCAAAGGTAAATAATTTATGCAACTTCTTGGGGAGTATGACCGATACAATCTTGTTAGACTTCAGCTAGGTCATCCAAATAAAAATGGCCCAGGATATATGAGACATACATAACTGAGCTTGGGATACTGCTAACAGCCCTGCAAATGTAGGAGGCATTAATGGCTAATGCTGACTGGACTAATAGAGTGCTCAGTCTCTCTTTTTATTGAGCATCTATGAGCAAACTGTTTGTGTCTAGGGGGATGGTGGAAGATGTAGTGCATTAGGCTGTACGGATATTCCTAGGGAAATCTACCTTTCTTGAGGGATTTGGAGACTAAGATATTCCAGCAGGCAAAAATCAGTTTCTTATCTGAAGTGTGTTCAGGGAGAGACTTATCCCTGCTGAAACATTCTAAACATTCCCAGACCTGGCACAACAGAAAGTATCAACTACATACTTGACAAGATAATATCCAGTTATTCCAGTAGTGATCCTCAGATAGGGTTCTGGGGACGAGGGATCAATTTCAGAGGCAGAATATTAATTACATTTAATTAATTAATTAATTATTTGTACAGTGGTGGCACCCCTGTGGATTGGAGGTATCAGGTGGGTGGCTGTTCATCTCTCAAAGAATCATCTAGGATGGCAGCCAAAAGTAAAGAGCTGGCTAATGCTCATACTAGGATAGGAGTTCTTTGCCTGTGTTCAGTCCAGGCACAAACCTCTAAGGGAGGCAGTCTCCACCTGAGTTGCATTTCTCTCCCCCAGCCATGCAGAGCTTCCAGCTTCTCCTCCTCCACTGTTGCAACAGCAGCAGATAGACAAACAGAACAAAAATAAAAACAATGGAGAAAATGCTGTTCTCAAAACTAAAATAAAAAAGACTCAGCAGCCCAATGGCCTAATGACAAAACAAAAGAAAAAAAAATTAAGGAAATCAACAGATGAACCAGAAGTTCAGAGCAGGCTCGTGAACTGTCTCTGCAAACAGAAGGAAAAAATGGAGAGGAATGATTGCTTAAACAAAAAAGCTGGATGGTATTTGATCTGACTGGCTAATTCTTGGGCAACTGTAGTACAGGTTGGGAACTGGTGTGTATATCAGGGGCATAGCTACGGGTGAGCTCAGCTGGGCATAGGCCCATCCAGTTGGCCAGCAGGCCTGCCCACCCCTTCCCGCTGCAGCACCTGGCAGCGGTGTGAATTTGCCACCACTACCGTGGACTAGCCAGCAGCTGGTGGCTATGGCCATGAGTGGCAGCGCTGTGGGCAGACAGGCAGGGGTGGGCTACTCTCCACTTGTGCAACTCCAGGTCTGAGCAGCCTCTGCACGGCAAGGGCCGAGCTGCTTCTCCCCCTCCCCCTCCTCCTCCCCATGTTCCAGGTGCTAGGCAACTTCAGCATCATTAGGAAGCTGACTGGCTGCTCTCCTTCCCCTCCCACTCCCCCGAGAGTCAGGGGTCCAGCCAGAAAATGGGGGCTGGCTAGGCTTCTGGTGTATATGTGAGTGGGGGTAGGGTGGAAAACGTAGCCATCAGTCTATCCCGTTGAGAGTTGATCCACAGAAGAGAAATTGGAACTTCGACTGTGAATGCTATATCTGTTCTATGGGATCACAGTGCTGTCATTCTGACATGTTTCACAAACACCAAGGCCCAAGGTTTCAAACTGGTGTGACTGAAGGTAGGCAGTGGAATTCATATTTTGGTGCTACTGACTTCCCAGGACAGTTCATTCATCTCTCAAAATAAGGATACTTATTTGGGCACTCAAATTTGAAATTTCACGTAGCAATTAAAGAATAGGCTATAGTCAAAGTGGGTTGTTCAGGTGAATTGCATGGCTCCTGATTTCATTCTATTGGTTCTGTACAAACTAAACGAAGGCCTTTCTCTAAAGTGCCACAAAATAGGTAAATAATTTCTCCAAAAAATTTCACTTTCATGGCAAACAGTAAAAATAGCACAACATATAATATATGTCTTCTATATCTACTTAACTTTCTGCTGAAGTCATTCCCAATATTATCAACTAACTTTCCCCCCTTTCTCCTCTAATGGGAGGAATAATTTCATGTACTGGCACCATTATGAAAGTGAAAATTCCCTTTGTTTTATAACATGGTCATTGCCCAGAGGGAATGTCAATGTCCCAAGGGAGAGTAATAGTAAGGTTCAAAGAAATACACTGAGAACTGCCAAAACTGATAAGGAAATTACAAGATTAGATTTTTTCTTTATTAATAAACCAGTTGGAAGCAGACAACCCTTTAGTCCTGATACATGGGAGTTCTTGTTCAGAGCATCAGTTCAACAATACTTTAAATAAATGTTCCTTTGACCTAAGCAGGGCTGGATCAATGCAGGGGCTACAGGGGCTGAAGCCCTGGACCGTGGCCTAAAAGAGGGCCCCAGACTACAGCCTCTAAGGCCCCTGCTGATTTGGCCCCACCACCTTGCTCAGCCCAGTCCAGCGCTGTCCAGGCCTGGGGGGTACTGGTAGGGGCCCTGCTGGCGCTATGGGAGGGCAGAGCCCTGGAGATAAAGGCTGTGCTCCATGGTGCTTCTGCTACGCCACCCCTCTGGGCTGGTTGGTCTGCCCCTGGGGGCAAGGCGGTCTGGCGCATGTCTGCTGCGCTCCAAGTGTGTGGCTGCCCCATGTGCCAGCCAGCCTCACCCTGGGGGCAGACGAGCAAACCTGGAGGTGGGGCAGGAGCACAGTGGAGCATGGCTTTTGGCCCCAGGGTTCCGCTCCTGCACCAGCTTGCCACCAAGCTGCCATGGTGGGGGGCCAGGGCCCATGAAAGTGGGCCAGCCCAGGGCTCTGGACCCAAGCTTTTGAAAGATGGGCAGATAGATTTCTGAAAAATATCCCTCAAAGAATCTTAAAAATGTAACAGTTTCCCAGTTGTAAGCTGATTTTTCAAAGACGATTACATGCCCAATTTAACCACATGACCATTTATATTCTCCAAGTTCCATACTGTTAATTTCTGTTTTCCTCTTGGTTTTTTGCTGCTTCTCTTTTTTATATAGACACATAAAAAACCCCTCTCATACTTCTTGTCCTATATAATTTATCCCCATGACATTAAATTACATTTTTATAAGCCGATGTTACTGCAAATGATATTTGAAGATTCGCTGAAAAAAAATTAATTCCTGATCTTGTGCTGTGAAGCATCCTTTCTAGCACTGTACTGACTCTGTCGTTCAAAAACAGATGGAAGCCGTCCAAGGGTATGATTAACTTCTTAGTCCCTGCAATTTCCTATTGCTCTACTTGCCCTAGATTTCAGGATTGACCTCCTGCTTCACTACAAAATGCACAGTTGCTCAGTTTGATAAATCACACAAATACTTTTTTGATCACAGTTATCTACTATTTACTACATACCCAGTGAGGTTAATCATATGCTAAGCCACTTCATATGCTACACACATAGACACTCTTCTTCCCAATAACACTTTGCATATTATTCACACTGCAGAAAGCAACTGCGCCTGTCCCCTTCTTACTAATATAAATAAGTGTATCACTACCCGCCCCTTGCAATTAGCTGTATATAAATTCATTGTAAACTACAGTGCAAAGAGGCTGGCAAATGGAGGGAAAGCATAAATGATTAAAAGAATGACTTTTTAAAAATCCCTTTCAGCAGATAGATTTTTAAGATATTTTAAAAGTACAATTAATTCTCTTAACTAGAACTTTCACTTTCCCTCACCTCCTCAGATATCACAAGTCACACTTTTGAGTGGGGAGAGGAGTGGACCAGTGGACATTGGTATATGTTTGGCTGAGGTTTGGCACGAAACAAATTATGGCTGATAGAAAACTACTAACATTTTCTGGGAGAGAAGACCTCTTCTTCTCCCTCATCTCCCACTAAGCCTCTCATTTCCTGAATGCTAGGATAGTTTTAATACTTGTCAATGTGAAAAGATATTATATTCAACTCAATAGCTAGAATTCTCTAGGACAGCTCTCCTCCATCTTTTTATGCAACTTCACCAATGCACCTCAGTTTTGAAGTGCATCCCTGCTGAAGTGCTATCTTGGGATGTTCTTCAACAAAGAATGGCAATGGCCAAAATGTGGCAAATTATGTCAAAGTCCTGTGATGTGAAAAGATAGCCACTTGGAATTAAACCAACATCAACAAATTTAGCTCCCAAATGAAAAGAAGTGAATTTGAATCCCAGATTTCCTAAAATCCCTATTCTTACTATTCTAATCTTTGCAAAGATCCTTTAGATGCCTTTTTCTTTAATGTGCAACAGAACAGCTGCAGTAGGTAATGCAGAAAAACAAGATACATTTGATAAATTTCTCTTATTGCATGTTATAGCTAGAGGGGCTAAAATACAATTGCTCTAGATAATTTCTACCCTAAAATATGCCAACAATCACCCTGAGCTGCCTTTTGATACCTGCAGATTTGGGATAATTACACTTCTGAATCAATGGCAAGGCTGATATCTGCTTTCATTTATGCAAAAGACGACTCTGGCTAATTTCCTTGCAGGATGGTCTTGAAAATGTAGCTAATGTGAAAATGATTTCTAGAGCTGAAAGTCTGTCACTGACTCATTCTGAACGCACGTGTTAATCATGGTCCTCCTTTGTGTCTAGTGAAAACCATGACTACAGTGCCCCAATTTCTGATAGGATCCAGATCAACTTGCAGCTGTGAGGGAGTTGAAGCTTCCCTAGGCTGCCACCAGAGCTGTCATGCTGTGTTCCCCCTGGCTGCCAGCCAGCTGAGTCAGTCCTCTGATAAACAGTCTCTGTGGTTTCTCATCAAATGTGGGGAACTCTACAACGTGAGAGGCCACACAGGCTAACCGATTAGGGCTTCAGTCCAATATAAAACTTAAACATGTGTGTAACATGAAGCCCATGGGTAGTCATAGTGACTGCAATGGGACCATTCAGATGCTTCAAGTTTCCTGTTTAAGAGCTTTGCTGGATTCCAGCTTAAGTAGGAGACTGGGAACAAGGAACTCTCTGCCCACCCCAAAACATTAAGCTGACTTGGGGGGTGGGGGGCAGAGGTATATTCTACATTGCAATGAGAAATATGACTGAAGCTCAGACAGACACATCCGCACAGTGACAGATTGGGACTAAAAAATCAGCCCTGGCATTTAAAGAGGTGGGAGGGGCAGGAGAAGGGGTGCGACTGGGAGGGGGGAATGGTGCTGCTGGCCCCATGTAGTAGTGGGGGAAGGGGCAGGGATGAGAGGGAGAGTGGGTGCCACACTTTGGCCAGGGCACCGCTGTTGGGCCCACACAGTGAGACTTGGGAGAGGGGCGGGCCCGGGAGGGGGAGCTGAGTGGCTGCCACACTCCAGCCACAGTGCTCTCGGCCCACATGGTGGGAGGTGGCAAGGCCGGAAGGGGGGAGAAATGGCTGCTGCACTCTGGCTAGGCCTGGAGGGCTTGATGAAAGACTCCCGCATTTGCCAGAAGTGCCAGAGTCCTCTTCTGCATCTGTACAAGCTTTACCTGCACCAGCACAGCTAAAAGTAACGGTGGGGGCACAGCATTAGCTAGCAGTGCACGTCTATGTTGCCAGTAGGTGCGTACAGCCCACGTTGCTGCAGCTACACTTAGTTTTCACAATGCTAGGTAAAGCTATCACTGGTATGTCTGCCACAGCTGCTATCCTGCCTCGAACTGCAGTGCAGACACACCCAAAGAGCTGCCATCCCAGCTGTAAATAAGCTGTCTATCTCGTAAGGACTCCTCTTCTTACAGAACTTATAGAGCACCTTACAAGCCTTGAATGCATGTAGGTGTGTCCTTCCTACCGGATCTACTCAAGTGACCTACCTCAAGGTATCCTGTCACAGGAGAGAACAGCCACACCCCAGAGTGACAGTCGAGTGCTGAGGGGAGTGGTGCGAGCTAAAACTTCTAGGAGCATATACCATGGTCTGCTGCACTTCAATAAACTGCACCACTCTCCGAATGTTTTCACTGTGTTGTGTGAGAGAATTTGCCCCTCCCTCCTGGGATCTTGAGTGGAAACAATATGAAACCAGCAACTCATTCAAGTAAACTAGTTCCAGCGTGGCGCTGGTTTCTGCCCACTGCCTTCGTTCCAATTGGTGACAAGGTATGGCTCCAACTTGTTCCTTTGAGACAGGGAGGTCCTATTCTCCCCATTTTACAGATGGGGAAGTGAAGGCAAGAGAGACTAAGGGTCTGTCTACACTGCAATCAGAGGTGACATACCTGAGCTAGCCAGAATGACAAGTGCAGTGAAGCTGTGGCAGCATGAGCCAGCTGCCCAGGGGACAGTGGGTGAGTTTGCACAGCCTGCACCACCACATCTTCACTGCTATTGTGATTCAAGTGAGGTAGATCAAAGCTAGC
This sequence comes from Pelusios castaneus, assembly GCA_007922175.1. NCBI lineage: Eukaryota > Metazoa > Chordata > Testudines > Pelomedusidae > Pelusios > Pelusios castaneus. Next base: position 5,785,796 of record ML685801.1, read on the forward strand.
TCTGGTACGTCTAAAGAGCTTCAGTGGAGACAGACCCTTGGTGACTTGCCTAAGGTCGTACAGTAAGTCTGGGAGAGCAGAGAAATGAGCTCCTGTCTCCAAAGTCCCTGGTTAGTTCCCTAACCACTCAGACATTCTTCCTCACTAATAACCATAGAAGATTAGAGTTGGAAGGGACCTCAGGAGGTCACCGACTGCAACTCCCTGCTCCAAGCATGACCAATCCCAAATGAATCATTCCAGCCAGGACTTAGTCAAGCCAGGCCTTAAAAACTTCTAAGGATGGAGATTCCATAACCCCTCTAGATAACCCATTCCAGCATTTCATCCCTTCCTAATGAAAAAGTTTTTCCTAATATCCAACCTAGACCTCTCCTGCTGCAACTTGAGACCATTCCTCCTTATTTTGTCATCTGCCAACCTCCTTCCTGAAGTTGGAGCCCCCAAACTGGACACAATACTCCAAATGTGGCCTCACCAGTGCTGAATAGAGGGGAATAATCACTTCTCTTGATCCGTTGGCAATGCTCTTGCTAATGCAGCGCAATATGCCATTACCCTTCTTGGCAGTAAAGGTGCACTGCTGACTCGTATCCAGCTTTTTGTCCACTGTAATCCCCAGGTCCTTTCCTGCAGAACTTCTTCCTAGTCAGTTCGTCCCCCATCTGTAGAGTGCATGGGATTCTTCCATCCTAAGTGCAGAACTCTGCACTTGTTGAACCTCATCAGATTTTTTTTTGGCCCAATCCTCCAGTTGGGTCTAGGTCACTCTCTATCCTAGATACCTACCCTCCAGGGTATCTGCCACTCCTTCCAGACTGGTGTCATCTGCAAACTTGCTGAGTGTGCAATCCACTCCATTCTCCAGATCATTAATGAAGATGTTGAACAAAACTGATCCTAGGAGGGACACCTGGGGCACTCCGCTTGTTACAGGCTGCCAAAAAGACTTCAAGCCTTTGACGACTACCCATTGAGCCTGATGGTCTAGTCCGCTTTCTATCCACCTCATAGTCCATTCATCTAATCAACCCGTACTTTCTTTAATGTAAACGAAAGAAAGAGGCAATCCTAAATACATTCACTCATGTCAGAGCATTTCTCTCTCAGGGTTCACCTACACTTGGAGCAAAGGGCGTGACTCCCAGCTCACACAGAGATACACAAGCTAGTTTTCATCAAGCCAGCATGCTAAAAATAGTAGTGTAGCTGAAGAAGCAACAAATGGCGGCATGAGCTAGCTGTGCTGAATTCAAAGCCGCCTGAATCCCGTAGGTCCATATTCCGCACACCTAACCTGTGTGGCTGTTCCCAAGGGCAATTTTACAAGCATCTGCACAGTTTAGTGGGGGAAAGATGCAGAGTGAAACAGCCATCTCTGGCTCCTCCCATTCCTTGTGGCCAAACCTCCAAATACCCACATCTTGTTGGAAGAGCTTACCTGTACTCAGGGACAGGAGTCCGATGCTGCTAAGTCTTTTCTCTTGCATGCTTTCTGCTCAGTTACAGCAGATGTCTGGGTGCCTTTCATGCCCAACAACTGAGAACTTGACAGCTCACAGCTCTCAGTGCACTCAGATGGCTAAGATTAAGTTTTTCTTCTTTTTAAAAAAAATCTAAACAAAACAGTGTTTGTATACTGAGGAGGGATAATTTTGGCCGCCTCCACCTCAGGGCACAGAGAAACTTTATTCACCCATGCACACATATAATTCATCCTAAGTGACAGGCTCTGCTCTGGAGAAGTCCTAGACTGAGCTGTCTCACGGATTCAATTACTGCTTATTCCCAGGGAGGAGGGGGGAATGATGGGTAGATGGAATAGACCTGGCTGCCAAAGAGGCATAGGGAAATGTACTTTGTGTCAGCCTGTATGACACAGTACCTCATTTGTGGATAAATGTAAATCTGCTAGGCTTTTTTTCATAGGCACTAAAACGTACAATCTTCATCATTCCCAAAATGGGAAAAAAAATCAGGACCGTCTTAGAAAGCTACCTTATATTTCAATCTATCCTCTTTCAGAATGGCCTTTTACAGTAAATACCTGCACTGATCTAGAGCCCAACTATAATATTTACTATGGCCCAAATCCTGAATTCTTTACTTAGGCCAGACTCCTGCTAAAGTCAATAGGAATTCTGACAAAGAAAGGACTAAATAAAAATGGAGTCAGAATATCAAGGTTTTCCTCCTTTTATTTCTGTCTAAAGCAGCAGTTACTGTCCAAAAAACTTAAAATAGAAACCTTATCTAACCATCCACCCCAATACCCAACTCCCCCATAAATTAATGTTGAGACAATCTCAGCAAAACTAGCCTAACTCCCAGAGAAATAATTTGGGAAAAGTCAAAAGAGAACATCTCAAAATAAATGAAGTACTTATTGCTGAAAAATGAGCTTAACTATATCTCAGCATACTCTAAAACTCAGAATTTACTGCATCATTCATGCCTTCTCCACTATGTTACTTATCTCTCGCTTGGTATCACAAAAAAGGGATTCTGCATATTCTGTATGAAATACAACAAGACTGTGATTTTTGCAATAATAATCTCCACCCATGCGTGACAAATCCAAGCATGCAAAATGTTTAACATCCCAATTCACAGATACTTTAGGGACAAAATCTGATTATGAGTTATACACCACAATAAACAGGACTCAACATTTCATAAAGCAATTTATAGTTCATAAAAATAACAAAATGTACCTGTCAGACAGAATGTGGAGAGCAGATCTCTGTGCTGCCTGCTGGAAGAAAGGGCAGAGATGTTTACTTTATATTATATTATGAGCTCAATTGACAATTAAAAAAATATGTTACACAAATTTTTGTCATATGTCCAAATTTTAAAGTACTAGTAAAGTAGCAGAAAATGTCTAGTAAAAGGGACCTTCTAGTTCAGTAAAGGTAAGAAGATTGTTAAATATGCCATAAACCAGAGGACTGTTAAAGCAGTGCACAGGATGTGAGGTATGAACAACTCTATTTAGATTATTTTTTCTGCAGCTCTCTGAAAACCCTGCAAGGCTTGATTCTCTTCCTTCACCCCAATTCCTACCCCCTCCTTTACCATTACTCTCCACCCATTCTTCCATAGAAAATAACATCACATATTTGGTTCCTTTCGCAATGGAGTCTCTAGCTACCATTATAAATTTGGCAAAGGCTGCCAGAGCTATTGCAGGCTTTTCAAGAGTACTGGCATGATAATTTTGCTGGCAACTTTTGACTACACTGTACAGGATCAACCTGTTGCTGTTTCAGCTCTCAATTCTTGCTTAGTAAAAGTCTTTGATAGGGTGGGGAACCACGATGCTTGTTATTATGTTAACTGGAGGCTCTTGGAATAGAAATCATAGGCTTTCAAATTTAATAGGACCTACAAGCTTATCACTGAGCTAGCTTACATCTTTTGTATTATTCGTTCTCCTTCTTGAATCATTTCAAGTGATGTGACTCATGGCTTCAGCACAGTAACTAACTACAAGCTGAGATAAAATTCATAATGTTCTTATAATACACTTCAAGGTTTGACCACAATATAATTGTGTGTCTATTTTGTGCCCTCTCTTTTAAGATTAGAGAAGTGGCACAAGAGTAGCTCATGATTAAGTAATATTTAGAGTCAGGGGCAGAGTGTTAAATATGAATTTTGGCTTTGTAATTCTCTCATTAGTACCTTTTGAAATACTTCTCAGATTGATGTTTGGCTTCTGAGGCTGCCAGGATTGAGTGCAGCACTCTCAGCATTTAGTGGGAAGTGAGTGACTTGTGCAGTTCATGAGAAATCTTTCTAGCCAATCAAAAACTGTGCTGGAAGGATGAAAAGGGAAATCCAATAAGTGGCCTTGATGTGCAGGGTATAAAAAGTGAGAACACTGGAGCAGATCCTTATGGTTCTGGCAGGAGTACAAAACATCTTTTCCCAGGGAAGAAAAAGAAGGTTTCAGTCTTATTTCATGGTAAGCCATAAAGTCACACCCTGGCGTGCTGTGCAAGACATTGCTTTGTAGAGAAGCCCTAAAGTGAGTTTCTGCTCAGGAGGACAAACAACCTGGAATGGGCCGCACATCCTTGAGTCCTTGGATACAGGGAATTCTGTCTCTGTTGTCAGGGGTTTTGTGCCCTGCTGTCCCTGTGGTCAGCCTCTCAACTTTAGCTGATAACTTCTTTGGCATCTCACATAACTAAATAGATTACCAACTGAAACATATCGTTCAAAGTATAACTTGGGTGGAGCTTACACACTGGTCATCTACCTCTGCACAACTTAGTTACAAGGCAAAATAAAAACCTTGAAGGGAGGGGCACTAGTCTAAAATGGGTTAGACCCAGCGTTAGGTAACAATGTCTTGGGCTCTGATTCCCAGAACCCATTGTCTGACAGCCTCCACAGACAAGTTAACATCCACACTGCAATGCCAACTGAAAAAGATGAAGAGCTTCCATGTTGCTTCCTTGTAGAGTCCCTGGAGGCTGACACCCTCACGGCTGATGAGATAGTCAACCTTCTGGTGGAGGGATCCTCAATGCCTAGTGAAACAAACAAGGAATCTTGTGGCACTTTTAATAATACTACTACTAATAATAATAATTTGTTAGTGCCACAAGATTCCTTGTTTGTTTTGCTGAACTAGACTGACATGACTACCCCTTTGAAACTTGTCAACCCCTAGTGGTTATGGGAGTCTGGCTATGTAGGCTTCTTTCACATACAAAACTACCCACTAATGTATCATTTTACTGGAAAGCCATTTCCCCTCCTCTGATCCCTTAAAAAGAGTGCAAAAATCTTGAATCCTGCATGAGGAGCCATTAGTCCTGATTAGCACCAAGAGAGTGCCATGGAGCATTCTTTGAAGTAGATAGATGAGAAGAGAATGAGGGAAGGTTAAAGAATTGGCTCCAGTGGAATGAAAGTTTATGATAGGAATAAAGAAAGAAGTATCCTGAGACCCTGTTGTTAGGAATAATTAGGAACAGGCATCTTCATGTGATTCATAGTCAGTTCACTCACCCATCTGGCATGCATAAAAGCCTACCTCTCCCTATATTTTGTACAACTTCTAGCATAATGGGCTCTCAAACCTGACTGGATAATTGTGTTACCATACTAGAAATCCATTGGATGCTATCAGGATAGAAATAACATTAAATATCCATTAAGGGAAACCATAGAACAAGGAGCCAAGTGCTCTTGGATGAAAGGGTGGCTAAAATAGCTTGCAGAGCACTATTGTAAGCTGCCACTCAAATACAACTGGTTTCAACAAAGCTCAGATATTTTTATTACCCTCAAAAACTTGGGTAACTAGCAAGTGACAACTTACAGGAAAACATTTTAGAGGATCTCTGTTGCTTGTTCTTTTAAGACACAATGGCTATGTCTACACTAGAAAAGTTAAGTCAACTTTTGTTAAGTCGACTTTAATAAGGTCGACTTTAAGTCAACTTAAAATCGACCTTATTAAAGTCGACTTAACAAGTGGCAACACTTTAAGTTGACTTAGACCATTTTGTTAAGTTGACCTAACTGCCCTTAGGTCGACTTAACAAAGTGGACTTATGCATCCACACTGGGCTTAGGTTGACCTAAGGAGGCTTAAGTCGACCTAATGAGTGTAGTTACTAGTCGACTTAAGCTTTCATTAAGTCGACTTAAGGAATTTCTTAAGTCGACTTAATGAAAGCCTAGTGTGGACGTGGCTTAATTTAAGTTGACTTAAGCCTCCTTAAGTTGATTTAAATTGCCAGTGTAGACATAGCCAAAGGGCTGCTCCCCTTCTGAGCACCCCTAAAGGCATTCTAGGACCAGAGCGATGGAAGAGGACCTGGATGTCCATCACGTTCCCTCTGTATTGGTAGTGGCACTTGTCCCAGAGAGGCGTGTTCTTGGTATTAGTGACAGGTATTACAGTCGAATGACTTTGCCACCACAGGAATATCAGGCAACCAGAATCTGAAATGGAGTTTTTCCTAGAACAGTATCTGAACCAGACCTTTTCTCAGCAGATGTAGAAATGAGGGAATCTCAATATATCGTGTGCCAAACACACCATAACTTTCTGGTCAGGACAAGAGTTTCCTGCTCTGCCTAAACTTTTTGCAGGTCTAGGGAATCAATGGGAAGGGGTGGAAGGGTATGTGTCAGCAGGCCTCTCAGTCTAACTAAGAACATACCCATGGTGTAGGGTTGCAGTTTCTAATACAAGGAATAGAATCTGAGGAATCTGGTATTTTATACTATCCACTGTTGCAGATGCCTCACTGGTAGCCTACTGTCTGAAAGGTCTTTGGGATTAAGGCCCACTGTCCTGGACACAACTCCAGACATCTCAGTCAATCCATTCAGAGAGTTCCTGCAGTGTGGGACGCCTTGATGGACAACAGGCACTCCATATTCCAGGTCAGAGAATAGACATCAACAGAGCTAGTGTCTCACTCTGGATGCATCATTGCTGGACAAAACCTTTTCTGTGAGACAAGCCAAGTGCCCCAAGGGCTAGGTCAGCTATTGCTATGATGTTAGGGAGAGTAGATGTGCATACCAGTTAGAGAGGTGTCATGCAGCGTCTTCAATCATGGATGTTATGGTAAAGGGAGGAGAAGAAGAGAATTTGACCATTCTAAAAGATACCTGTTGGAAGGGAGGGGCGAAAGGCATGTCTATTACTCTTCCCATTCCCTAACACCCAAGAACAGGAGCTGTTCTGAGAGAAGGGTTGGCTCCTTTCCCTTCAAACCTAGACACAGGCTGAAGCTCAGCAGGGGGGCTGAAGGGGTATCTGAATGCCTCTCGGCCCCTGCCACCTGAATGGACCTACATTCAGTCCCCCCTTCTGTCCCTCATGCACCCCAATAAGGTCAGTCCATCTGCCTGTTGCCAGCTTTGGAAAGGTGATCCCAAGTGGTGGTCTTTCTGGGGAATGAATGAGGCCAGATGGCAGGCAGAGCAGAAAGAACTAAAAATGAGAGGAACACTGATTAACTGCAGGTCCTGGATTCCTGTCTGAGCCTCTTTAAACATGCTGCTGCCTTCATGCTGATCTATGAACTAAGCAGAACTCCCTATGAGACTGTGAGGCATAGTGAAGAGAAAATAAAGCATGTAAAGCTTCCTGTATTCCAGAAAGCGAGCAGGTGCAAACCATTTTAGATTGCTGGGGCCCCTTTTGCAGAAATAAAATATTTTCAATGATCACTTGACAATATGTTTGAACACAATTATTGAAAATGTCAATTTGCTTTTCATCTGTATCGCTTAACACATTTCCCTTCTCACCGGGATCAGGCTGGTGTGATATAGAAAAAATTGTACAAGGACAATCATTTGTTGCTTGACTGCAGAACATTCTATTAATGAGGCTATAGGAATGTTCTCTGTGATTTATCATGCTTCTAAATATGCCAGTATTATCTGCTTAACAATAAAAGCAAAAGGGTAGTATTTAATACCATCTATCACCTGCTCCACCATTTTTAATAGTCTTATTTTGATTGTGCTATTTAATTTGCATTTTATTTTAAATCGTTAACATCGTCACTGAGGACAACTTATCATCCATCAAGAAAGAGGATGAGAATATGTTAAATGTTCTTCACAATTCCTGGAAGTAAGTGATTGCACCAATTAAAAGAATAAGGACTGAGAAACTAGCTAAAAGTTTGTCACTGAGAGAATTAAAGACTTTTGTGATTTATTACTATAAAAATACAGTGGTTGATAAATAATTAAACAATCAGATCCAGACATGGATACCCTTACTTACAGTGAGTTAAATCTTACTCCTCTCATAGTCATACTGAAATCAATGGGGCAATTCACAGAGCAAGGAACTACACAATACAAGTAAATGTTTCAGAGTTTGGCCCAGTGAATTTAAACATTACTGCTGTGTGGACAACAGCAAAGAAAAACATCACTCATGTAAAGAAAGTTGAAAAACTAGCCACAGTATGTTAAATAAATTACTCATTTTCACTACAATGGTTGCAAGCTACAGGGGCCAAACCGGTTCTGCTTTCCCTATTTCCCACCTGAATAGGTTATGAATACATTTAGTACAAAGTTTCATTGATCTGCTGATAGTTCATTAATCAGTATGAAAGATTTTAACTGTATCCCAAGACTATGAGACAAAACAAGTTTTCTGTCAGCAGTAATCATTTTCAAATTCTCATTCTCTAGCGATAGCATCTCTTCTCTTCATCCTTTATCGGAATGAGCTGGTGCTTGGGAATATAATCAGTAGATATTCAGGTTTCCATGTGTATTAAATGAGCAACCAAAACTACCTGAAGTGTCACAAGTTGCAATCTGTTGTTGTAGGGAAATCAAAGAGGAAATTAAATGTCTTCATTGTAATTGGGACCGAGCAGTGAGCTAGATCATTGTAATTGGCATGAAGTAGTGAGCAGAACAAACTGAATGCAGCTCTTGAGACAGAGATCCTGGAGAGTTAATATGGTCTCAGAAATCCATACATTTCTTATCTAGTGGGAAAAGAGCAGCTACATAAACCGCTGAGTTTGCATGGAGTTTGGAAAATAGCTATTTACTCCAAAATACTAGTTACTCAAAAATATTCTGCTGTCTTTGAGACACAGAAGCCACACGCTGAAGTGTACACACACCTAGAGCAGGCACTTTGGCAAGTGAGATCCAGCTAGCTTGTAGTTAGTATATGCAGATACTCTGCTGTGAATTTTTACTCTCCTGAGGACTAGCTATTGGCCATTTGTTCAGTAGATTAAATCATATTATGCTCTCTGTTACACCAGTATAATTCAACAGCCTTCATTAGGACTGTACCATTCTAAGTGAGAACAGAATTTGATCCATTGTGTCCTTGAACTTTATTCAGTAACATAATGGATACTCCCTGGGCATAAATGAATTTGGTGTATTTCAGTACCACTTGTTTATGTTCTTCTCTTGGTAGGTTCCACCTCAGCCCAGTAATTAAAAGGTCTCAGATCATAAGTACAATTATTTGAACTACTTAGTGTTTTTGCCCCTTCACTTCAGCGCACTGATACACAGGAAAACTACATGATGGGGCATTTGTTATTTAAATTAGCTTCTCCTGCAAAAGGAAGCAGACATACTTCAAATTCTATTAAAATATTATTAGTAGATTTTAGAGGCACTGACCATAAGCCTGTGTTGACAAAAGTTGTCTAAACTGATAAGCGTTTTGTTACATTCTGATATTATTAGAATATACAAAAGCTTGGGATTCATACCAGATGGCCTTACAAGAGGCATATCAGACTTTACCTTTTTTGCACTGTCCATATTTAGATGGCAGTGGTGGGGGCTTTCATCTTTCTTTAATTTTCTCTCTCTCTTAAGAGCAGAAACACAATTTTTCTGATCTATAAGGCCAGAACAGTCTACTGTGATCTTTTACGCTGATCTTCTGTATAACGCAGACCACGGACTTACCTGAATTAATTCCTGCTTCAGGTTCAATAGCGGTGTCTGAATTACAGCATATCTTTTAGAAAAAAATACAATCTTGATTTCACAATTACCAGTCGTGCAGAATATGCCACAGTCCTTGGTAAAGGTTAATTATATTCCCTGTTAAAAATTTGCACCTTGTTGCTAGTCTGAATTTCTCTAGTTTCAACATCCAGCCATTGGAAGCCATTTGTCTGCTAGACTGAGGAGCCACAATTTGTCAAATTTCTGATCCCCATGTAGGTACTTATAGACTGTGATCAAGTCCCCCCCTTAAACTTCTTTTTGATAAGCTACATGGTTCCTTAAGTCTATCACAACAAGGCATGTTATTCAGTTCTTTAATCATTCTCATGGCTCTTTGCTGAACCCTCTCCAATTTATCAACATCCTTCTCCAAGTGTGGACATCAGTACGGGGCACACTATTTCAGCAGTGATCATGCCAGAACCAAATACACAGGTAAAATAACCTTCCTACCCCTACTGAATATTCTTCTGTTTATACAACCAAGGACTGCATTATTCCTTTCAGTCAGGAATCGCATTAAGAGCTCACGCTCAGCTGATTTACTGAATGTTATTTCAGCCCACGTTATCTCATTATATTCTTTGCTCTGAATGCTTTATTCCAAGGATTTTTTTCCATCTGTTTTTTTTTCTGATGGTTTTAAAAATGATTTGTAGACTATATAATATAGTTGAGTATGTCTTCTGTAATCTGCAATGGCTGTGTATTGGGTGGTTTCATCGTCCAGCTGATGCTTATTTTAGGTTTACAGGCTAGAAAGTTATTAAATTTTCTAACTTTATGTTGTCTCCACCATGTTTCAAGAAATCATAAAACTCTTTCTTAACTTTGTGATTTGGAAGGGTATCTTTCAACTCCTGAATATTTGTTTGCCATCTTGAGCTTCTTATTAGTATATTTCTGGAGTTTATTGTTGACTTTCCCCTTCATTGTCTATTAACACTTCTTCATCTTAAGAGGCAGCAAAGTCTGGAGATGTGAGTTTGGGGATAGAAATGGAAAGATTTGAGATCAAGTCATGTCTCTGCACTGATTAGTGTGTGGCCTTGAAAAACTCTCTTAATTTTTCTGTCTGTTTCAGTTTCTTTGTCAATAGCAAAGAGATAATAATAGCTAAGTATCTCTCAGGGACATTGTATTAACTAGTTAATATTTGTAATGGCAAATGCACTGTAGACATAGTATTAGCCATTTAGCAAAGTTTACATATTGACAAATGTTCATTCCTTTATTCTGTCTTTAGAACTCCATAAAGACTTATGCTCAAATTCTGCCTTTATATACACATATGGAATTCCAATTGACACAAGTTAACTTGGCCCCTACTTGTCTATGTCAAAAAAGATTAATGTTAATTCTGTTTCACATTAATAAAATTATTAATGCCCAGTGACACTGGGGAAAAGCAGCAGCAATCACCTTGCAAAAAGAGAGCCTTCTTTCAAAGGAGGATTCTCTTAATCCAAGATAAAAAAACTTAGTGAAAATGGGCACTGCAACTGTGAACACATCAAGGGAATCTACCCCAAACTTCAATAGAATGCTATAGTTTTACAAAAATTAGTAGAAAACCTGATAATTTAAGTGAAAGCTGGACTTTTCTGAAAAGCCAAAATACATGAAAATATGGAAACGCAAATCTAGACACCCCAACTACTTTCATCCCTGGCCACTGCCATCACTGTTTGCGTGTTTTGTAAGTATCAAAGTACTTTTTTGTCATTGCCAAAATGGTCAGGAAAGAAGAGAGAAAACAACAGGTGAAATCCTGCTTCAGTGAAGTCAACTGCAAACTCCCACTGGCCTCATGGACTGCAGGATTTCATCCAGCCCCTTCCCCTGGAGAGATTACAGTAGTGGTTCTCAAATGCAGGGTCAAATTAATGCAGGGGCTATAGGGGCCGTGGACCCAGGCTCCAGCCCCTATGGCTCCTGCCATATCCAGCCCCGGCTGCCCCACTAAACCTTCACAGCACCAGGAGACTGAGAGTCCCTGCCCGGCTGGTGTGGGAGTGGAGTGGCGTGAACAGAGCCAGCCTGCCCTGGCCCTGGGGAGTAAGGTGTGGACCAGCTGGCCCAAGGTCAGGGTGAGATGGGGCAGGAGCACAGCCTCTGCCTCTTCGCCCCCCAGCATCAGCCCAGGTGGGCCCCCCCCACTGTAGTGGGGGCTGGGGCCCCAGGCTGGAGGGGAGGCCCACAATGGTGGGGGAGCCCAGGGCCCTGAGGCCCCTTAATCCGGGCCTGATCAAACGTCTTTTGATGGTCTGCCAGATGGATCCTTTTCCATGTCCCTTTACAACATGTCCTATCGCAGTTGTTAGTGTGACTCCTTTCTTCTGTCATTTATGTTATTGTTTTTCTTTTTCTGTTTATTATTTTTATTCCATCTTGTCTTTTCTCTTTGTCTCGTGTTTTCTTTTACTTTATTATTCTTTTTTGCTCTTTGAAACTTATTTAGCTGACTCTGTCTCTACTCCCTGCTGTCACCCTCCTGGTACCTCTGACCTTCCTCCTCATACTCCCACTCATGCTGAGGAGGGTCATTCTGGTACCAGCTGACGCCTGAATTAAATACACAGGAGTAAAGAAGTGTAGCTTGGCTGCAGCTGGAGCCTTTTACCTTGTATGTATAGGCTGCTCCCACAGACAGGGGATACAGAGGGATGGGGAAGAAAGGAAGATGGATGGCTTTCAAGCAGCTGCCTGCTATTTTATTAGCAGAATGGCAGCACTTTTGCAGTGAGTGTGAGATGTAGATCTGGGTTTGTAGACTTTAAGGTCAGAAGGGACCAATGTGATCATCTAGTCTGACCTCCTGCACAATGCAGGCCACAGAACCTCACCTGCCCCCTCTCGTAATAAACCTCTAATCTATGACTGAGTTATTGAAGTCCTCAAATCATGGTTGGAAGACTTTAATGTACAGAGAATCCACCAGCAAGTGAACCATACCCATGCTACAGAGGAGAGCAAAAAATTCCCAAAGCCTTGGACAATCTGCCTTGGGAGAAAATTCCCAACCCCAAACAGGGTGGTCATTTAAACCCTGAGCATGTGGGCAAAACTCACATGCAAGACTCAGATGCCCAAGAAAGAATTCACTGTAATAACTCTGAACACCACTCTATCAAACATCCCACCACAGGCCATTGGCACACCTACCACCAGTAGTCACGACCAGCAGATTGCCAAACTAGGCTGTCACATCACACATCCCCTCCATAAAGTTATCAAGTTCAGTTTTGAAGCCAGCAAGATTTTTTGGTCTCCACTGCTCCCTGTGAAAAGCCATTCCAGATCTTAACTCCTTTGATGGTTTTAGGCCTGCATCTAATTTCAAATCTAAACTTCATGATAGCCAGTTTATACCCATTTGTTCTTGTGTCCACACTGGCGCTAAACTTAAATAATTCCTCTCCCTCCCTGGTATTTATCCCTCTGGTGCATTTATAGAGAACAATCATATCTCCCCTCAACCTTCTTTTGGTTAGGCTAAACAAGCCAAGCTCTTGCATCTACACTGGCAACTTAGGTAGACTTAAAGATGCTTAAGTTGACCTATACAAAGCTGCATCCACACTGGGCTTTTATTAAGTTGACTTAAGCGCTTCCTTAAGTCGACTTATTAATAGCTTAAGTCGACTTAATAACACCACCTCTGAAGGTCAACTTAAGCCTTAAGTCAAATTCTTAAGTCGACTTAAAGCCAGTGTGGATGGCTATGTCTACTGTTAAGTCGACTTAACACGGTCGACTTAAGTCAACTTAAAGTGTAGCCACTCTATTAAGTTGACTTAACAAGGTCAAATTTAAGTCAACTTAAAGTCGACCTTGTTAAGTCGACTTAATGGAGTCGACTTAACTTTACAAGTGTAGACATAGCCTTTGAGTCTCTGCTCATAAGGCAGGTTTTCTATTCCATCCTAGTAGGCCTGCTCTGCAATGTTTCAATTTGAATTTATCTTTCTTAAACATGTTTCTACAGCTTTCCTCAGCCACATTCATCTTCTCTGCCTTATGCCTCTTCCAGATTAGTCTCTTGCCTCTGGAGGGAGGGCTTACTCCTCCAACACAGAAACCATTGGCTTATACTAAATAGACACAGATAGATAAGAGTTGGTTGATGGAATGCAGCAGCACGCAAGCAATTGAGTGGTGGAGTTAGCTCATGCTTTGTAAGCTTTACATATTTTTTAAAAAGTTATTTAATTGTAATTATTTTATGTTGTCTGTTAACAAATGGAGATGAAGGGGGAGAAGGACATGAGAGATGCAGAAGTTGATTGTATGGCTTTAGAGGAGATGATAGAGAAATGGTAGGTACGGGGGGTAATTTGTGAAGGGCTTTGATTTAAATTTGATGTGGAAGGCATGGGATAAACAAGTAAAAGAATTTAGTTTCTAATCCAAAGCCTTTTAAAGTCAGCAGGAGCTGTTGAATTGACTTCATTGGATTTTGGATCAAAACATTAGTGCTGAGGGCTGGATGTGGTCAGATAGCTGGCAATATAGATCATTTCAGGGGAAGAGTTTTTGATATATTAAAAGAAGATAAGGCCAGGTTTCTGAAACCCAGAGATAAGAATTTCAGAGGGGTAGTTGTGTTAGTCTAGTTCAGCAAAACAAACGGAGTCTTGTGACACTTCTAAAGGCTAACAAATGAATTTACTGCATGAGCTTTTGTGGGTAAAATCGCACTTCATCAGATGCATGAAACAAAAACTACAGTATGGAAGGGACTAGATAACTGCAGGGAAGGGTAAGTCACCAGGTCAGTTTGGATTTTTTCAGAAAACCAAGCAAGTTGTATTGATTCAAACAATATGGAACAACAGATAAGAAGGTGGGAAGGTTAAAAGAGGGGAAAAATCATCTTTTGTAATGAGAGAACCAGCCGAGATCTCTATTCAGGCCTAATGTAGTGGTGTCAAATTTGCATATAAATTCTAACTCTGCAGTTTCCCCTTGGAGTCTTGATTTGAAGTGTTTCTGTTGAAACACTGTAACTGTCATGTCTTTCACAGAATGTGCAGGGAGGTTGAAGTGTTCCCCTATTGGTTTTTGAATGTGACCATTCTTGATATCTAATTTGTGTCCATTTTTTCTTTTGCACTGAGACAGTCCAGTTTGGCCAATGTATAAGGCAGAGGTGCATTGTTGGCACATGATGGCATATATTACATTGATGGATGAGCAGGTGAATGAGCCCTTGATGGAGTAGCTGGTTTGGTTAGGTCCTATGATGGTGTCATTTGAGTAAATATATGGGCAGAGTTGGCAATGGGGTTTGTTGCAGGGATAGGTGCCTGCCTTAGTGTTCCTATTGTATGGTGTGTAGTTGCTGGTGATAATTTGCTTACGGTGTGTGTGTATGTGTGTGTGTGGGGGGGGCATGTCTGTAAGAGAGGAGAGGCTGCCTCCAAATGCTTGAGTAAGTGAGGGGTCGTCTAGTAGAATGAGCTGTAGATCCTTGATGATATGCTCCAGAGGTTTGATTTAGGGTTTGTAGGTGATGATCAGTAGTATTCTGTTGTTTTCCTTCTTCAGCTTGTTCTATAGTAGTTGAATTTTGTCTATCCGCCTGGCTCTGTCAATCTGTTTCTTCACTTCCCCAGGTGGGTATTGTAGTTTTAAGAATGTTTGATAAAGATCCTGAAGCTGTTAATCTCTGTCTGAGGGATCGGCGCAACTGTGGTTGTATCTTAGGGCTTAGCTGTAGACAATGGATTGCGTGGTGTGTTCTGTATGAAAACTGGAGGGATGTAGGTAAGGAAGCGGTCAGTAGGTTTCTGGTATAGGGTTGTGTTTATGTGTCCATCACTTATTTGTACTGTAGTGTCCAGGAAGTGGATTTCCTATTTGGAGGGGTCCAGAGATGAGAATGTTGCGGTAGGCACAGTGAGGAAATCTTCAGGCTTGGACAACAGTTATGATCATGGTAATAGACAGAATTTGGAGATGTCACAAAGAAACAATTTTATTTATCAACAGCATCAGCGTGGGGAGAGAAAAAAAGATGTGCTTGTTTTCATTCATTTTACAGTCTATTTTTAAGTGTTTGCTACTAAAAAAGAACCTAAGTCAGGGCACCATATATTGTGAACCTCTCCAAACTCTGGGGAAGTCTGGGATTTAGGTCAATCTCTCATTTATGTTATTGTCACTCATGGCAACAACATTCAGATTTTAGAACTTGATCCTGCCTTCCATACACTGAATCTGATTTTGTTAGACAGGCCGTGATGTGAGTCAAGTTTGGTAGGATCAGACTGGACTCTTTATATTGCCTTATCTGTCAGTTTCAGGGAGGCAATCATGGTTTTTCTGTCATTCCTTCCTAAAGTGCAAATATAGATGTCACAAAGCTTTTAAAATCAATGCTGGCAAACCACAGTATTGCTGCAAATTGGCTCCACTGACTTACTTAAATCTTGTTCCAGATTTTAGTTTGGTTTGATGCCAAAAGGATCATTCCTTTAATACAGAGATAATAATGGACTTACCCTGGGTAAGTGAGGTTCATGTTAATGATGAGGGTAATTTTTTCCAATCAAGAAGTATAGTCACATTACAGAACAGAGCGATGAGCAAACGAGTGGAGATTATGTGAGGACTGACCTGAGAATTCACCCATCCAGGAAACATTTTTTTATTTCTATTTTTGCTCACCTCTGCTCTTCTCGGTTCAGGTCAGGACCAGAAGTAGATGTGCCAAAATACCACGATATAGGTTTCTTGTACTATCCAGAGTGATCATGAATAGATTGTTCTCAAAGAAAAGGCTTTTTCTTTTTACAAATTTCCCAGAACATCTTTGAGAACCAAATTAGTTTGAAAAGGACAGATAAGGTTTTTACTAAGCTTTTGGATTTGTTGTGTTTTTGAATCAATCCTACTTGCACTGAAATGAAAGGTAAAAATCCAATTAATATTGATGGTTCAAAATCAGAACCCAAACCTTCATATATTTTTGAAGATTATCTATCACTTGTTTCCAAACCTTTAAGCCCAAATCTGATGTTGAAAAGATTATCTTTTTGTGTGTTTTTCGAGGACTGACTATTCTCATCGCTTTCTTCATTTTCATTCCTGATAAAGCAGCACATACAGCACCAAAAAAGAAGTGCATAAAGGGAGTACTATGCTGAAATGACCACAAGAGGGTACATTCTCTGGACATGGCATATACAAATGCAATTAGCATCCTTTTATGTGAGATATTGACTAAAAATAGTTTTGATGACTAACAGCTCATTGCATGGCTCTGTTTCAATTTACCTGATGGATCTGTTTTCTCTATATGTACCTGGCTATGCTCTGTGATTGGCTGATATTAGACTTTATAAAGCCCCACAATGTCATCTAAGATCTTATGGAAAAAATGCCTGTAACCATTTGGCTCACAGTTTGGGAAATCATTATACATGGAAAAAAAATAATTGTTTCAAATTATGAGAGACATTTAAATTCAAACGTAGAAGCTCTATTTACTTACATTTATTTACCGTTGTTAAAAATGATTTGACTCTGCATGGCCTTTTTCATTAAATATTTTAACTTTGTATTGATTGTGGATGCATGTCTAGAAATGCAAGAAATAATATTGTATGGCAAAGTAGGCTGTAGTAAAACATATTCACTAAGCACAGCTTGAGGACTTCTAAAAACAAATTATTTCTTGCTGGGGGAAATATAGTTGTATTGATTGTTATGGACTGATTAGACTAATGTACTATTGGTTCATTCACAAGGACAGAAAAGAACGGCTAGTTTTCAACAAGCATCTAACTACTGTGCGCCTGAGAATCCTGACAGCAGCTTATTCATTTGGGATGCTTAGCTCTAATAATGTTTAATGCAATATTTTAGATGGAAGGAAACTTACCTTTGTACTAGCCTAATACTGGAGCGTGATCCTGCAGTGTCTGTCTCTTCCTATCAGTTCCTAAAGAAGGCAGCTACTGACATTTAAAAGTTGCTCTAATTTTTCCTTTCGTGTAACTTACATAGGCAAATTAATATATTAATCAGTGTTTGAGATAATCATTCACTGATTATTGATGTACCTTCTATTTAGTTCTTCAATCTTCATAATATATTTATTTGCTCTTGCTAAGAGAAGGCCATATTATTATTAATCAAAGTATTAAAACTCAGTTCTTTTCTTTTAAGCTACACCAGCCATTTGATTTTGGAGCCATGTCTCTTAGACCGGGTTCTGATCACTTCTTCAACTTCTGTTTAGACAATTTTACAAAATTTTGGCAGGGATCAAGAGCGCATACCAGGGTGTTGGCTTTTATGAATCCTTTGGGATGTGAAAGTCAAAATGACTGGTTGAACTTTGGTTACATATTCCAGACAAGCACAATGACTCTATTTATTCAGACTTGGCAGCCGGAATGTAGATTGACTCTGTGGGTAATAAATTTTCACAGCCACAAAACTTCAGTGACAACCAACCTGATCCTGAGCAGAAAAACGCATTCAAGGAAACAGACTTGGGCTGCAAAAATATATTAGATTATTATTCCATGTATGTATGGCAGTCAGTTAATTTATTTGGCCACTGATTGACATGAATTGCATAAGTGAATTCAGAGTGTTTTTTCCCCCTTAAAGGCTCTGCTTTCTATTAGGAAATTTTCAGATTATAAAAGGACAAGAAGAAAAAATGAATGGTTCACATTACAATTGGCAATCTCCTTTCAATATGACATCCAAGACTGATTTAAGGTATCCAGTGACCTCTACAATGAAGAGCAGAGAATTCTAATGGGAATGTTTCATGTGCCATTCCACACTTCAGGGAACCAAGAGGCAATTCAGTACTCTGAACAATCTTAAGTACAGTTTTGACATCTTCATGCTACAAAGCACCAGACACTTTCTGAGAGATATGATGACAAAATTATTACTCTGTGCATTATAAATCAAAAGGAAGTGGCTCTTTAACTTGTAGATTTATGTTAACTACTGAGCTATCTGTTAATTGGGTGCTCTTTAGATATTGATTGGGGATTAAAAGGTGAATTTTCTTCAATGGGTGTGAAATAAAATATGCCATCAGGAAATTTTCCTTCTACATATTACATCCTATGATCACTGCCTGTAAAATTAAAACGATCAGTTTAAATGGATAAACTATGCTCATTAAAGGAGAAAAATACATTTACGTAATTAAAATTGACTGTCTGATATGTGTGGATAATATAATTACTGCAGGCTCACTTACACACACACACATTTCAACACCACTCTCTTCTGCCTCCCCCATCTCTCCCAAGTCTGTGAATTTTGCCTATTGTAACCCCTGAAACACTGTCCACGTTCTACAATGCTTTGTCTTGTCTTCTACTGAAGTTCTTATTCGTGTATCAATTTCCCATCTTAACTTCTCATTTACTCTTGATCATTCACATTCTCTCTCTTTGTCACAATTCTCCAAACACCATTGTTGAAAGTGTGGCAGCTCTTCTCCTCATCTATATAACCTCAGAATTTCTCATTGGCTTCAAATACAAAGTCTCCCTCAAAATCTTTGAATTCTTGTTTACAAAATCTTTTTTTTTTGTAAATTAAATAACTGAAAAATAAAGCTTTCTAGTTTTTGTAAAATTTTCTCTCAATTAATTAAAGGATTACAATTATTCTAAGTGAAGACATTGAAAACAGGGGACTAGTTCCTCAGCCCTGCGGCAGCTGATTTATACTTCTCTGGTAGCACAAAGCAGTTATAATGGTGTCTTGAGAAATTCTTGGGTGGCAACCACCACAGAGGGCACTTCTCCTGGCCCCTTGTGTAGAATGTATATCCAGGGAAAGGGGAGAAGGTCAAGAGATTTCTACGCTTCCACACTTGTATAATGTTCCCCCATTGCTGAATGGCCTCTGGAGATGGGAGATGGGTAAAAGTCAGAACTGTTGAGGCTGCTCTAAGTTATACTTAGTCTGAGACGAAGGAACCACTCCATGTGCTAACTGGAGCTATTTTCTAGCACACTAATCAGGAAAATGGAGTGACAGAGTAAAAGTAGTTGAAACCATTAACTCACTGCACAGTAATAGTTAAAAAGGTAAAGAAGATATTGGGTTTTATATTCAGAGAGATAGCTAATACAAAACAAAATGGTGATGCTATAATATTCTAACTATTGTACGGTACTTAGTATTCCAGAAGTTGGGCTAACATTCACAATACTAGTTGCTGCGCCACAGGAAAGGTATTATTAGCTTGGAGATATTGAAGCACAGGGAGAAAAAGATGCTGGGTCTGTGGAAGTAGGCAGGAATTAACAGCCATTTCTTTTTCCCAAAATGTATTATGTTCTTATTCCCTGAATTCATTGACTAACATACACCTGCCCATTTTCTACCATTTTTGGAAACTGCCACCTTGTACCATGTTTCCATGACTCCAAATCCCATCCTTAATTAAGACTCATCTCTTCTTCCTTAACTCAGTGAGTTACTGTGACTCCTAACTCTGTCTTCTAAACCACACAATTACTAGTTCTTGAACCCAACAGATTCCCTGCCTGCAATTACTGTTCCCCAAACATTCTTTATCACTTATTTCACCTTGCCCATGTCTTTCTATATACTCTACATTAAATTGTTTAGACATGAAAGAAAAGCAATTAACTCTGAAGTATTTTAGCAGCCCTTGTATGAAAAACATTAAATGAAAAGAAGTTTTATAAAATATGGTAAGTAGTTTTAATCTATGCACAGAATCTTCTTAGCACCCAACTGCTTTATTCAAAATTGGTGGAATATTAGTTTATCTAATAAAAATATCGAAAGGTTTTGACTTGCTTGAAGTGTGTTTTAAAATAGAGATACTTAGGGTATATCTACACTATGCGATTGTATAAACATGTACTCACACCAGCTCTCAGTGAGTAAGTGCACTAAAATAGTACTGTAGCTGTGATACCATGGACAGCAATGGCATGAGCTAGCTGCTCCAAGTACTTACCCAGGGTCCAGGCAGGTATGTACCCTGGGTATCTAGTCCATGCTGCTGCTCAGGGCTGTCTGTGCTATGTGGCTACACTACTATTTTTAGTGCTCAGTAAGAGCTAGCGTGACTGGGAATCACACCCTTAGCTCAAAGTGTAGGTGGGCTAATTAAAGAGAAACTGAAATCAATGAGATCAATCTTTTCAAGCTGGATGCCAAATGTTATACTCCTAAATTCATGTACCAACAGATAAGTGGCCTGCATGTTAGAAATACTGAGTTCCTGAAAATACCATTGACTTCAATGGCAGATACAGACACTAAGTAACTTTTGAAAATCAGACCATTTTTTTATTTTTTGGTGCCAGATATAGATTTAGGATCCTTACTTTGGACACCCAAGTTTGAAGAGTTTGGCCTGAATCTTTGATACAGAATTCTTTTTTATTTAAAAAACAGACTTAACCAAAAATATTTCTGCATTGCTTCAAGTTAATAAATCAAGAACAGTGTAGCACATTTCCATTAAATACAGTAGTTAAAACAAATAATTTGGCATGAAACAAGCACATCTGTTATTCCATTTTCAGTACTTTGAATTATTTTGATAACCCTTATGCATACTTTAAAAAGTAATAATGTGATATTACTTGAATAAATCTGTCTTGGAATTAAACATTCTATCGATTACATTTGAATTCAGTAGCTCTTACCTGGTCATTCTCTTCCTCATCACTACTTAACTTGAGGTCATCTTCTAGCATTCTAGGAAAGAATTATAAAAAAAAATACATTTTATTAACCAAAATAATTAGTTATGAGGTATTATATTTGCTGCTGTACATTTTTAATAATGTGTTTCTGGAAACAAAAATTAATATGCAATAATTTACCCAATTACTGCATATGATTTATATTCTCCTTAAAATTATTTTTCACCAGCAGCTATCAAGTATCGTGTTAACTCATTGCTGATGATTAATATTTGAGGAAATATTTAAATTGTTTATTACTGTAGCAATAGGTTTGGAGATTGTAAATAGCAACACTGAATGACAGACATTGAATACGATAAAAGACTATTTTTAATGCTGGCAGGTGGGCATTCCACAAGAGAAGAAAATATTACTCCATTAGGGTCAGAACTTACAAAATACTTTCTGTTAGATATTTACACTGGCAATATTATCCATCAAATAAGGCTCATGTCATGTTTCCCAAAGACCTATTTTTTGTTCTATTACAAGCTTGAAACAATGTTGCTTTACTGATTGAAATAATTAAAACGATAATATAATGCTGCAGCTCTCAGGAGAATCTACAATTAGCTCCTTATCATTTGAAAATAGAAAAGAACTCACCTTTTCTAATGGGGATTTCACCCCCTTCCCTCAAAACACCAGCAAGTCATTTAAATTTGCTTGCAAAACAAAGGAGCTTGTTTTTAACCTCTTAGCATGTTATTGAAACCTAAAGTTAAATAACTAGCTATTAAAGGAATGTAGGAGGTCTGAAGACTTTTCCCAATATTTGAAAGGTCTCCAATGAAGGGACCCTATTCTTTTTTTAAAACATAAGTCTCTAATAATAGTGATGTGAAAAGTAGCTCATTTTTCTTGTAGTTGGGAAAAATGAATTTGTAATTTAGTCTTGATTCCAAAAGAAAGTTTTGTAAACAACTTAAATTCATTCTGTGACATGGGTGATCCCCAGAGTGTAAATATATATAGGAAACATATTTAATCATTTCAAACCACCTCCTGGTACTTGTGCCTAATCTCATAAGGAGGAGGCTAAAAAAAAAATTGAATTCTTAAATGGGTAACAGGATATATGTTTCATGAGATCACATAGAAAGCAAAGGAACACCACATCCAAAAGGAGCATGCAATAAGATGTACATCCGCTGACATCACTAGCATTTTACCACTACATCTACAGTACAAAGAGCATCTCATTTTTTGGAGAAATAGCTTGGTTCCAGCTTCCAAGTTAATCCACTCTCTTCATAAGGTTAGGAAAGCTGATTCTGCTCCCAACACTACTACAGTGGAAAACTGGACTGTAAAGCAGGAACTCTTACTCTCCCTCAGCCTAATTAGCTCTGTTGTTGTTTCTTCTGGATTTACTGCTACTTAGTGAAAGGTTGTATTCACAACACTCATCACTAGACTGGCCAGTAGCTCAGGGTCCAGACTGTCAGGCAAAGATGGTAGGTGCACAGTTTATAAGGACTGTTGAAAAATGGCACAAAATGAAGTTGGAAGCTCATGGAATGGTGGGACAGAAAGAACTGCATCATGGGATGACGAGCACATCCCCATGATGCATGGTGACCCACTCCCAGAGGCAGAGGGTGAGAGGATGGCAAGTTGTCCAGTAGGATAGCTACCCACAATACAATGCTCCCTCTGTCGATGTAAGAGCAACAACTATAGATGCACTCTGTGCACAACTGATGTTATTAATGCAGCTTCTGATTGTCAACATAACTTCAGTTGACTTGACTCTGCAGTGTAAACATGGCCCCAGAGTCATCAGTTCCTGTATCTCCATCCATCACCAAACCTAGACTGCTGAATTCTTCTTGGGCCTTTTGGCTTTCAAATTCCAGAGTTAAGCACAAGAGAGCTAGAGACAAAACATCTGCAGGTGAGGAGATTTAGCTATGGAATTAGCTTCAGTAGAAGCTCAGATCAACCCAGATTCTAAACACCTTCAGGCGTGCTTCATGCTTCTTCTCTTTGAGAAAACATTCCCTTGTAACTGGCATGATGATAATTGTTATATATATATCCCAAAGCAGAGCTTCTTTTAAGCGGGTAGGGCAGAAGACAAGAAAAACACATGAAGTCCAAAAGGGACCTTGCCATGTGTAATTTATTTATCTGAAATGTGCTTCAGTGTAGATTCAGCAAAGAATGTGCTTACGTTCATCCTTATTTAACAAAGCATGTAAGATCATGCTTATGTCCAGCTTCATTCAGAATGGAACTTAACCATGTGCTTAGTGCTTTCATGAATTGCTGTGGAGATGGATGGTAGTGATGGATCATGTCTATAATTACAAAATCTATTTGCCACCATACCACTTTCAGTACGTATGAGATGTAGTCCAGTTTTTATATGTAGTCCAAAGGTTTTCAGAATGGACTTGACATCACTATGTGGTTGCTCCATTGAAGAGACAAGTAAAATATAACTTTGTAATTGAAGGTCAGAAAAAGAAAGAGGTGAACAAAGAGGTTCTGAGAAATCTGAGAAATATAATTTATGGATTTTATACCTGAGGTTCATCTGGAGGGACCTCTATGGTAAAGCAGTTAGGTTGGAGCACTTCATTATAAATCTGTAGTGAAATGTGTGCTAGATCATTGAGAACTGCAAGATTTAACAGACTCAAGTTAGAGTTTTGAATGCTCTGTAATTCAAAAATATATTAATTCCCTTTTCCACAATGAATAACAATAGATGCAGATATAGTTAAATAAAATGAGTTAGGGTTCTGGCTATTGAAAAATGTCTTGTCAACCAGCAGTTTCATTTCTGCAGTATCTAATCAAGTGGTTTCAACTGTGGGTGCTTGTATCACCCAGTATTATGATAAGAGAGGAAGACACAGAAAGACTTAGAAGTAATGATAAATAAAAACGAAGTAAGATTATAATAATCTTCTAGGGGATTTGGACACCCAGTTTCTATTAATTTTAACTGGAATTGGATGTTGAAATGTCTTTTGTAGTTTGGTAAATCCTCCAGAATGTATTATCTTTGTTATTTGAGTGCTGTTTTCTGGGTCACTATCACAGGATGGCAATGTTCTTTTGTGTTGACCCAGCCTGTTAGTAAGTGTTGGAAGTCTTCAAAGAGATGCTGAGTGATGTCTGATTCTGTATGGCCGGAGCATCTTATTAACTCCACCATGAACATAAAAGGAAGTGGGAGTTGTTCTTGATTAAAAGGAACTGGGGTTTATGACAGAGAGATCGCTACAGGGAAACCCTAGGAGTAGCCAAGTTTAAGGAAAAAGTTTAGGCTGAGGCTGAGGACTTCCCTGCTGCTTTTTGAATAAATTACAAAGCCAAATCCCAGGAAGAGATTAAGTTTGGACTGAATACAATGTTCAAGCAGAGTGGGAATTCTTTTGTCTTACAGTCACATCTGTTTTGTTTCTGGATTTGTTGGAAACATAAACATTTGTGTACAGTCCTTCGAATGATTGAGATCAGTTCAAAGCTACTAGAGGCCCTGCTTCTGCACTCCTGTTTAACTTTGGTATAATTTCACTGTGCTTCACTGAGTTACCCCTGGAGATGTAAACTGGCATAGCTGATAAAAGAATCAGGACCTATATACTAATTTTAAATTCACTTCTGATGTATTCCCAATTATTTAATAATCTCTCACCACAATTCCATTCATTGTTTATTGAAGTGTAAAATGTTCAGAAATATTGGGGTTATTTTGACTGAACAAACTACATTTAGTTTGTACACAGTAAGACAAGATAACTGACCCTGATAATTATGAGAATAGGTTTGAGGCGAGGGCAATTTTTTGTGTTCTTTTGCTGAGTTCGGCCAAAACTCTGGAGAAATTCTTGTTCCAGAGCGGGCACTGTTGTTATTCTCAAGAAAAGGCTTGAGCAACTTTTGAAACTGGAAAGGGAAAATATTTCTCTATTTCATTAAATTTATTAGCACTATTACTTCAGCAGGGAGGAATGAGAATAATTTGTACAGTTTATTATGCAAGTGTATTGTACATTTTAACAGTCATGATTAACAATTTGTTTTAAAATGTGATGCAGAATTTACCATCTTTGTAATTCACTGGTGAAAATGATAACCATTAACATTTAATATCATGAAATATACTCAAGTTTTATTTTAATGCTAGAAAACATCCCACCAAGTAAATAGATTGCAGTGTATCCACTCAAATTAAAGCACTGCCACCATCCATTTTCGTTATTTCTGCTCTTGTGTAGCAATGTGATATAAGTAGTGGAAAAATGTTTTGACTTCACTTGAATAGCTGAAGAATACCTCAACAAAAATGCCACCAACCTGCCTCAGTGGGTGGGAGGAACTTGATAAGGTCAGTGGTGAAAAGGGACAGTCCCAAAAGCAAGGGAAGAAGACACTCACTAAGGCTATGTCTACACTTGTTCAAATAAGTTGACTTTAAGTCGACTTTGTTAAGTCGACTTAGAGTGTCTACACTGTAAATTTAGGTCGACTTAAAGTCGAACTTGCCAAATCAACTTAGAGCGTTCACACTGGACACCTAAGTTGACCTGTAGGGGCTAGGTGGACCTGGGAGTGGTGCATGGTGGGAAGGGGGGCACCTGGGAGGTGCCTCCCTTCCCTGGGCACCCCTCCAAAAGTGCCAGGGAGCTCAGCATCTTCCCCATTGTACCAGGGTATATGGGGGCTGATCAGGACAGGGACAGGGGCAGGGTATAGGAGCGGGGTGGGCAGGGCTGTGCCATCCTTGGGGGGGGAGGGGGCGAACGGGGTGATTGCCCTGGGCCCCGCGGTTAAGCTGGCCCCACGCTGTCCCATTCCCAGCAGGGCAGTGCGGTGCCTGCACCACACCCCCCCTCCGGCCACACTCTTCCCTGCTCCCCACTGCCTTTGGCAAGGAGCCAAAGGCAGCGGGGAAGGGTGGGGCGGGCTGGGAGCACTAAGCCTGGCCTCTGGGCTAGCCCTCCCCACCCTGGGGCGGAGCTGGCAGGCCCGGGGCAGGGCAGGCAGCCTGCTCCATGCGGCCAGGACCAACCCTTGACAGCGGGGTGCCCTCGGCTGGAACCGGCTCCCGGAGGCAACCTCGGGTCCCCGGCTGGGGCACCAGCTGCAGCAGCCTGGGGTCCCAGCTGCGGCCAGCTCCCCCCACCAGTGGCCCCCGCTTCTGGGGCCGGGCCCAGAGCCAGCTCCCCACCGGCGGCCTCAGGTTCCCTGCCCAGGCTGGCTCCCTGGGAGGGTGAAGCAGCCTGACTCCCCTCCAGCATGGGGGGTGGGGCCACACCTAGGCCAGTTGGCCCTGGGCCCCACTCCCCCCACGGGACGGCCCTGCCTGTGGGTGGCTGTGCCAGGCACCCTGGCAGGGAGGTCAGTAGGGGAGCCCTGGGGGCCTTTAAGTCAACTTTAAGTCGACTTAGGGCTACTCTGCGTCTACACTGGCTTAAGCTGACTTAATAAAGTCGACTTAAGCAGTAAGTCGAAGTAAAAGCAGGTCTTAATAAGTCGACTTACTTTTTCCTTAAGTCGACTTAAGCAGCTTAAGGAAACTCTAGTGTAGACGCAGAGTAAATTAAGTCGACTTAAGCCTGCTCTAGTGTAGATGCACCCTAAGGGACACTAGGTAGGTCCTCCCCCAAGGAGTCTTGACCAAGTGGGAGGAGAGGTGCTCATTGGCCAGCATACTACAGCTCCTAGGATTTAACCCAGCATGGGGCCAGGTGGAGCCTCTTTCAGCTCCATTTCAGCAAAAGACGGTTACTACCTGCTGTAACTGTTGTTCTTTGAGATGTGTTGCTCATGTTCCATTCCATTCTAGGGGTGCACTCGCCCATGTGCACGGTTACTGGAATCTTTCTTCCTTAGTAGTATCTGCAGGAGCAGCTCTGGTGTCTACTGGAGCTCTGCACTCATGCCATGCACCTCAACAGCCCTGTAACCCCTCAGTTCCTTCTTGCCATCAACTCCAATGGCAGGAACAGAGGGACAGGTCATGGAATGGACATGCAACACATCTCAAAGAACAACAGTTACAAAAGGTAAGTAACCGTCTTTTGTTCTTTGAGTACTCGCTCATGTTGATTCCATTCTGGGTGACTCACCAACAGTATTGTTGGAGGAGGACTCAGAGTTCAAGGATGTGCCGTCTGCAGCACTGTTTTCCCAAAGCTAATGCACCCTGAGCGTGATGATGGCGTAGTGGGACAAGACAGTAACAGCTTTATAAAGGGTACTTGTGATAGGAAGGCTGCCGCTGAGGCTTGTGCTCTGGTGGAATGGTCCGGGACAATGTCTGGCGGAAGTAAGTATACTTGCTCATAGCAGAGTTTAATGCAGGAAGATATCCATTAGAAGATCCTTTGAGAAGAAACAAGCAGACCTTTCTTCTTCTCTGCCATTGCCACAAATTGCTGTGGGGTTCTGTGAAAGGGTCCTTTCGATGTAGAAGGCTAATGCCTGCCTAATATTGAGGGTGTGCCATTTACGCTCCTCACTAGAACTATGTGGCTTAGGACAGAACATGGGCAGAATACTTCTTGGTTGTTGTGAAACTGGAATACGAACGTAGGCAGGAAGGCCAGATGTGACTACAGCTGGACTGTATCCTTATAGAAAACTGTTTATGGTGGGTCTGAGATGAGAGTATGTGTCTCAGAAACAGCATGCTGAAATAATAGCTACCAAGAAGGCCAATTTACAGTAGAGGAGTGATACAGGACAAATCACTAAAGGCTTGAAGGGGGTCCCATATGCCCTGACAGAACTAAATTTGGGTTCCAGAGAGGTAGTGGGTTCAGAACCTGGAAGAAAAGTCTTTCTATGCCTTTAAGGAATCTGACCATCATGTAATGGGAAAAACACTGACCTTTCCTGGATTC
This sequence comes from Pelusios castaneus, assembly GCA_007922175.1. Classification (NCBI taxonomy): domain Eukaryota; kingdom Metazoa; phylum Chordata; order Testudines; family Pelomedusidae; genus Pelusios; species Pelusios castaneus. Next base: position 5,813,886 of record ML685801.1, read on the forward strand.
GAGGGTGCAAAGACAGATGAACTTTACTGATAAAGTTGCTAGGCCTTGCCATTTAAGATGCAATAAGTAGTCCAGTATTGACTATATTGAGGTCAGGAGAGGTTGGATCTTCTGGCTTGATGCCCAGCAGGAAAATCTTTTCCATTTGGTCAGATAAGATGCTTTGGTTGAGCATTTCCTGTTGCCTATCAAGCTTGCTGGACCTGAGATTAACACACCTGTTCATATGCATTCACTCCTTAGCCTCCACACTGTCAGATACAAGGATACCGTGCCTGGGTGTAAGAGTTGGCCATCATTCTGCAACAGCAGGTCCAGCCAACATGGTAGTTCTTGGGGGGGAGGGAGGAGGGAGAAGCGCAGTTCAGAGATGCTGTTGCATCCAGGCCAGAGCTACTAGGATGACATCCGCCTTGTCCTACTTGATCTTCAACAGGACCAGGTGGATCAGAGGTGTTGGCAGGAAGGTGCACATAAGTGCCCCTGCTCATGAAAGGAGGAAAGCTTTGGACAGCGATCCCTCATTGAGCCCACGGAACAAGCAAAACTGGGTGTCTTTCTTGTTCAGAATTGAAGTGAACAGGTCTACTTGGGGAACTCTCCACCTCTAGAAGATAATACTAGCCACCTAAGGGTGGAGTGACCACTCATGGAGAGGTAAGAAGGATCTGCTGATCTGATCTGCTTGGTTTTCTTGGCCCCTCACAGGTGGGATGCCATGATGTGAAGTTGTTCTAAGTGGGAAGGTCCCACAAATGCATGGCCTCTCAAGAAAGGTCTGATGAGAGAGCTCCTCCCTAGCTGTTAATGGAAAACATTGCAGCAGTTTTGTCTGTTAGAACCTGAACTACTCTGTCCTCTACAGAGGGGAGGAATACTGCCTTGACCTCTTTAATGTTTATATAGAGGTTGTGATCCACTTGAGATCAAGTCTACCAGGTGCTGAGATTGTTGTTGATATGAGCCCCCCCAGACTACGTCTGAGGAACTAAACACTAGGGTAATTGACGGAGTTAGGTCTTCGAAGGGCATGCCCTGCATCACTGATTGTGGGTCAGCCCACCAGTTCAGGGATGACAATAAACTTGTGCCTGCTTGGGGAATACACTGAGGTCAACCTTGACTGTATCAGTCTGAGCTTTAGGCATGTGTACTTCACCACCTATGTGCAAGCCACCATATCATCCAGTAGCTGATGGCAAGCACGGGCAGTTGTGAGCGGAGAAGCATGGATGTCTCTGATGAGGCCCAACATGATTTGAAATCAGGACTCTGGAAAGCTCTGGCTCGTGTGGAGTCGAGAACTGCTCCGATGAACTCTATATGTTGCACCCTTAAAAATATCAACTTTTGCTCATTTATCAATAGGCCCAAGCGATGACAGATGGTCCTTACAAGATCTAGATTGTTGTACTTGAGACTGGGACTTGCCTTTGATTAGCCAGTCACCCACGTAGGGGTAAATCTGTATTTCCTGACACCTCAGGTAGGTGGCCACCACTGCCATGCATTTTGAAAATACTCTTGAGTTGGACAGGAGGCCAAAGGGCAGTGCTGTAAATGAACAGTGAGCATGGCCTGAGAAATCATCTGTGGTCAGGGCAGATCGAGATATGAAATACACATCCTTTAGATCAGGGGCAGCATATCAGTCTTCTGAAACCAGTGAGGGGAAAATGGCAGCTAAGAAAACTATATGGAACTTCAGTCTCTTGAGACATTTATTCAGGTGCTGCAAGTCTAGAATAGATCTGAGACCCTCATTTGTTTTGGAGATAAGAAAGTAACAGGAAAAAAATCTTTAGAGGGGTAGCAGTGTTAGTCTGTGTGCAGCAAAAACGAGAGTCCTGTGGCACCTTATACACTAACAGATTTTCTTTGGCATAAGCTTTCGTGGGTTATAATCCACTTCGTCAGATGCATCAGATGCATCTTTTTGCATCTGACGAAGTGGGTTATAGCCCATGAAAGCTTATGCTGAAGAAAATCTGTTACTCTATAAGGTGCCACAGGACTCTTGTTGTTTTTAGGAATAAAATCCTTTCTTTCACAGGTCTGGAGGAACTTTCTCCATGGCTCTTACCCTCTGAATGGTTTCCACCTCCTGAATGAGAAGTTGTTCATGAGAAGGGTTCCTGAAGTGGGATAGGGACGGGGAGTGACAAGGCGGAGGTGAGGAAAACTGCAGGGTTATAGCCCACTAAGATGATATTGAGAACTCGATGGGCTGATTTAATATGGGCCCATGCTGGGAAGACGAGGGAAAGACGTTTTGTGAAAGTAGTCTCAGACCACTGTCCTCAGACGCATCCTCAGAATGGCTGCCACTGGCCACTGCAATTTATTGTGATGGCCCCAGTTGGGAAGAGAAGGGAGGTTAAGGTAGGGTGACAACATTTAATCCCCATGCCTCTTCTCCTGTACTGAGTCGAATGAGGTGGTCCTTGGAACCTAGTCTGCTACTGTAGAGGACAACAATGCTTTCTCGAGGTCTGTGGTGCATAAAGGCCCAATGAGCGCAGGGTGGCCCTGGAATTCTTTAATACATGGAGCCCTGGTGTCCATTTGGCCCAAGAAAAGTGCACTGCCATCAAAAGGAAGATCTTCCTGGACAACTGAGACAATCAACTGCGTTCATGAACACCTACACATGAACAGAGCAAAGGCCATGGATCTTGTTTCCATATCTGTCTAATGCTGGTTGTAGGGCTGCTCTGGTCACGGTCTTGCACTCCTCTAAAATGGTGACAAAGTCCTGGGAGTGCTCCTGGGGCAGTAACTCAATGAACCTTGTCAGCAAGTTCCAGATGTCATAGTCATACGTAGCCAGCAGATCCTACTGCTTGGCAGTTCTAAATCGAAGGCCGGCTGTAGAATAAACTGCGACCAAACAAGTCCAGTTTCTTTGCGTCTTCCTTTTTTTGGAGTGGAATTCAGTTGGCCCCGCCTATCTCTCTCATTAGCAGCAGCAAACACAAGGAACCCCAGGGGTGGGGGTAGGAAGAGGTATTCAAGTCCCTTAGCCAAGACATAATACTTTTTTTTGGCCCTTTTTGATGTTGGTGGCAATGAGGGTGGTGTTTGACACAGGGCCCTGACCACCTTGAGTACCATTTTGTGTATGGGCAGTGCGACCCTAGGCTGGTACCACAGCTGACAGTACATAGACTCATGGAAACTGGAAGGGCCCATGATGAGAGGTCATTGAGTCCAGCCCCCTGCACTCATGGCAGGACCAAATACTATCTTAAACCATCCCTGACATGTGCTTGTCTAACCTGCTCTTAAAAATTTCCAGTGATGGAGATTCCACAACATACTTATACCAGTGGCTAATCACCCTGACAGTTAAGAATTTTTTCTTATATCCAACCTAAACCTCCCTTGCTGTAATTTACATTACAATACATTGCTTCTTGTCCTATCATCAGCAGTTAAGGAGAATAATTTTTCTTCCTCCTTGTATCAACCTTTTAGGTACTTGAAAACTGTTATCATGTCCCCTTTCAGTCTCCTCTTTTCCAGACTGAACAAACCCAGCTCTTTCAATCTGCCCTTGTAAGTCAAGTATTCCAGACCTTTAATCATTCTTGTTGTTCTTCTCTGGACTTTGTCCAATTTGTCCACATCTTTCCTGAAATGAAACACCCACAACTGGACACAATACCCGAGTTGAGGCCTAATCAACACGGAGGAGAGTGGAAGAATTACTCCTCGTGTCTTACTTTTACACTACTCCTATTAATACATCCCAGAATGGTGTTTGCTTTTTTGACAACAATGTTACACCATTGACTCATATCAAGCTTGTGATCCATTATGATACCCAGATTCCTTTTAGGCAATCATTGCCCATATTGTATGTGTATAATTGATTGTTCTTTCTTAAGTGGCGTACTTTGCATTTGTCTTTATTGAATTTCAACCGATTCACCTCAGACCATTTCACCAGTTTGTCCAAATTATTTTGAATTGTAATCAGGGGGTAAAGTAGGCTGGAATGCACAGGAACAGCATTCCGGGGCCCACAAATTCAAGGGGTCAGCGTTCCGGGGCCCCTAAAAATAGAAAAAGCAGGGAGAACGCACGTTCCGCTCTGCCCTGGCCTGGGAGCTGCGGCCACCCTGGGCTGCTCCTTCATGGAGAAACAGTCTCAGATTGAGCCAGTTGGGAGCTGCCTCCTGGGTCCTAGTGTTGGGAGGGTTCCCTCTCTGTGTGTGCTGGGCTGCCCAGCCTCCATAGACATGTAATCCTTCCCGCACTAGGACCCAGGAGGGAGCATTTAACTGCAGCACAGCACTGGAGCCCCTGCAGGAAAGGAAAGTGAGGAAAACTATGTGGGTCTGATCAAGGGGACCCCTCAACATCCTCCCCCACACCCCAGCCAGGGGTTGTGACGAGCTGACCCCATCCCTCCCCTCCTCTGGTGATGGGGGGATGAGGCTACCCAGCTGCAGCCAGAGGCTTGGGTCCCAGCTGCAGCAGAGGACACTAAGTGATGGGGTGGGGGTGCCAGGCTAGCCCTTCAAGAGGGTAGTGGGGTGAGGCTGGGATGGGGCCAGGGAGTGGAGGGGGCAGCGTGTGATGGAGGGGGCAGTGTGTGAGGCCAGGATTGGGGGGGGTGGCAGGGGCAGAGTGTGAGACTGGGATGGGGCCAGGGAGTGGAGGGGGCAGCATGTGATGGAGGGGGCAGTGTGTGAGGCCAGGATTGGGGGGTGGTGGCAGGGGCAGAGTGTGAAGCTGGGATGGGGATAGGGAGTGGAGGGGGCAGTGTGTGAGGCTGGGATGGGGATGGAGTGGGCAGCATGTGAGGCTGGGATGGGGATAGGGAGTGGAAGGGGCAGCGTGTGAGGCCAGGATCGGGGCTAGTATTTTTATGGAGCGATAACCGATGTATATGTTACTGAGAAGTGATTGCAAATGCCAACCGGGGCTGGGGTCCACACATGCACGAAGGGGGCCCAGACGATATGGAAAGGGGGCCCAGAGATTAGGAGGGTTCCTGGGGCCTGCCAAATTATACTTTAACCACTGATTGTAATCCTGTCCCCCAAAGCACTGGCAACTCCTCCCATCTTGGTATCATCCACAAACTTTAGAAGTATATTCTCTATGTTATTTTCTAAATCATTGATGAAAATATTGTATAGAACTAGACCCAGAACCGATCCCTGCAGTACCCCACTTGTTATACCCTTCCAGCATGGCTGTGACCCATTGATAGCTACTCTCTGGGAGCAGTTATCCAACCAACTATACACCCATCTTATAGTCACTCCAAAGAGGGTATCTGAGGTGTACTTGAGTTCCTCCAATGGAACTCTAGGTCCAAGTTGGAGGCCATTCTCTTGAGCTGCTCCAGGTGGGCTCTGAAGTCATCTAATGGGACAAAGGACTCTGCAATGGTGACCACCTCATTCAGAGATGAGGAGAAGGATGGTAGAACTGGGGGAAAGGATGGCAATCCCTCCCTCTGATGTGGTCATTGAGGCTTGGTGCCTTGGTCCAATGCTCAGTCCTGGCTCCCCTTGGGCCACTGGTACCACAGAAAACTTCCCCAAAGGGTGGTTTACTAGGGACCTGGTGCCATGGAGAATGCCAATATGGGCATTGGATGGGCCATTGTTCCTGGGGCCAGCCTGATGCCAGAGGTTCTGCACTGACCTTTTGTACCTCCTGTGGCATGAGTGGATACTGCTAAAAGAAAAAGATTCCAACAATTGTGCACATGGGTGCATCCAATGAAATGGACATGAGCAAGCATATGAAGAACCCCACCCTATTCACCTGAATTAAGAATGGGAATCTAGTCGAATGGATGCTTCAGATCTAGCCAATCATCTGGTTGAGGGTCAAGAAAGAATTTTTTCTCACCAAGGCCATTTGGCAGAAGACATGGGAACTTTTTTGCTCTCTTCACAGCACCTTCAAGCCACAATGGGTTAAGTAGGAACATGCTTAGTACCTAACTAAGATGCCGGGTTGGAGCTGTTTACTCATTGCAACTTGTTGTGGGTTTCTAGTGTGGTTATAAGAATAAAATGAATGATTCTCAGAGGTAAAAGACCTAAGATTTTGGTGATGGGTCTTGGGCTCATGGAATAAGGCCAAGGTCAGAGCTTGTGGCCCTTGTGGGCTGAGGTCCCCATTCTTCTGCATCCTCTGTCTCCCTTGCAGGATGGAGGGTGCTAGGACTCAGAGGGTGTGTCTACACTTGAAAATTAAGTCGATTTAAGCTTGCTTAAGTCAACTTAATTTACCCCACGTCTACACTAGAAGGAAGCCCCGTGGTCCTGGCGAGAAGGAAGCCTCGCGCTTCCTTCTCCCCGGGACCTGCGCTCCAGCTGCCGGTGCTCGGCAGCTGGAGCATGGGTCTCGGGGGGAAGGGAGCCCCACGCTCCCTCCTGGCTGTGACTGCTTGGTCCAGCTAGGAGGGAGCCCGGGGCTCCCTTGGCCAGGACCACTCGCAGGGTCCCGGCTAGGAGGGAGCGTGGGGCTCCCTTCTCCCCGAGACCCGCGGAAGCACGGGGCTTCCTTCTCACAGGTCCTGGCGAGAAGGAAGCCCCGCGGTCCCTTCTTGCAGGGACCCAAGTGGTCCCGGCGAGAAGGAAGCCCCGTGGTCCCTTCTTGCTGGGACCTGAGTGGTCCCAGTGAGAAGGGAGCCCCCCGGTCCCTTCTTGCTGGGATCCCCGCTCCAGCTGCTCAGCAGCCAGAAGCTGGAGCACGGGTCTCCGGTTCTTCCTCCTGGCCCAGACCACTCGGGTCCCGGGGAAGTTCTCTCTGGGACCCGAGTGGTCCAGGCTAGGAGGGTTCCCTTCTGCCCAGGGCCTGGGAAGTCCCAAGCAGAAGGGAGCCGAGTGGTCCAGGGCAGAAGGGAGCTCCTCGCTCCCTGGACCAAACAAGTCGACTTAGAGAGTCCAGTGTAGACTCTCTAAGTCGAGTTAGTAAGGCCCCCTTTAAGTCGACTTAGGCCCCCTTTAAGTCGACAAATTCCAAAGGGATAGCTGTGTTAGTCTATTGCAGAAAAACAACAGAGTCCTGTGGCACTTTTAAAGACTAAAAGGTTTATTTATCACATGAGCTTTCTTGGGAGAAAATCCCACATCAAAGCATTTCACGAAGTGGGATTTTCTCCCACGAAAGCTCATGCGATAAATAAATCTGTTAGTCTTTAAAAGTGCCACAGGATTCTGTTGTTTTTAATATCACAAATGTAACTTCAGCCTCTGATTGTCATCGCTTTAAATTAAATAAAGGCAGAAGTTCACCTGTTAAAATACATAAGCACTTCATGAAAAATGGATGGATACATGTTCCAAAGGGGTAGCTGTGTTAGTCTATTGCAGAAAAACAAGAGAGTCCTGTGGCACTTTTAAAGACTAACAGATTTATTTACCTCATGAGCTTTCGTGGGAGAAAATCCCACTTTGTCAGACGCTTTGAAGATATTTCTTTCCTTTTAGAAAAAAGGATACACATGTTATTGTTATTACCTTGGTTATCTATATGTGGCCAGGTACAGCTAATTCTCAACTATAGCGAAAAGTATTTCAAATAGGATTGTTTGTCAACTCTAAATGTAAGTGTAGCTGGTGTACAGAGCAATGATTTTTAATCAGTTGGACTCTAATTGCTTACATTTTTCACTTTAAAATCTGAAGTGACAAATTCTTAATGTAAAAATGTTAATTGATTTACATTTTCTGAATCTGTATTATATACTTTGTGCAAAATAAAGTCAGATGATTATGGGTAAGAGAATTAGATAAGTAGAGTAATTTGCAAATATCCCAACAAAACTTTAAACAGTGCCTCCAGGATTTTGAAATGTGTTACCCCTCAAACATACTCTTTGAATATGAAATTTAAACTTCACAGAAAAAACAATTTGTGCCCAAGTTCCATTAAAAAGACACATATAGGAAAACATGAATATATAGAATACTATCATTAGCTAATTAAGAAATGAGTGGGCAAACCAGGAAAAGCAGGCAGGTACAGTAGTAATGTATTTTAATCCTGGAACGAAGTACCGGTATATATATCAATGTGAGATTTAATTATAGAATGTAGAGTCTAAATGCTTGAAAAAGTGACAGTCTATAGTAACAGAATTAGCAATTTCAATAAAAAATAGCTGCTCTAAAAGGAAGGTTTTCTGTTCTTGGACTGAATCCATCTGAAATGTTCTACATTCCTGTTCAAAACCATTTAAACTGCCTAAATGCATTGTTAAATTCCCATCACACTGATGGCATAATTTGAAATGCAAGACAATCCTTGCAGAATGATGAAATGGACATTTTCTCATACCAGTAGAACTTTAAATAAAACTTCCCAAGGACAAATTGTTAGGAGCCAGTCAGATGATGAGCTGTGGGCATCAAAGGCAAAATGTACAAAGACACAAATCCCTTTCTGTGCACAGAAAGTGAGGAGAAAACACCACCTGTTTGGTGTACTTCTCATACTCCACAGACATGAGACTTGGACAAGTTTTCAACCTTGGGTGCCTGAAGTTAGATATCTAAATCTGCTTTTAAGCACCTAAAAAGGTAGCCTGCTTTTCAGATGTGCTGAGCTCCTGTAGCTCCCAGTAATTCAATATTGAGGCTTGTGGCAGATACTGTTAAATACAGAAGGTGAATGCAGCATTTTCTTGAGCTTCATCAAACTTTGCAGTTATGGGAACTACTATTTTTCATATGCACCGCTACTGTTAAGCCAAGTGGTCTTAAACATGTTGTCACAGAATGCAGAACCAAAAATCAAACTGTAGCACAGAAAGAGAGAACAAATATAGCTCAATCATGTGCTGAAATATCAAATTAGTTGGTAGGACTGCAGTATAAGTGCGCTATTTCCACACAACACTCAGTTCTCCCATCAGATTAGAGTTTGGGCAGAAGGACTCCATATAACTCTTTAAAAATGAAAGACTTTCTTCAGAAAAACTTAGAGATGAACTAAGATAAGCCCACTTCACGATCAAGGAAGCAACATAAAAACGCACATACGGGAAGAGAGGGAGAATGATGAGTTACTTTACAGAAACTCCTTCCTCAGTACTAGCCTAAATATCCCTATCTCTCAGGAAACCTGCCAAAGTTTCAAGGCTAGTAATTTACTGGGTAGCATAAGAAAAGCTTAGAAAGAGCTGGTCATAATTTCCCAATTCATTTCTTGCCTCCACACCCCCATGCATTCCATTTCTGGTGTGAGGGATTACTAGTAGTTCTTCTAAATTTATTTTCCTGACAACTATCTGCTGCTGTTCATTACAAAATATTACTTAATTGCCAAATGTGAAAGGAAATATGAGTGCTTGAACTGCACCACTGCTTTATATTTCAGTTGCTAAAGTATAAATCTTGGGGTGCTAAGTTGCTGTGATTCTCAGAATTTTCATTGTAAATCAGTTGAGCCTGCTGAACGTGCAATATCCCATTTTGGAGTTGTTGGTCGTTTTTACTTCTGCCCCTTTCCCCCCAACAGCCCTTTGTTAAAATCATCTGTTTTCTATGCCCCTCCAAGCCCCATATTATTTTCCATCTATTGCCCAAGGCAAAAAAGCAATCCCATTGCTGACAGCTGCAGACATTTGTAAAACACTGACCATTCATTTAGCAAGGTCCATATGTGAGGTGGTATTAATATTTGTTGGCGCAAATGGAACCCATGAGTGAATGTGTGTTACTGGTCTCCTTCTCTGCCTGATCCTCAGACAATATGAGTTGGTTACAGTGCCAGCTAGTGAATCTTGGCTTTTAAACTCAAGCTTTAAGGCTATGTCTACACTGGCAATTTAAGTCGACTTAAGCAGGCTTAAGTCAACTTAAATTAAGCCACATCCACACTAGGCTTTCATTAAGTTGACTTGAGAAATATTACAGATGGGGAACCAAGACATGGGGAGACTAAGTGACTTTCCCAAGGTCATATATGAGGTCTATGGCAATCAGAAACTAAAGTCAGATCTCCTCAGTCAAGAAGATTTGAGTCTCAGTTCAGTGTTCTAATCACAAAACCATCCCCCTTTCTGCATTCAACTGATTTTTGTTTGGACTCCAGAGAGATATTTCAGACTGGTTTCACTCTTTGTTATTCCTTCTGTACACACAGCCTAGAATGCTTCCTATACTATGGCTTGGAAAAATATAATTCTGCCTGCCCCTTTTGTGGGTGTACAGTGGATGAATATTGGAAGCATTTCCCACTGTTGTATGTGCCAGGCAGAACTGCAGTTCCTGGATTTCAGGGTTGTGCACAGATCATAATGCTTCAAAGAAGTACGGAGGAGGCAGGGGCATGACCTGGATTCTTCTCTGTGCCATCAAGGAGTGGAGTAGAAGAGGAACTTTCCCTGCCTATTGGTAAAACCAGAGTGCGCTCTCCAGGGAGTGGTCCAGCTTCAAACCGTCCCTCATCCATTCTTTAACCAGACCTTTTGTTTTGCTCTGTTACTTTCGGTAAGATGAATTTTGGAGTTGCTATTTTTTTACCTGTAGAAAATGCCTGTTTGTACAGCTTGCAATAACGTTGAAAAATTAGTTCTTGGATTTGAAGCTTTTAGGGCTAAGTTTCTAGTTTCTGAGAATAAATGAGTGAAGCAGCTCACAAGGGTAGTATATGAAAATACCAGCCTGCGCCGTTGAGATGCTGACCGGTGAAGAAAATGCTTCCTATTACACAAATGAAGAATTCCAATCATTGTTAAGAATTTGTTTGTGACAGAATCTACAACCAAGGAGTCATAGATTTTTAAGGCAGATCATATAGTCTGACCATCAGTATCTCACAAGTCCTTAATTTTCACCCTCTTGTCTTTGTATTGAGCTGAGTAGCTTGGCCTTGACAAAGGCACAGCTTGTGCTGGGCTAAAGCATGCCTTTCAGAAAGTCATCCAGCCTTGATCTGAAGGTATCAATAGATGGAGAATCTACAATTTCCTTTGGTCTTTTTCTCCAATGGCTAATCACCTCACTGTTAAAAATCCTTGTCTTATTTCCAATCTACATTTGTCTGGTTCCAACCATTGGTTCTTCTTGAGCCTTTCTCTGCTAAATTAACGTTCCCTTTAATACCAGGTGTTTTCTTTCCAGAAATGTACTTATACACTACAATCAAGTCATCTCTCATTGTTGTTTTTTTGACGAGCTAAACACCTTGACCTCTTTAAATCTCTCACTATAAGGCATTTTCTCCGGCCCTTCAATCATTTAGAATATTAGCACACCATTAGTATTCTCCGTCTTCTGGAATTTCCCTGGTATATCAAGATTTATTAAAAATGAACATGAGAGATCTTAGTCAGTTCTTTAAGGACTCTTTGGGTACGTCTACACTTTCAAGTTAGGTCGACTTAAGGACGCTTAAGTCGACTTAAATAAAGCCGCGTCCACACCAGGCTTTCCTTAAGTCGACTTAATAACTACTGGTCTTTAGGTCGACTTAACCACTAAGTCGATTTGTTAAGTTGACCTAAAACCTGTGTGGACTTAATTCCTTAAATCGACCTAGGGCTGGGGACAAGGAAGCAGCGACTCCCCAGGGACAAGTCTATACTAGACTCTCTAAGTCGACTAGTTAGATCCAGGGAGATCCAGCCCTGCAGGGCACTAGCTCTCCTCGAGGCAGCAAGCCCCAGAGCGGTCTGGGGGAGACGGGAGTGTGGAGCTCCCTTCTGCCCCGGATCGCTTGGCTCCCTTCTGGTTGGGACTGCTCAGGTCCCGGGAAAAAGGGAGCCCTTCTACCCAGGACCGAGTGGTCCCGGGGAGAAGGAAGCCTGCGGGTCCTGGCAAAAAGGGATCCTAGCTCAGATCATGCTCCAGCTGCCGGGAAGCCTCTGGGTCTCCCCACCAGCTGGGCGCCACTGTATCGGCAATTGCCAGCACTTCAGCTGGCGGGGAGACCCTGGAGGCTTCCCAGGAGCTGGAGCACCAGCAATCGCTGGCATGGCTGCCCTCCAGCTCCCAGGAAGCCTCCGGAGGCTTCCCGGCGGCTGGAGCACGGTCCCAGCCAGAAGGGAGCCGCAGGGCTCTGTTCTGGCCCAGATCTCTGGGGTCCCAGCAGAAACGAGCCTGCACTCCCTTCTACTTGGACTCCCGCGGGTCCCAGTAAGAAGGAAGCAGCAGCTTCCTTTTTGCCGAGACCCGTGGGGGTCCTGGAGAGAAGGGAGGCGGCGGCGGCTCCCTTCTTGCCGGGACCCGCGGGGGTCCTGGAGAGAAGGAACCACCACGGTCCCTTCTTGCCAGGACCGCTTGGTCCCGGCTAGGAGGGAGCGCGGGGCTCCCTTCAGCCAGGACCGCTTGGGTCCCGGCTAGGAGGGTGCAGGGGCTCCCTTCCCCCCTTGCCCTAAGTCGACTAAGTCAACTTAGGGCATCCACACTGCTTAAGTCGACTTAAGAAGTTGACTTAAGCATTAAAGTCGACTTTATAGTAGGTTTTATAAAGTCGACTTAAGGAAGCGCCAGTGTGGATGCAGAGTAAATTAAGTCGACTTCAGCCTGCTTAAGTCAACTTAATTTACTAGTGTAGACACACCCTAATAGACTAGAAAGCACGTCCACTTCCTTGCATGCTAAAAGCACATCATTGTGCTTCTTTCGAAATACAGAACAGTCACATTTATTAAACACTTCTGCCTTTTGTTAATGTTTATTAAGAATTTTACCATCTCCATCTAATAATGGGCCTATTCCATTTCTAGGATGTCTTTTGTTCCCAATATACTTAAAAACCTCTTTCTTATTCTACTGAGCTCTGCCAGCCACAGATTTTTCACCCACAGTGGTATTTATGTGGATTATTATATGGGTCACATTCCAATCCTAATGACTTGCAAATGAAAAGCTCTATATCCTGTCACTAGTCCCTTGAGCCATCCAGTCTCTGGCACACACATAGCCCTGCACTGCATGTAGCTTATGACTAAATAAGAATGTAATTATCCAGCCTACCTAGCAATCTATTGCAGAGGCAGTAAACAGTAAGCATGCAAATGGAAAGAAGAAGAAAAATTCTGGCTCTCTAGGGCATAAAAACAACTAAAATGTTATTACATTGCTGCATGATCCCCATTCTAGAACATTTTCATAAATTCAGCTACAACAGCCACAATGCTTTTGGAATTTTTCAATATAAAACTAACAAAAAGGAAAAAGAATATAAAAGAGGAAAGAAGGGGAAAGAAGGAAAACCAAAAATCCAATAAGTTTAAGTAAAAAATTTCCAAAATCAGTTCTTTTCAAAATAAAAAAGTTATAGAAACTTTCAAAAATTTCATTTTTCTCCCTGGGGTTTTGACTTGCTCTACTTCTACCTATTGGATTGAGTGGAAAACTGACCATACTAAATGATTAAGGACGGTGCACTTTTGAAAATTGCGCTTGAACTCAGAGCTTGTCAGTACAGAGTCAGCTATGTTAACCGTCTATCCATGGAAGTATAATGAGCAGCATTAAAACGTCAACCTGTGCCAAAAAGCTTCTAACATCCTATACTGGATTGACCATACTAAACTGAACCACTAACTCATCTAATCCAGCATCCTGCCTTTGGCAATAGCAAATATATGGAAAACCAACATCTGAGGCAACAATAGCCAATTCATGTAGCTAACACTAAATACGTAGAAAAAATTCTTCCTGGCCCCTACGGGTCATTAAATATAGACCTTGATGCATGAGATAAGAGCATTCTTTTTTTTTTTAAAAAAAACCTTTTTATTAAGGTATACATAAATAACATAACTGTAAGGATAAATTAATCAGAAGCCCACACCTTAGACAAAAGGATGTTCGTAGCCCTGCCTAGGAGGTTTGGACTGTATGTGCGGAATGGCTTTCGCTGAGTATTAGGGGAAGAGGGTATGTGTGTAGGAAGGTAGAAACAGAACCTTAGAGATAGGGAGAGAGGAGATAGTCAGAAGAAATCCGCCCAGCCTATGGCTATTTCTGCACAGGAATTAAAGCCCATGGCTGACCTGTGTCAGTTGAGTCAGGCTGGCGGGGATGGGTTCTGGTTCTGGGGCTTAAAAATGTCTGTGTAGATGTTCAGACTTGGGCTGGAAGCTGAGCTTTTGGACCCTGGGTGTGTGTGTGTGGGTGGGGGAGGGGGGTGTGCCCCAGAGTTTTGGCTCCAGCCCGAGCTTAAACGTCTACAAGCCCTACCAGCTCAAATCAGATGACCTGAGCCAGAGGTGGCCATTCTGTGAGTCCTTTATCCCTGTACAGATGTTCACTTTGAGCACAGTGTGACCCTGGGAGAAGTCTAGAGAGAGCTTCTGGGTCTGGTGTTGGGTAAAGAGGCTTGGGTTATAAGCAAAGAAGCTCTCCTCTGTTCTTGGTTTCTCCTGTAGTCAGAAAACAGGACTTTGTGCATTCCCTATAAATAAATGAGATTACATCAAGAAAATACCACACTCTGCATCAATTTCTATTCTCATCTGGAACATTTCCAGGGCCCTGACTTCTACAAGCCACGCAGGTCAAAAAAGACCACCTTACATAACAAAATATGTTTTAACGCTGATCCAAATCCCACTAGGACCTTTGCCCAGATTTTAAGGTGGTTTTAATTATGCCCTACTTCAAATGAGTCTGTTATGGTTTGGAAGGTCCAGGGTCAATGGAAATACAGGCATCTTTACCAAAGATTTAAAATGTCACTCTTCTATAATTATTAGTAACTATTAGGATTAAATCTGCATATTTTGTTTCTTTGTTTTTTGTACAGCATGTATGGTTTCTGTTTATTTGCTATGACATGCCATTACTAGTGTAGATAAAACTTATTTGTTTTACAAGCTGGCATGTTTCTTGTAAATAAAGGATAGAAGAGAGGATAAATAGGTTAGCTTGCTTCACCTCAAGGTATATTACATAAGAAAGTGCAGTACAGAAAAAGTATCAAAAAATTCAGAGTTAGAACACAACTGGGCTGTGAAGACAACAGTCTACAGGAAATAAAGCAAGACTTCAAAATGTACATGATCCAAAAGGCTGGGTCCCTGTGGGGCATGTTTGTGACAGACAACTGAAAACTGAAACCTTGCAGTGTTTTCTTATAATGGTTTTGACTGCCATTTCCTGGAAGCGCATTACATTTTTCAGTGCCATCCTTATTAGTCATAGCTTTGTTCAGTTTTAATATACTTATACATGGGATTAAATATAGACAGTAGCAGTCTGCGCCTTTTAAATAAATAAATAAGAAAAAGAAATGCTGTCTGTAATAATAATGTTCTGGAAGGCCTCCAGTAAAATTTCAACAGGTATTTGTCACTTCTTTATATAAACAGTACTCTGGACAATGCAGGTGATTGTCCCTTCTGTCAGTATTGTCAGTAAATAGACACTGTAGTAGTTGGAAAAGCTCCATAAAGCACACACTGAACCCCCAGGTTTATTTGACCAGACTGAGAGAAAATTATTTTAAAAGAAAAACAAACAGCAATTGGCTACTGTTAAACTAAACATGTCATCTCATTTTAAATTATGGCTGATGCAGACATAAAGTGAAAAAAATAGATTAGGCAGGAGAATCTTAGCAAGCCTGTCTTTTTTACTCAATTCACAGAGAAAAAATGGAATTAGAAAGAACTTCACTTAAGACTGCTATTGCAGAACGATGAAGAGAACATGTAGGAGACCCCATTTTTAAAACCTAACTACCCAGACAGGTTTTCATAATGTAGAAAGAGGAGTACCTTTCCCTGTATTCTTAGAGGAATGTAAAAGGCATTTGCACAAGTATGGACTTTTATTGCTTTCCCTTTCACTAACAGACAGGGTCGCACATAAACTGGAAAGGGCAATTCTGCAACACCCTGGGGGTAATAAAATTATAATGAAAAAAGCCACTATCAAAATAATCTCAGTAGTAGTATTATTACATAATACATGCCAATTCCAAATTGCCCTTCTATTTCATTATTATTGAAACAATATGATGCGAAATACTGAATTCGGTGCATGACGTAAGAAAAGAGAATAAGATAGAACGAAGACTTGCAGTGGCTGACATGTCACTGTTTTGTAGTGATGGGTGATCATGGTTTTGCTTTTCCAGTGTAGATGTACCTTTAGGTCTTAATTCTGCAAGCTTCTCTGCTCTGGTGGAACCCTGTGCCTATGTGGAGCCCCAGTGAGGTAACTTTGTTGACATACAGTTACATTGACCTCGGTGGGGGGCCATGCAGACCCATGGGTTTTGCCTGTGTGGAGTGGCTTCCAACTTTCAGGAGTTAACATGTTCAGTTTCAGATTGTGGATGTTTGCTGTTCAGGCATCACTGTTCTTATATAGACTAATTTCATACCTAGCACATTTGGGATATTTCTGAGTATGTGATACACTAAGGAAAACATATTAGAAGATGGTTCATTAGCGATATTATTTTCCTTTTTCTTCTGTGCTTGAATCTTGATTTCCAACTTTCCTGCCCCAAATATGTGAATGGAATTATGCTAGTCTCTTAGGGTATTTCTACTGGGTATAAAAAAACCTGTGACTGGTCCTGGTTGATGATTTGAGATTGCAGGATTCAAGCTTTTATACATTAAGACAGTAAACATTCACCTGTCTTCTTGCTTTTCTGCATATTCAAACAGAATAGGCCATAAAGAAAAACTAAATAAAATAAAGACCCTAGCAGTATCCAATATTGCTTGTACCATCAGTGCTGTAAATGGAAAACAGAACTTTGTTCTCATTTATAACAAACCATTTTTATTAAACCTAAATTATTTCAGGTGAGGCTGGATCACAGTGCTGAAAGGAGAAAAGAGTTCTCAGACTCTGCAGAGTTGGCCATGGAGCATAGGGTAGAAAAGGGAGTTGTTCAAACAGTGCACTGGCTATCATAGGTATCAGAATGTGGTTCCCAGAGAACTGCATTGAAAGAGCAAGTATTCTAAAGATGAGAGCTGATACTAACAAGATCAACATGATATCATAGAACAGTGTGGTTTATTCATACTCTGGAAAAGGCACTTGAAATCTGGGGAGCCTTGTCTACACTATGACTCTCATCAGTGCTAACACCTCTGCAGATGAACTGGTTGTAGCACTGTTAATGTTAAATTTCTCATTTCAGACACAGCCAAAGTTGGTGGGGAGAGATGGCTTTCAGCCACTCAACAGCATCTTGGCATCAAGAATCTCTGAATGTGTCTTGTTCATGGCTTGCTAAGATCACCATCTTTAGATAGAATTCTTTCAAAATATAATTTTGCTGTGGGTCAAAATGAGAAATTTCAGTGTGACAGGTCCCTGCTCATCACCGCGGTGCCTCCTCGTGGCCGTCTTAGGGAATTGCTCTAGTGGCCGCTGCACCCTCTCTGGTGATGCATTGCCCATCCTTTTTCCATTTCTGTATCTGTGTCTCACTGCAAGCAGGGCGTCCACTTTGCATCACGCTGTGGCTCAGTCTCTGCTCCCCTCTTTTCCAGGGGAAGGGGTCTTAGCAGTCCTTGGCCACTTGTATCAGTGGCCACAGCAGTCCAAAACTGGGCCCTTACTTCAGGGCCCAGCTGCTCCCTGTCCGGGGTCAGCCCTGCCTTCTCCTTCTGGCCCTTTCTCCTGGAGCCAGCCTTACAGTTCACCCCAGCACTTGCTTCGGGACCCATGGCTGCTCCTTCCCTGGAGCCTGCCACTGCTTAATCTGAGGGAATTGGCCTCTCTCTCACCTTGCAGACTCACCAACCTTCTCCCTGCAATCTCCTAAGGATGACTGACTGGCAGCTCTTCTTATATGGGTCTGCCTGGCCCTGATTCGCTGCTTTCCTTTTGATTGGCTGCTACAGCCATAGCCTCTCCAATGCTCCATTAACCCCTTCTCTGCTGGGGTGGACTACCTGCCCCACCACAGGCTATGTCTACACTTGTTAATTTAGATTGATTTAGCTAAGTCGACTTAACTTAACTTTGTTAAGTTGACTTAGCATGTCTACACTTAAATTTTAAGTCAACTTTGGGGGGACCCTACAAAGTTGACCTAGAGCATCCATACTGGACTCCTAGGTCGACTGGTAGGGGCTAGGTGGACCTGGGACAGGTCCACAGTGGCAGGGGGGCACCCCTTGCCAAGTGCCAGGGGGCTCAGCCTTTGCCCCATTGTCCCTGGGTACAATGGGGCAAAGGGGGACAGGGACCCTAGCAGGGCATAGGGGCAGGGTGGGCTGGGCTCTGCCCTGCTTTGTGGGGTAGGGGGCATGCCAGGGTCTCCCTGTGCCACCCCTCCGGCACGGAGGGCAGTGGGGGAGTCCTGGAGAGCCCTAAGTCGACTTAGAGTCGACTTAGGGCTACTCCAGGTCTACACTGGCTTAAATCGACTTTAGAAAGTCGACTTAAGCCAAAAGTCGACTTAAAAGCAGGATTAGTAAAGTCGACTTAATTTTCCTTAAGTCGATTTAAGCAGCTTGCTTAAGTCGACTTAAGGAAAGTGTAGTGTAGACGCACCCACAGTCAGTAATAAACTCTTTCAAACTCTATTGCAACAGAAGTAAATAACTGATGATTGCTCCTTCTGATCTTGGAAGGCTTTATTTCCATCATTTACAGGCTATACATGGCATGCACAGATAGATACTGCAGGCTAGGTAGTGTATCAGAAAATATTAAGCATATTTTACTTTAAAAAATTTTTTTTTGTTACCTCAGGACATTACTTCTCAGACAGTAAGTCATGTTATATCTCAATTTTAATGTCTCTTTTTAAATATACACAAGAGAACAAGTCTCATAGCGCAGTTGACACCCAGTATCTTATGAGTTATAGGTCATTCTTTCACATGTGGAAAGCAATTGGATTGTACGTTACAGTGCTATACACTATTATGAATTCTCCATCTCTCATCATTCATACTTGTGTCAGCATTTCCATTATAAACTCCAGTTTTCTGGATTTTTTTTTCTTTTTATCACCACTCTTAAATTTTCCTCTGGACACTAGCTTGGCATGTTGGCAATACCATGTTGTTGGTTTGTGAGAAAAAGACATATTTCAGGGTCATTATACAACTCAAAAGTGATATTTCATGGCCGTAATGTCATTTCAAGAAAAATATGACTTTTTAACTAATAAGACTGCAGTATAAAAATGAAATAAACTCAGTTGTATTTTGATTGGCACTTAAGTCCGGCCACCCAACTATTCACTGTCTTTGAAATCAACCCATGCGTGTAAATGACATCTAATAACACCTTCCCCTACAATAGCATACTTTTAATAGGCTAAAATCTTTGAAAAAGGCAAACAATCCAAAATTAATTTTGTGTATGGACAAATTCTAGCTAGAATCTTGTGAGATGTAATACTGCATGAACTTAGGTTGACTCAGATCATAGAAGTGCTTGAAAGTAACCTTGCTTAGTGCCTGAATGCATCCACAAACCAACAATTTCTTTGAATTTTTTCTGCTCATGAACTATTAATTGAAGCTTTCTGCAAAGTGATTTTTTAAATATATATTCTGCTCTCATTTGCTCTCTGAGTGTGGTTCGCAAAGATAGTCTAAGAGCTAATATATCTCTCATTTTATATCACAGAAATGTTGCAAGGCTAATAACTTAAAAGTGTGTGTTAAGCAATTTGAGATTGTTGGATGTCAGGTGCTCTTAGAAATGTAAAGTATTACTTACAGAACTGCGCTGGGGATAAGAGACTTTTCTCCCTCAGTCCTGCCCAATATGTAACTGTGTTTTAAAAAATGTTATTGAATGATTTTTTTTAGAAGTGCTAAAATCAGCAAAACCTTAAAATGCCAACCAGGTCAGTGGAAGCTGAATGTGCTCAGCTTCTTTGAACGACTGACCACAATTGGTACTTCATTTTCATGTGGAAGCAAGTTTAATCAAAGTAGCAGTTGTATGTATACCTCTGGAAGTACTTGTGTGTGTGTGGAAAGGAGGTGTGTAACATGCGCACAAGGGGATTCACTGATTTAGCATAGTAAATTTCTCCAGTATAAAAAAGATAAGAAAAATTACACAGGGTAATTAAGAGCAATTACTACACTTCCACAAAGGAGATTACTCCAATTCTCCTAATTACAAGGGTCCATAGTCTTCCATTGTACAATGTTTCCTATTCTCTCATCTGCGACTCAGATCTCTCTCCAGGTTCTCACATCCAGGCTATAACTGAATCTTGCCAAATGTTTTTGCATAACAGCTGTAAAATACACCTTTTCCTAACCATCCACACAGTTAAAACTCCAGAGGGGTAGCTGTGTTAGTCTGTATACAGCAAAAACAGTGAGAGTCCTGTGGCACCTTAAAGACTAGCAGATTTCTTCAGGCATAAGCTTCCTGAGCTGCAACCCATTTGATGAAGTGGGCTGCAGCCCACAAAAACTTATGTCTGAAGAAATTTGTTAGTCTTTAAGGAGCCACAAGACTCATTTTTACAGTTAAAAGCAACAAGAGCCCTGTGGTACCTTATAGACTAACAGATTTTCTTCGGTATAAGCTTTCGTGGGCTATAACCCACTTCATCAGATGCATGAAGTGGAAATCGCAGAGGAGAAGTAAATATACACATGCCAGGATGGAGGAGGGCAAGTGTTAGCAAAGTCAGTTTAGAGAGCAGATTGGGCCTATTCACACCAGTTGATAATGTGTGAACAGAACAATCACTTTTTGTAGTGTGATAACCATTCCAAGTCCCTGTTCAGACCCAGTCTGATTGTGTCAAGCTTGCAAATCAGCTCCAGATCTGCAGTTTCACACTGAAGTCTGTTTTTGTAGTTTCTTTGTTGAAGTATGGCAACTTTCAGGTCAGCTACTGAGTGTCCATGGAGGTTGAAATGTTCTCCTACAGGGTTAAGGATGTTGCCTTTTTGATGTTGGGTTTATCTCCGTTTATCCTTTTGCGTAAGGTCCACCATACAACAAGAACACTAATCCAGGAACATATCCTTGCAACAGACCCCATTGCCAACTCTGCCCGCACATCGACTCCAGTGATACCATCACAGGTCCCAACCACATCAGCCACAGCATCAGGGGCTCATTCATCTGCACATCCACTAATGTGGTTTATGCTATTATATGCCAGCAATGTCCCTCTGCCATGTACATTGGCCAAACTGGACTGTCCTTATGCAAAAGGATAAACGGACACAAATCCGACATCAAAAATGGCAACATCCATAAACCTGTGGGAGAACACTTCAACCTCCATGGACACTCAGTAGCTGACCTGAAAGCTGCCATACTTCAACAAAGAAACTACAAAAACAGACTTCAGTGTGATACTGCAGATCCGGAGCTGATTTGCAAGCTTGACACATCAGACTGGATCTGAATAGGGACTTGGAATGGTTATCACACTACAAAAAGTGATTGTTCTGTTCACACATTTTCAACTGGTGTGAACAGGCCCCATCTGCTCTCTGAACTGACTTTGCTAACACTTGCCCTCCTCCATCATGGCATGTGTATATATACTGCTCCTCTGCGATTTCCACTTCATGCATCTGATGAAGTGGGTTATAGCCCACGAAAGCTTATACCAAAGAAAATCTGTTAGTCTATAAGGTGCCACAGGACTCTTGTTGTTTTTTGCTGTACACAGACTAACACGGCTACCGCTCTGAAAATTTTTACAGTTAAAACTCTCATCCAAATTTTCATCATCTTGAGTCTCAAGAATTGTATTCAGAATGTACTATTCGGAATGGTACTTCTATGATCATTTTTCTTGCCTGTGGCTTTAACCATGGGCATCGCTGGACATGAGTCCATAGGGTCCGTGCCCCAAATGTTTGGCCCAATGCCCCGAGTCCCAGCATTAGCAGCCTGCCTGCCTGTGTTAGTTCAGCTTACACAGGCAGGCTGCTGCACTCAGCCCCATGTATCTAGGAGCTGGGGCAGGGTCAGGTCTTTCAAAATGTCCTGATCTGCCCAGGCATGTGGCCCACGGAGAAGATGTAAAATGCCCCCTGGGCCTCCCCCCCCCCAAGTATGATGCAGGGGGAGAGGGATTGGGAGTCAGTGTGGAGACCTGCTGGGGGGGGGAGGAAGTGGGAGGCAGTGGTGGCTGCTGGGGGGGAAGCCGGCAATGGATTTAGCTCTGAGCCAGTGCATGTGGGACAGGTGGAGCCCCAGAGAAGGTCCAGACCATGACAGAGGCTCTTAAGTTCTACAATAATACGAATAATAAATGAAATAATAATGATGATGAAATTCAACATGTCTATGAATGGACTGACCACAGCCGTACAATCAAGCAGCCTAGTTCACATCTGGTTGAAACTGAAGTAAAATTGGGACAAACTGGCATACAAACAAGTCTCAGATGACGATGGTGGTTGAGGAAAGGAGCCTGAGGTTATGGTAGAAGACAAATGGCATCTTTGAGGGTGTGTCCACACCACCGGTCGCCTAAATTCGCACCTAAAAAGCTAGCATCAGATCAAACAATTGCTTTTCAGTTGTTATATTACCACCATGACGAGGGTGGCTTTTTTCCATCTCCACCTGGTCAGGAGATTGCAAGCTTTTCTCTCAGACCCACAACTTGCTACTTCCACAGGGGTAGACTAACACGGCTACCCCTGTGGAAGTAGCAAGTTGTGGGTCTGAGAGAAAGTTCAGCAAAACAAACAAGGAGTCCTGTCCCACCTTTAAAGACTAACCAATTTATTTATCTCATGAGCTTTCGTGGGAGAAAATCCCACTTTGTCAGACACCTTGTTTAACTTCCTGCTGTTATCCTTTCCTTTCTCACCTCTTGCTTAGACTATTGTGATCTGTTCTACAATGAGGCTGCATCTTAAATTCTTTTGGACACTGGAGATGGTGCAGAATGAGGCAGCCCACTTGCTAAGCAGTAGTGAAGGATCTATGCTGGCTGCTTATTGATTTCCAGGTGTAATTTATGGTTTAGTTTTAAGGAATGAAGGCAGCTGTCTCCCAACTTTTTAAGTCACACCCCTTCTTCCCCTAATGTAATTTGCTCTGTACCCCACCAGGAACTGGAAGTGAAACCAGGGCCAGAGCTGCAGCTGGGGCAGGCGGAGACTGGGAGCCATGACGGTGCTCTAGCTTGGGCTGGGAGCTGGGCCTCAGTTGGGAGCCAGAGGCAAGGGCTGGAGCTGAAGCTAGAGACAGGAGTGAGGTCATGCCATGCCTAGGCGCTGGATGCTGAGGCCATGACTGGGGGCAGAGCTGTGACTGGCAGCGGGACTGGAAGGTAGCTGGAGGCAGAGCTTGACTGAGTGGTGCTCCCTCCCATCTCCTGGGGGGCTGGCCCAAGCCCCATCATGTCTCCCAAAACTGTTATTTCATGCCCTTCCCCCCAGGGAAGCATGTTCTAAAGTTTGGGGGCCATTGATTTAAGGGCTAATGATTTGCTCATGGTTGTCTGAGAGACTGCCTCTTCCCCAGTGCGCTAACACCCCAGCTGCCTGAACCAGAGATGCTTAAATGGGGGTCCTCTTGGTACATGAAAGAGAATGAGACAGAAAGTTGCTAGAATTACATGTGAGGGCCCCTTGGCTTTCAAACTTTGTTCTTCTCCTCTTAGTCCAAAATAGCTGGAAATTGTTAACCTATGGAGCACACTTCTAACACCAAGTTTTGGGAAGAACTCAGGCTATAGGTTGATGGGCTTTTGAACGGGTTGGGATATATTTTGGTACTTTGAATTTCTAGAGGATAAATTAATTTAGTTGGTGGTACTGTGGGTTTTATTGTGCTATTGGGCAGCTATTCTTTGTGTGAGTTACTATCTTAAATAATTGTTAGGGCACCCAAAAGTTTCTTTTTTGTATTTTAAAAATATTAATATAAATAATAATAAAATATTATATAAATATATGTATATACTGCTAATGCAGTATATATCTGTATGCTTTATCTGCAGATATTCTGTGCGTGCATATACATATAAAATGGGCACTTACGTTGAATTCTAAAGGAGATCATTAACCTTGACAACTTTAATGATCAAAAGCAGGTCAACTAATTAAATACACTACGTTATTTTAATTGCTGGTGTCGGTCCATTAAAGTCAATGGAATTACACCACCAATTAATTTGGCCCATTACATTAAATCCAGTACATAATTTTACTGTTAAGAGTAAAGATTTCAGTTATAGACAGTTTCTTAGGCATTTACAGGCATTTAGTGCTCTGAAGATAGTGGAGATAACTGATGAGAATACTAAAATAAAAAGGACAAAAATGAGAGAGATCGACAATAGAGACTTAAAAAATATATATATGAATAACTCTCGAGAAGTGGTATAAACCTTTAAAAATATTCCCAACAGAGACATTATTCTGTACAGTTAGTATACCATTATCCTCATAGTAATAGAAGCAAATGTCACTATTCAAAAGACTTACAAAATATTTTCACAAAATTCTTGTGTGTTTGCAGTTTACAGTCATCTTAAAATAATATTACAAAACAATCAAGAGTGATGAAAAGGCTGTAAAGATTTTCTTATTAATAATTCCTCCTCCTCCTCCGACTCCTGATCATAAATATAATAGTATACTCTCAGACTGAAGCACAGTGGTTTTAATAACTATTCGGCACCAAGAGCTGTTAACCTTTGGGGCACACTCTGGATTATCATAACTATTAGTTAACAGTATACATCATGGCAAGATAACAAAATTAGCATAATTACATCCGCTTCTTTACCATCTTTTAGTTGAAGATCTCAAGGTCTTTATAAACTTTAATTAAACAATATAATAACCTCTGCAGTAGGAAACATTATTATTCCCATTCTACAGTTGAGGACGCAAAGGCACAGAGATTTACTGATTTCCCCATGACCAAATAGTCTGTCAGAGACAGAACTGGAAAATAAACCCAGAACTCCAGAGTCAAAATCCTGTGCTCTAATCTTATTCCTTCACATGAATATCTAACCTCAAATGTTATATTAGGGTTTGTCTACACAGTATGTTAACTGCACATAATATTAGGGTATGAGGGAATGTGCTAATAAAGTTTGAAGATGACACAAAGTTGGAGGGTATTGCTAATGCGGAGAAGGTCTAGGACATCAACAAGATCTGGACGACGTGGTAAACTGGAGTAATAGAAATAGGATGAAATTTAGTATTGGAAAATGCAAGGTCATGCACTTAGGGACTAATAAGAATTTTTGCTATAAACTGGAGACACATCAGTGAGAAGTGACAGAAGAGGAGAAGGACCTGCACATATTGGTTGATCATAGGATGACTATGAGCTGCCAATGTGGTGTGGCTGTGTAAAAAGCTAATGTGGTCCTAAAATGCATCAGGAGTGGTGGTTCCAGTAAAGAGAGGGGGGTATTAATTCTGTTATACAAAGCACTGGTGAGACCTCATCTGGAATATTGTATGCAGTTCTGGTCTCCCATGTTTATGAAAGATAAAGTCAGATTGATACTGGTGCAGAGAAGGGCTAGTAGGATGATCCAAGGAATGGAAAACCTGCCTTATGAGAGGAGACTCAAAAATGCTTGGCTTGTTAGCCTAACCAAACAAAGGCTGAAGGGAGATATAATTGCTCTGTATAAATATATCAGAGTGATAATACCATGGAGGGAGGAATTATTTTAGCTCAGCGCCAGTGTGGACACAAGAACTAATGGATGTGAACTGGCCATCAGGAAATTTAGACTTGAAATTAGATGAAGGTTTCTAAACATCAGTGGAGTGAAGTTCTGGAATGGTAGTTCATCAAAGTGCACAACGGAATTTGTAGTGAGTAGTAGTGTCCACATGGGACATTACTGTGTGACAAGACGGTATGCTGCAGATTCATACCCTGGCTTCCTGTACTCTAATCCTTCATATAAACAAACCCTTCCACAGACTCTAATTCAAGCTTAGAGCATCAGGCAAAGAAGAAAAATGCTGAATGAAAGAAAATGAAGAAAAGTTAGAAGTAGACAAACTTTATGATTTTATGTATGACTATATCTTATATACTTAACTACAATTTAGCTATTACACCGGAGTATAACAGTACCAGTATAGCTCAGAGTTTGTCAACATTTCAAAAGAATTTATAGTGTATTGGCAAATACTCGCTCCAGCTTAAAACACCTATTTTCAAAGCGTCTGACGAAGTGGGATTTTCTCCCACGAAAGCTCATGCGATTAATAAATCTGTTAGTCTTTAAAAGTGCCACAAGACTCTGTTGTCTTTCTACAATAGACTAACACGGCTACCCCTTTGGAATTCATTTATCTGCAAAGTGTAAAAATATGTATTGGATAGTTTGAGTTAAATATTAAATATTCAAATTATCTCCAACATTTAATGTAGTCTTGGTGGTCTTACAGATTTAAATCAAAACTTGATTTTTTTTTAAACTACATTTGGCAGGTTATTAATCCATAATATGGGTTTGTTATTTTCCCCATATACAAATGGGATTTATATAAACTTTACTATGCATGCACTGTAAACTCCTGGTGTTGTTTGACTTATATGGCACCCTATCAATTACATCTCCTCCTTCATAAGTTCTAATGAGATCTGAGAATGTGTACTTTCAAGAATTAAACTGACGAGAAATATCTAAATACTTATTTTCTGCAATAAAAATTTCCATGACCCCTTATCAAAATTATAGGTCAGGACAATTTGCTTTTCTTTGATTATTCTTTTTATTAAACTTTTAAAATATTATATTTTTATAAATGTATCAGGTGGCTACCTACATTTTCATTTGTACTTCATTCAAAGCGACAAATAAATTAAACAAGAACACAGTGTAAAGTGGTATCCATTTCTCAGTCTTAAGAAATAATAGTCAATATTTCATGCCACAGCTTCTGGAGGCAGAGCACAGAGATCAGGAGAAGAGGGGGAACAATGGTGATTTTAAGCCATCCTTGTGCCTTCTGGATCATGAACTTCTGCAGGAGCTGAAATGGCTTCCAGCATGAATTAGAGCAGCCCAGGAGTGGTCTACCTGATAGCCCAGCCTCTGCAGGTTCATCTACAGGATTCCTATGGGTTGCGTTGCAGTTTGGAGCAGCCCATAATCTCCATAGCAACATGTGCTTTACAGACTCTTCCTCCCATACCCAACATTGTGGTTTCTGAAGGTGGCGAAATGACCCTATGCCATTTCTGCACAAGGAGAATTCTCTCATGGCTCCTTGCAGCCCATTTTCAGCCTCTCTACTGCTACTGCCATGTATAAAGACTGGATCCAGGGACAAAATTGGTCTGGTAGCAATTTTTCCCAACCAATGTTCAAACAAACAAGTGTGGTCGCTCTCAGAGGCACATAAGATAAAAAGAAATACGGTGGTTGTGCCCATGCAGAACACTCTGCATTGTAGCCTAGAATAGTGACAGAAAGAACAGGAACAACACTAATCTTAACCTAGATCTTGCCTCCAGTGATTCAGTCCTATTTGCTGGGTGGGAAAGAAAGCTTGTAAGGCAATAAGCAATAAAGCGTGAGCTGGGAGCGTATTTAAATGTCTTTTTAAATACTGTACTGTTTGTGTCCCTCGGTCTGGACACTATGTGGTGCTCAGCACTCTTGACTCCCACTGAAGCTAATGGGAGCTGTGGGTTCTCAGCACTGAACAGAGAGCAAAGAGAGCTGCCATGCATACACTGAAACATAACTCAATGTAGACAACCATTAAATAAAACTTGGTTCACCTCTTTCCCTGTGAATACGGCACCAACATTGCATCCAGTTGTGCTAAAAAACAGTCCATAATATTCTGGCTGACTCTACACAGTGTCTGGAGGGTGGGTATAGTATAATACAAAGATCTTCAAATAGCACTTTCAGCAGCATTTTGTAATATAGAATCCGAGAAAATGAAGGAACTCCTGCAACATTCACCTCACTTCCTCCATTTGATACTTTCACCTCTCTTTGCAGAAATGGCTGCTACAAACTGCTTTACATTGTTAGTGCTTCTTTACCCCAGAAAATGCTCCTTAAACATAGGTCCAGCACAGAAAAAAATTGCTAATGACTCGCCAGCATCCTAAATTCAGCTTTGGAGTTACTGAATTCTGAGCTTAGTGTCTTTCAATAACTGCTAGTCTGAGTTAGAGACCCAGAACAGACAGACACCTTGTATTTTAACTGGAGCTTTCTTACATGAATCATGGGAGTGCCTATTTATTCCCTACGAAGCCTTCACATCAGTAAGGAAAGGGCTGAAATAGTTTTTCAGTAACAAGGCTGAAGATAGGGTTAGGCAACATTGAGGCAGGAGTGTTGGAACAATTTTTATAGGATAGGTACTTAGGATCATTGAACCAAACCCTAAACCCTGCATATAACAGAAACCACTTCAAGCCAGGGGATGCAGAAGCGCCTACTGCACCTATTGTTCCAGCACCTATGCATGGAAGTAAAAATGTGAGTCCTGTGCACATTACAGCATCTACTTTGCTGTGCTGTTGTGGAAAAATGGGACCCAACTTCCCTTGCATACACCAAGGCTTTCCTCTTGAAGTGTAGTGCGGACACCTCTCAAGGCTATGAAGTAATGATGTTATGTTAACTCAAAAGAGAGATGATGCTAGGAAGCTGGAAAGTGAGCCTGTTAAACTGCGGTGTAAATAGTTCAGTACAGGGCTATGTCTACACTTGCACTTTTAAGTTGACTTAGTGTGTCTACACTTAAAATTAAAGTCGACTTAAAGGGGAACTTACAAAGTCGACCTAGAGCGTCCACACTGGATGCTGTAGGTCGACTTTGTGGGGCTAGGGGGACCTTGGGCAGGTCCACGGTGGTGGGGGGGAGCACCCCCTGTGTACAATGCGGCAAAGGGGGACAGGGATCCTGGCAGGGCAGAGCCCTGTGTGTGACACTGTCTGGATTTAGGGAAGCATTTATGATATTATTTTCTATGGATATCTCATAAATGCTATAATCCATAGAACTATGTCATGTTTGGTATCAATAGAAAGGTAGTAATTTGCTGGGAATGATTATATAGTTTATGTCTAGGAATTCTATTTTGATTAGAAGTTAAGAATTTGATGTTATATCCATACTTTAACTTGTGTCATTCTGGAGAAATGTCTTAGATGGGAGGGTGTGAACAACCAATGTCTCCTTAATATTTAGGAATTTGCCAGGTGATATGGTCCCAGGGAGTATCTGGATGAGGACATAAAAAATACAACCATTGTATCCTTAATGGCTCATCAGTTTACTCCCTTGGACCATCTCACTTGGCAAATTCCTAAACATTAAGGAGACAATGTTTGTTCACACCCTCCCATCTAATTCCAAAGGGGTAGCCGTGTTAGTCTATTGTAGAAAGACAACAGAGTCCTGTGGCACTTTTAAAGACTAACAGATTTATTTATTGCATGAGCTTTCGTGGGAGAAAATCCCACTTCGTCAGACGCTTTGAGATTTCTCCCACGAAAGCTCATGCAATAAATAAATCTGTTAGTCTTTAAAAGTGCCACAGGACTCTGTTGTCTTCCTCCCATCTAAGACATTCCTTCAGAATGACACAAGTTAAAGTATGGATATAACATCAAATTCTTAACTTCTAATCAAAATAGAATTCCTAGACATAAACTATATAATTATTCCCAGCAAATGACTGCCTTTCTATTGATACCAAACATGACATAGTTCCTATGGATTATAGCATTTATGAGGTATCCATAGAAAATAATATCATAAATGCTTCCCTAAATCCAGACAGTGTCACACTGTGCCCACATGCCCTGCCCTTTGGGGGGCATGCCAGGCTCCCCCTGTGCCCCCCCCCCAGCAGGGAGGGCATTGGTGTAGTCCTGGGGTAGCCCTAAGTTGATTTAGGGCTACCCCAGGGCTACACTGGCTTAATTCGACTTTAGAAAGTCGAATTAAGCCTTAGGTCGAGTAGAAAGGTGGTTTAATAAAGTCGACTTAAGTTTCATTAAGTCGACTTAAGCAAAGTGTAGTGTGGACGCAGGGCACATTAAGTCGACTTAAGCCAAGCTTAAGTCGACTTAATTTACCAGTGTAGACGCAGCCTAGGAGACTTGACAGGATAGTTTAAAGCAACACATAATGTGAGAAAACTTTCAACTCAGTACTAACCAAGTTGCTGAGGCGTTGTTTAGCGATCGAGTTCCTGATTGGCTGAGCAGGTCTTCACAGACCCAATCAGTTGGTCAGGAAGTCTGAACTGACAGCGGTGAATTTGCCACCATCAGTCAAGACAAGCTCTGAGTCTCAGAGCATGGGTCTGTAAAGTTCAGCTCATGGGGCTCACTTCTTGGCACTAAAAATAGCTGTGAAGACATATAGGCTTTGGATGGAGTTCAGAGTCTGAAACACATGCCCTTTCATGGGCTTCAGAGCCCAAGTCCAGCCTAACCCTGAATATCTATATGGCTATTTTTAGTGAGAGCCCAAATACAGGGACCTGAGTTCTGAAACTTCCTGTTACGTTTTATTTGTTTTTACATACTTGTAGCAGACACACAGAATAAGTTGACAATTCATCTGAAAGCATAGCTATACCACCTCTATTAATGACGTTTGCTGCAGTAACAAAAGGACTTTTCTATGGGGGTTTTGCTGGCTTAAGTATGCTGGCCAGGGTGTGTGTGTTTTTTTAAAAAATGTTCTGAGCTAATATAGCTTTGCTGGAAAAACTTTGTAGAATAAATGAGCCTGGAGAAGGTAGAGTGGGAGCTTCTGTTCTCTCTGCCTCAGAATATTGAAACTAGAGAACATTACATTAAATTGAAAGGTGACATTCAAAACTGATGGAAGCAAATACTTTCCCACACAATGTTTAATTCAGTTGTGGAACTCATTGCCACATGATGCTCTTGAGCACCAGAATTAAGTGAAATTAAAAGCGGGGTTGGGTATTAATATGGATAACATGACTTACTACTATAAATAACGAAGTGGGATTTTCTCCCACAAAAGCTCATGCGATAAATACATTTGTTAGTCTTTAAAAATGCCACAGGACTCCTTGTTTGTTTTGCTGACCTAGACTAACATGGCTACTGCTTTGGAACTACTATAAATGAGTTTTAAAAGGGATATAAACCCTGATGATTCAGGGTTTAAACCAGTCTCTACCTATTGGGGATTAAGACGACACCTTTATGGAGAGACATTTACTCCACATTGGCCTAGCATGAGGTTTCTTGCACCTTCTGTTGAAGCTTATGGTGCTGTCCACTATCAAATATAAAATATTGAATTACATGGACCCTGGATCTGATCCACTATGGCAATTCTTGTATTGCTATGAGAAAGGATAGATAATACAGTGGTAAAAATGCTTGAGTTTTGTCTAAACTACAGCCTCCACAGGTGCCAGAACTGATGGAACCACATTGCAGAATTATGGGTCCTAATTTTCCTAATGTAGCCACACCCCAAATTACTTGATTCAAAGCCTCCCACAAGAACCCACCTTCCACTTGAGAGCTTTGACTCAAAGTAGGAGAATAGGAAAATTAAACAGTAAAATTCTTGAGTTTTAATAAAGAATGTCTTTCTTTCTTCAGATTTCCATTTATGTACAATTTTAGCAAATTTAGCCTTTAAAAGATTCTCTTCCAGAATGATCTTATAAATTCTTGTCCAAAAATTACATGCAATCCGCTATTCCTTACATTCCTCTTACCAAATCACACCCCTCTACTCATGCAGGAAGCCCAGAAACTAATGTTGTACATCTTAACTTGATTGTCAAATTATTCTTTTTTGGATTGCAACACCATTAGATATTTACCACACCATTAGCTAGCTTGAATTTGTCCTGCTATTTCAGCCGTTTACCTTAATATTTGAGTCTCTTCAATACATTACTTTGTAACCTTAGTAGTAAGTTGATCAAAACTTACCTCTAACACTGTCTGTCTAAATTGTACTCAATGTATGTACGAATGAGGTTTTCTGATCTGGAAGCTGAAAGGCAGTGTGGTCTGAAGGAACAAGCACCAACTTGGAAAGTGATGTTCTGGATTCTAATCCTAGGCCTGCTATTTAATTGCTGAGTGATCTTGAGCAAATTACTATCTATCAGTTTTCCCCTCTCAAATAGGAATAATGATACTCAACCATCTCTCTCACAAGAGTGTCATGAGGATTGATTAGTTAATATCTGTACAGTGCTGTGAGCTTGTGAAGTTGTACAAAAACACTAATAATATATAGTGGTTGCAAATAATATGGATTCTGCTGAATTTCAATTAAATTGTGGCATTATGGACCTGTCTCTGCAGGCTACTTTTATACCAAACGTTCACTTGTTCTTTCTTACATACATTTTGGCATTAAGAATTGGCTATTATTATATGAGCACCAGACAACTTTGGAAGTCCTTGATGTAAATGTTATTGCAATGTAATTTAAATTATTCAGTTGCTTTCTATCAGTCACCATGATTTACAAACAAATAAGATTATAAAGCTCCTGAAGTGCAACAGGCTTGCTGAGAGAGTTATTCACCATGTGGAGCCTTCTGTAGGGAAGAGCTGCTCACACCTACCCTTTCCTCATCCGACACTCCACCATTTTTTTCTTCTCAAAGCATTTCATACTCCGGACATTGGGAAGCACTCTGCAAACAACTGCTAGTGCACAAGCCACCCTTAGAATAGCACTTACTTAAACTCTTCAGATCTGGCCTTGACACCTGATGAGGTGAGAATTATAGCACACTTGTAAAATACTATTGTAGTTCCAGAGGTAATTTCTTACACCTTATTACCACATGATAATGGTCCCTTAACAACCAGACTAATCAAGAATTAATGAGGCACTAAAACATTTTAAAGAACAATGGAGGATTGAAAAAATTCTCTTACTGGTTTCATTGAAAAAGCAATTAATTTAACAAATATAGGGTTTCACTCAGGGTTGCACAAAAAGTCTTGCTCCTTAAAAAAAATGTATCAGTTGAAATGTTTTATACATTTATCAGTTATTTCCCTAAGTGTGTCTCCGTGTAATGGCAAAACTGTAAGAATGTTAAATGGAGTGGAACTCCATGAATCCATGTCTTTTTGGCCTGAGCCCCGCATTCCATTCCTCCATGTCAAGCCACTTGTATAATAGCATACACAGAAGTTTAAAGCAAATTCATTTAACGGTGAACTGAAAAACTAAAACAGAAATGAAGTAAACCCAGATGAATATGATTGCAACTAAGGGCCTTTTATTTCTTTTTAAAAACAATTATTGTCATGTTCCCATTACAGGGAGAGTCTTCCCTTCAATCTAAATAGAAAGTGATGAAACTCCCCTATATATTATATTTTGTCTTTCACAGAGAATGTACTGACTCCTATAGTATGTTGTTGGGAATCTAGGGGAAACTTCCCAGATGTCAATATCGATCTCAATAGAAATCTTTGAGGAACACGAGTACTTTCCTGGAACTAAAATAGATGAGAAATAAAAAAGTAGAAATAACCTGACTTACAACTGATCAACAA
This sequence comes from Pelusios castaneus, assembly GCA_007922175.1. Taxonomy (NCBI): domain Eukaryota; kingdom Metazoa; phylum Chordata; order Testudines; family Pelomedusidae; genus Pelusios; species Pelusios castaneus. The sequence goes on from ML685801.1 coordinate 5,847,312, forward strand.
GGCATTTCATAAAAGTTTTGCTGATGAGTTTGTTGAACCACAAGATAAAATGAAACGAAACAAAAACTGAATTAACCCCAGAAATGTGTGCTGAAAGTCTGCAAATCACCCAAATCACTTGACTTTTCTTAATCATCTCCTTTCCTGGTGGAATCCTAGCTCCTATTAGTTTGCCAGATCATCCCAGAATACATCTCTCTGTGACTTCACTGCTATTGCTAACCCATAAATTTTCATTAAAATTACACTATTTTGTTCTCCTTTTCACCTTAGGAATCAGTTTATCAGAGTTTCTCTTTCCTTTCTACTGAAATTAAAGAGATGATTCTCAAATTTTAAAAAATGAACCAACAAAAAGGACCATTGGATTAAATATTCCTTCTTGCCAATCAGATAAAGGTCTAAATTAAACTTGTAATGGTATAAAAATTTGTAGCTAAAGCTAAAATTTAATGCTTAAGCTACTCCTCTCATTTTTTCCTTCTTCCTTAGGAAAAAGAAAAGGAAAGCTATGTGTCCCAAACTAAGATGTGTGCAATATGTAGGCACTCTACAAAATATTCAGAAAGGAAGATCTCTGCCCTAATAAGCAGAGATTTAATGCGTTAGGAATACAAAGTCAAACACAAAGGGGTAAAGATAGACAGTGGGTTACAAACACAGATTACAAAAACAAGAACATAAATTGGCTTTTCATACATTTGTATATGTCTTGCTTTCTATCTCTTTAGGTGAGCATTTTATTTTACAAATTTGGGGGGGAGTTTGACATGTTTTGTGAAGTGAATGTGGAGGAGAAAGGATGGGAAAGGAGTGAAACAGTGAATGATGTGATGAGGAGCAGGGAGCAGTAAATCTGGAAGGTGGAAGAAGTGTGAGGTTTTGTCTACAAAATTAAGTCAATCTAAGTTAGATCACTGTGCTCCCGCTAGCATTTCTACTGATTTACCTGTGAGGGACATTGGGTGCATCTACAATTGTAAATTAAGTCGACTTAAGCAGGCTTAAGTCAACATAATTTACTCTGCTTCTACACTTGAATTTCCTTAATTCGATTTAAGCAGTTCCTTAAGTCGAATTAAGAAAAAGTTAGTTTGAATTAGTAAAACCTCATTTTACTTCGAACTAACCCTTAATTTGAACTAGTTAGTTCGAATTAATTCAGTGTGGCCATGTTAGTTCAAACTAACTGCTTAATTCGAACTAACTGGCACATTGAGCTTAATGCAGCTGACTAATTCGAACTAAGCAAGTGCCATGTATGGCACTTGCTTAGTTTGAACTAGCATTCTAGTGAGGCCATGCTAATTTGAATTAAATTAATTTAAACTAACTAAAATTAGTTCGAATTAACTAATTCGAACTAACTTTGGTAAGTGTAGACGTAGCCATTATGAGGCACTGACAACTACAGCCCCCTTCACACTGGGGCCAACAACCTGAGCTGTCAGCCTTGTCAGCCCTACACCTGGGGCTCACAGGTAGAGCTGTAAGCCTCATATGAGGCTGACAGCTAACAGGTGATGTAAGGAACGCAGTGTCTACACAGACACTGCATTGCCCTAAGTCCATCGATCTAAGTGCTACGCCTCTTGTGGAGGTGGAATTATTAGCTTGGTGTAGTGGGCGACTTACATCAGTGGGAGCAACATTGTATTGTAAACGGTGTTAGGTTGACACAAGCTGCCTTACGTCGACCTAACTCTGTTTTCTAGACCCCACCTCGGAAAGAAATGGATGGAGTACTGAGGGAAGATAAGACAGAGAAAGGAGGGGAAGGAGGGAGGGGAGCCTAATGAGTACAGAGATAGTGAAGCTTACAGCAGTGGAAATGTAGCAGATGAAGGAGGCATGAAGGGACAAGAAGAAATGACCCATCAGAAACTATAATGACAGGAGTCTGAACAGAAGTTTTGGAAAATTAAGTGATTTCAGGAGGGCTGCAGATGAGCCCTGTGGAACCGGGGCTTCCAGGCTTCCCCCAGAGCAATTCCTGTTGGTGCTTGGCCCACACAGTTTGCACATGCTTTCTTGACAGATTAGTCAATAACATGCACTGTGCTATATGCCAATAACTGTGGGGTCAATTTCATTCATTTTCATGCACAGCTCTCTGGGATACTGGATGGTTTTATATAAAGTGTGGTTTGATAATCATAATTTCTCAGAAAGTCACTGGATCTTGTGGCTGGCCAGAGCAGGAGAATGGGCCCCAGCAGCCCTCCCCCTTTTCTTTTATGTTGCAGATAGGTAGCTTCTCCAAATGTCAACCATTAATTATCTCAGCCATGGAACACCGAGCTAAGATTTCACTTGTACCCTGAACATCATTCACCTCCCTGCTGGAAACCAAGAGTTTCAGCCTGAACCTGCTCAGTCTTTAACGGTAATGCAATATGGGCTGAAAAGATGCTTCAAAACACGCCAGAGATTTATTTGCCTGAGAACGTTTGCAGATGACATGTGCATGCACAGAAACAAGTTGAGGTTATAACTTTGCTCAGAGCTTGAGCTGAAGGTATTTTCTTTTCAGCCAAGCTACAAAGGTTTTAGGTTTTTTAAAGACCCTGAAACCTGTGTTCATTTTATGCCAAATTCATAGATGGTATGTCTTCACTGAAGTAAATGGAGTTGTACTAAGGATGAACTTGGCAATTTAAGTAAATGAAAAATGAATAAATACAATTTCAAAAAGGAGGGATTGCTGCTATTTATTTTCTGTTCATGGTGTCTAGGTATGAGGGTTGCTCATTGGTTCTGCCAGATGAGGTGCTCATAGTGAACTATATACAGGTTGAGATAGTTATCAGCAGTGTTCCTTCTAAGCTGCGCGGGTGCGCGGCCGCGCAGCGGCCGTCACACCCCCCGCGCAGCAGTGAGGGACCCCCGCCCAGCCCGGCAGCCCCTGCTGCTCCCTCCAACCCCCGGGGCAGCCGCTTTGCCGCGGCACACCCGGCCTGCGCCCGGCCTCTGGGCTGGCCCTCCCCGCCCCCAAGGTGGGACAGGCAGGCTCAGGCTAGGGTCCGGAGCACAGGCCTGCCTGTCTGCCCCACGCGGCCGGGCCAAAGGGGTGGCTGCGGCAGCGGCGGGCTCCCGGGCTCCCACCCGCTATCCGCCTCCTTCCCGGGGCCGGGGCCGGGGCCGGGGCCGGGGCCGGGGCCGGGCTAATCCACGGCCTCGGCCTCCCAGCACCAGGCTGGGATCAGCCTCCGGGGCTGGGGTATGCTCCCCCCCCCACCGGTGGCTTCCCAGGGCCGCGGTAGGGCCCTCCCCCGCCGGCAGCCTTGGCTTGCTTCTTTCTTTCTTTCCTTCTTTCCCTCTTTCTCTCTTCCTTCCTTCCTCCTTCTTTCTCTTCCTGTTTCCTCTTTTCTTTCTTTCTTTCTTTCTTTCTTTTCTTGTCTTCCTTTTTCTTTCTTTCTTTCTTTCTTTCTTTCTTTCTTTCTTTCTTTCTTTCTTTCTCTTTCTTTTTCTCTTCCTTCCTTCTCTTTTTCTCCCTTCCTTCCTTCCTCCCTTCTTTTTTTCCTTCCTTTTTTAAAAAAACCTTTTAAAAATTAATTTTAAATAAAAACCTTTCTAAAAATTAAATTTCAATTCAAAATTCATTCAAATTCAATTAAACACAATTAATTAATTCTATTTACAATTGCTTTAACTTCAATTAATGCCTATAATTTCGGTCGTGTGAGTTTACACAAAAATTTTATTCAGAAAAAGTTTTGCACACGGCTTGAAAATTTTGCACACAGGCCGCCAAACCTTAGAGGGAACATTGGTTATCAGCCATTTACCGTATTTTTCGGACCATAAGACGCACCTGACCATAAGACGCACCCAGTTTTTAGAGGAAGGAAAAGAAGAGAAAAGGAAGGGAAGAGAAAGGAAGGCAAAGAAGAGAAAAGGAAGGGAAGAGAAAAGGAAGGAAAGAAGAGAAAGAAAGAAAAAGAAGGAAAGAAAAAGGAAGACAAAGAAGGAAAAAAGAAAGGAAGAGAAAGAGGAAGAAAAAAAGAAGGAAGGCAAAGAAGAGAAAGAAGGAAAGAAAAAGGGAGAAAGAAAAAAGAGAGAAGGAAGGGAGAAAAAGAAGGAAGAAAAAGAAGAAAGAAGGAAGAGAAAGAAGGACCCTGCCGCGGCCCCGGGAAGCTGCCGGTGGGGCCAGGACAGGACCCTGCCGCGGCCCCGGGAAGCCGCCGGTGGGGCAGCACCCTGCCGCAGCCCGGGAAGCCGCCGGCGGGGCAGGACCCTGCCGCGGCCCTGGGAAGCCACTGGTGGGGGGGGGGAGCAGACCCCAGCCCCGGAGGCTGATCCCGGCCCGGTGCTGGGAGGCCAGGGCCGTGGATTAGCCCGGCCCCGGCCCCGGGAAGAAGGCGGTCGGCGGGTGGGAGCCCGGGAGCCCACCGCTGCCGCAGCCACCCCGCTGGCCCGGCCGCGTGGGGCAGGCAGGCAGGCCCGCGCTCCGGACCCGAGCCTGAGCCTGCCTGTCCCAGCCTGGGGGCGGGGAGGGCCAGCCCAGAGGCCGGGCGTGCCGTGGCAAAGCGGCTGCCCCGGGGGTTGGAGGGAGCAGTGGGGGCTGTTGGGCTGCGCAGGGGGTGCGACGGCCGCTCTGCAGCCGCGCGCCCCAGCATTCGCACTATAAGACACACCTTCATTTCCCCCCCACTTTTGGGGGGAAAAAAGTGCGTCTTATAGTCCGAAAAATACGGTATGCCTCTCAATAAATGTAAAAGTCACTGTTCACGTATGTGCAGATCTCTTTCCATTTTCAGGTATAAATTTATTTATACTATATATGCTGCACAGGACTATTAAATCCTATTTAACAGTCAAATCACTTGTGTCTGAATGTTCCCCTCCCATGCAAGTAATCTTGTTTGTCTCTCAGGTTATGCACCTAAAGAATCTTCTCTCCATTCTTCTAGGTCGGTGGTTCCCAACCTGTGGTCCATGAGGGCTTTCAAAGTAGCCCACCACTCCTCTCCCACTGGCTGCAGAAGGGAGCCACTGCCTAAGGAGCCAGGCAGAGTGTGTTGCTGTGGGGCTAAAAGATAATTCAGGCTCCTTGCTGCAGCCCAGGAGATGAGAGATCAGTGCTCCTCTCTTTCTGACTGTAGCAGGGAGCAGGGCAAAGCACTTCACCTGAGCCCCTAGGCATTGGGGACCCTGCTGGGGCCAGAGGGAGGGGAGAACTGATCTCTCATCCTCCCTGGTAGCAGAAGGAAACCACTGCCTAGGGACCCAGGTGGAGTGCACAGGGCTGTAGGTCATACATGGAGTTTCCTTGCTTCAGCCAGCGGGATGGGAGATCAATGAGGAGGGAAGCAACCTCCTTGCTGAATTCCTTCCTATGGTGGCAGTGTGGGGAACAGAGGGAGGACTACTGGTGGAAACTGGTGGCTCTTCAGGGTTACAGACTCATAGACTCTGAGGTCAGAGGGGACCAACATGATCATCTAATCTGACCTCCTGCACCATGCAGGTCACAGAACCTCCTCCCCTTCCTCCTGCAGTAAACCTCTAACTTATGATTAAGTTATTAAAGTCCTCAAATCATGATTTAAAAACTTCAAGGTACAGAATCCACAAGCAACTGAGTCATGTCCCATGCAACAGAGGAAGGCGAAAAATCTCCAGAGCACTTGCCAATCAACCCTGGGGGAAAATTTCTTCTCGACCCCAATATGGCAATCAGTTAATTTTAATTTCATGGCCTTTATGATAGACTGAGCCATGTTCTTACACAATGAACTGCATCCAGTGTGAGAAATGGAGGTGAGGGAGACAATGGACTGAGGATAAAGAGCGATGGAGCTCTCCATTCTTAGTTTCTTGCCTTCATGCTTCAAAAGTCACAGCTCCTTCCCTTTTTGTATATCTTTAACGTACAATCATTCCACAGCAGACCAAGCTTTTCTTATACATAGCTCAACCTGATATAGATTGCTTTCTGTAATCTATGCAGCCCATAGCCAATGGATACCTTGAACTTGGCAGCTGAATGTGTCCAGTAGACATAAATACAGTTATCAAAATTAAACTTTGATCTTTTAAACAGTTACGATGAGATGGCTCCAGGGAGAAAGCACTACACTCAGTTGTAATTATTTCTGGGATCCAACCCTTAGCTTGTAATACAGAACCCTGATCCTCAATGTTAACAGCTTATTGATAAAGGACAGTAACCTCTCTCTTGTGAAATCTTGCAGAATCTTGAATTAATTATATTGATTGTGCTATTATACAGGATTAGTCTCATACTAGATTTACTTTGATTGATACTTATGTAGAAAAATGTACAGCTTTAACATGAATGGTCAGTATAAATAAAGTTATTCCTAACCCCTTAAGAAATGTCAGTCTTTAAAGAACTCAGCATGAAACAGTCGGCTTATAAAAATAAATTTTAGTTACTATATAGGATATTCTGCTGTTCCATTAAATTAATTAAACTGAAAAGATCTGTGTTTTCTTGTTCATTGCAGTGCTGGGCCTCTGTCTGAGTTGCACTAAGTTTTATGTTCATGTTAACCAACACCTTCTCTCTAGGATACACCAGGCCAGACCTCCTCTGCAAACTGCACTTTCTACAGCTGCACAGCGCAAGGCATAGAAAGGTTTTCTGCTCATGCCATGCCCATACTACTCTGTCAAGGAAGAACCTGTATTGGCCCTGAACCTTGCCAATATGAGGGAAGTGCATGCTGAGCACTGAGAATTTTCATTTATAATTGCATTCATCGTGCATTGAATGCTGACACAATGAAACCAATGAAAAAGCCCCTTAATTCACTGATTAAGAGATCACTGGTTTGTTTTTTTTTAATTTGGTAGAATTGATCCTCTAATTTCAAGTCTCAAGGTGTATCTTTAAAGACATGTGCCAAGAGTATCTCCATCTCCATCAATAACTGAATACAAATCATATGATGAAAAATGGAATCTTTCAGAAAGAATCCTGCAAAAATACCTAACAAGCCAAATAAAAGCAGCATCTGGAAGAATCATCTGTAATTTCACTGTTTTGCTAGAAGAAGTTGATGTACCAATCAACCTGCACTTTTTTATGTAAAAAGTTTGCTTTTATCTTTGTAAATCGGAGGCACAACTGCCTTGATTTTGAAACAATCTGTAAATATGACTCTTTTAAACCATCTAGGAACAACGTGAATTCATTCAAACTTTTGGCCAGATCTTTTTCTGTCTTTGATAGCCTCAGTGTATAACCTTCTAGACTCCTCAAGCCTCACATCAAATTCAAACTGCTAATACATACAGTCTACATCTTTTCTGGAATATGTAGGTCTTCCGCATACTACTCAAAGAATAAAAATGCTTTAAGTCAAAATATACAAGGCATGCAACATCCTTACTCTTAAAATACCAAAGGTGTCAGAAAAAGGAAATATTCTTACCCTGAAAAAGGCAGACTCCAGTTGTAGCTTAGTAGATCAAAGACCAGTAAACTTGCTTGTAATAACATCCTAAGAGATCCAAAGGGTTATTTTTCCCTACAGTTAGAAATAGTTTTATACACTATTGCATGTCATATCTAAATCCAAAGATTAAGGCAAGAGAACTTTACTAATTTCCCTGGTTATATATAGCTAATTATTTTACCTTGAAACTGTCAGCTAATAACTTTTAAGGTTAAAAAAATCATAACTATTCATAACCAAACAGCAGGACTTGTCAAGAGTGGTAAATTCATCTCCATTTCAGGTTTCAATATATTTCTGTAATTCAGTGGATGGCAAACAAAAAGTTATCCACCGAGCCTATAAACCTCTTTTTTTAACGTATCACTTTGTGGGTAAAAAAAAGTTTATTTAGATTTCCTTAATATGGCCTTCATGATTTTATAATAATTAAACAACCCAAGAAGTAGCTCATTCAAAAAAATCTTTTGCAATTAAAAAAATAATCTGCATACTAACAAACTAGAAAACTATGGATCTTCAAATTCCAAACTCTTCCATTCCTGGATGAGCTTTAGTGTTCAAATGTTAATAGGATGCCTGCATTAAAAAAAATGGCCCGTACTCATGCTAAAGAGTCTGTGAAACAGACTTTTTCCATACTATGACCTCAGTCTTAGGATTTCTTTCTTGCAAAATGTTAGTTTATTTTACTTGGCAGCTTGCCAGAATGCTGTATCTCTTTTTTTCTCTCTGCCCCCCATCTCATCTCTCTATAAAGTATTGGTTCAAATTAAAGCCTTTCTTGACCTACAGAAATTGGTAGGGGAAGAAAGTAATCAATTTATGAACATAAGCCTCAAATACTGAAGAGTTATCTTTGGATTCATTTTCTTTAGTAGTGATTTTATTTAATTTTGTTTCTCTTTTCCTTAAACTTCAACAAAACAGCAGCATACTGCATATAACCGATGACAGTGTACAAACTGTACATCAACCAGAACTCCACAGTACAGCAGAGAGTTTCGGATTTCAGTCAGCAGTCACCCAGAGTACAGTCTTTCCAAAACTGGTTACCAAGGCAACAAGGAATCTTAAGCCAGCAACAGAAACCATGTAAGAGCCTATGTATCAATTTATCATTTTCTTTAGAGAAAGTGAGCGAGAGAGTGTGTGTGGGCAACTTGGACGACGCATACATTTCTGAAAGTAGATCAAATAAAATATAGTTTTCCACTGGCATGTATATCGCCGTGTTTTCCTGACACCCCCACATTAACCACTATGATATTTAGAGGTAAAACTACATTTAAAATACTCAGTTAATCTCTCCCAAAAGAAGAAACCTAAGGAAAATAGTGCTGAAAGGCAAGATAAATATACACTTCTGGTGAATTACAGAAGTATGTTTCCTCTCGTAATACAACATTTTAGCCATTTAAATCAGCCTATCTTATTCAAAGTGAATTTCTTCAAAAGTAAATTAACCCATAATTTATACAAATGTGTCAAACTTTTCTCTTGCCTTTTAAAATAAATTTAGAATATTGTTTTCTACTGTGGGAACTTTTCAAATTGGACAAAGGGTGCTGTACACACCTTTGCTTGCAAGCTGTTGCTCCTAGTGAATTTAATTCCCCTGCAGCTCTGAATCATGGGTAGCTTGTAGTTACTTTCCTTTGAACCAGGCATGGTAAAGGAAGATAATAAATGAATGGCTACTGTATCTGATAGGTTACTAAGAGGGGAATAAAATTTAAATTTGTCAACTGCCATGGGTTTTTTTTTCTTTTTTAGGATATTTAATTCGGTGAGGTTAAGAATTGGGAGACTGCCCATTAGGAAAAGTTCTCACCAGAACACAGCTCTAAGATTAGTGAACTCCACCAAGTCAAATCTCTCTAGCTTTCATCTTCCTTTTTTCCATTTCATACGTACCATGTACAGAAACCATAGTTATTTTATAAGAAAAAAAATCAATAAAAACATCCCTCTTTTTATTGTTCCTTGTTAATTTACCTAATCTCCAAGACAGATTCAGTCTTAACATGAAAAAGTAAAACTTCTTCCAGATAAGTGACTCTGTAGGATTTGAAGAAAATGGGGTTTGCTGGTGTTAATTCACAGTACATCTTTGTGGACTATTGCCAATATTGCAAAGCATACCAAAATCCAAAAATCTGTGCTAAAAAGCTACCTTGGCTCCATTGGCACCATACCCAGTCACAAACTACGAGCTCTGAAGCAATCTTTAGTTAAGCCAGTATGGCACTCAAGGGAGGGTATGTGTTTGTGAGTGTGTACGCACGTGCATGTGTGTAGGATAATTCTTTCAGGGAAGAGGGCAGAGAAGAAAATCAGTATGGGAATATGGAAGCTAAGTAATGTATTTTTCAAATTGTAGATATCCTTGCTGGACTGGATGAACAGATTCACCTGAAATAAAATCTGGTATTGCTAAATTAGCTTTTCAAATCAGGGTTGAGGGAAACAGGTGGAACAATGCAGCAAAGCCAGCATTTCTTCTCCTGCCAGGTACTTGGTTCATGGATAAATAACAGAGTTTAGCCTCCATGATTTTCAGGATCTCCATCACTCTGAGAAACACTAGCTTAATTCATTATAAAAGGATAATTTAACATAAGTGGCATTTCATATTAACTGTCTCTCATCCCTTTGAATGTACATTATTGGCATGAAATCCTGGCCCCATTGATTTCAGTAGGATAAGGTTTTCATCTCAGGGCTTGTCCTTTAGACAGCTCTGTCAGACACCCTCTGACTCATCTACTCCAACTTGTCCTGGTGAATTTGACAGGCAGCATCAGAGGGTGTTCACAATGCAACACAGGGTGGATTTCTCATTCCAAGGCTGCATGCCTTCTCACCCCATGTTTGTCACCTTCTCGGGTTCAGTGTGCAAAAAGCTGAAACTTACTTATTTCAGAATTACTGGTTTGTATTCCTGAACCATAAAAATTTGCATAGGAACAAAAATGTGGATTGTTATATAAAATACATAATAAATAAGGTTTTGCACTTGTTAAGTGCCTTCCATTTGAGGATTTCCCACAAATCTCTACAAATATCAGTTAATTTATTTTCCCCTACAATATCTCGACAGCAATGATTTATTATCCCCATTTTACAACTGATGGAAAACGAGCTAAAGAGAAATGAATTGACTTGTTCAGAGTTCCATACAAAGTCCAGGACAAAATCCCAGGTAGTTGTGCTTTAATCATCACAACAGTAAAGATGGTTGATACCAGGCAACACATCACAATATACAATGTAAATAGACATTCAGTATCAAAGTATGTCCTGCAGTGATTCAACACGTTCAATATTAATGACCCATCTTTTTTTTTAAATTAACTACCATTCACTTCTTAGACTGGTCTTGATTATTATCTCGTATTTCTGCAGAATGTTACATTTTTCAAAGTGTTGTACAAAAGTTAGTAAGCTAATCTTCACTATGGCTTGATTATTACTTTAAACATGGGGAAATGGAGTCAGAAATTTTATAAGAAGCTTCAGAAGTTTCATACAGCTTTTGTAGGGGACCCACACCAATTCAGTTGTGGAACCAAGGTCAGAACTTCCACCTCACGCACAGTGCACTGGATAATGCCCCCTCTGAAATACAACATTTTAGTGTTTTATATATCAGCCAGATGTGAGGGGCATGGCTTAGGGGTGTCAGCACAGACCTAGAAGACAAAAGCTCTTGAATTTTACTCATATTTTGACACTGACACATTGTGAACTTGGGCATTTCACTTAATTCTCCGCCTCAATTTCCTCATCTATGACATGGCAACTCTATTTCACAAATGCATAATTAGTCTATACATTGCTTTGAAGATGAAAACACCTAGGCTGTGTCTACACTAGAAAAAGTTAGGTCGACTTTGTTACGTCGACTTAATAAGGACGACTTTAAGTCGACTTAAAGTCGACCTTATTAAGTCGACTTAACAAAGCGGTTTTCATGGACGTGGACTTAGTCCATTTTGTTAAGTCAACCTTACTGCCCTTAGGTCGACTTAATAAAGTGGACTTAAACATTCACTGTTCTTAGATTGACCTAAAGGAGGGTTAGGTCGACCTAAAGAGGGTTAGAGGTTGACCTAGCTAGCAGGTCTTACTAAGTTGACCTAAGCAGGGTAATTCCGAACTAATTTCTTTACCAGGCTTATGTTGGGGAGTTTACAAAGCTTAAATCATTTTTAGATTATTTTTTTTTTGACTCAGGAGTCTCATGGCCTTGGGCTGAGCTCTACAGCCTGTTTTTGAAGCTATAAAACATGGAGCTAGTCAGATTATTTATTTATTTATTGCCTACAGAAAATTTAAATAAAAATGACATTTTTTAAATTTGCATCCAAATATTCAAAGAAAATTTTGACTGTTTGTCAGAGAACCCCCAAATATTTAAGGTTTTGACAACCAAAAATTGGATATTTTTACTTGAAAACTGGCAAAAATTAAAAGAAATTCAGACAATAACAGTCAAACATTGGGGGAAAAACAGATTTAAGTTTTCTGAAGGTTTTTTTAAAAGAAACTTTCTGCAAAAATATTTATTCTTGTTGAAAACCCAAATCAAACCAAGACAGAAAACTTTGACAGAAAAATTTCGACTAGCATTAATAAAATCTCTTTGGGATATAGAGCTTTTAAACATTTAGTGAAGCTTTGGTTAGTTGACCCATGAATGCCTGTGCATAATAAGATAACCTAAAATAAAGGTCCTCAGATCCAGAGGGCTTGGCATTTAAAAAATTTATTTAGGCAGGGTTCTGTCTAGTCACTAGTAACATGAATCCATTTGGAGAAAACTCTGGCGTGTTTAACCCTCCCTATTGACTGCACATGTCAATGCAATCTTTTAGGCAATTTCTTAAAGCCATTCTGCACATGGACTCTCATTAAAGTCAGTGCAATTTCTGTGCAAAAATTGATAGCCCTACACTGACTTCCTCGATAGTCTTCTTGGGTAGGTCACACACTAACATTTGTCTCAGTTTATCAATAGTGCTAGGATAAGGATCCTTATTTATCTTCTTTATTGGGATCTTCTGAGATCCGGCAAATAAAGAGCTTTATAAACATGATGTTAAGTGGTAAATGAATATCATCACAGTTAATTAATCCAGAAACATATTTAGAGAATTAATGCATGCAGAAATAAAACATGTTTAACAATGACTACACGTTTACTAAACAAAAATCTTCAAGGCTTCTCTGCTTTGAAAGGTTGCAAAATTATCATTGGTCAAGTGTCACAGGAAAAACCCAACAAAGTTATATGAGTCTGTTCTTGCTGTCCTGCAGTATGCTGTCTAACGGTGGTGTAAACCTAGGGTTCTCAACCCTCCAGGATTATCTTGGTGTCTCCAGGAATTAAAGAGTAATCTTTAATTAAAGATTATGTCTCGTGATAAAACCTCCAGGAATACATCTAAACCAACTATTGAGGAAGACTTCAGTCCAGTGTCTCTGCCTGATTCAACAGGGATGACAAACCTATCCCTTTGAAGCTGTGCAAATAATGTTTAGATGGTGGCAGTCTGGCAGTAAATCTAGACGAAGGATGAATAAACTGCCATTGTAGCCATGTGCGTTTGGTTCATGCGTGGCTTGGAACAAGGAAAAAAATACTTTTGTTAGGAGGAAAGAACCCAATTAACTTGTTCCTCCTGGTTTTTTTTTCCCTCTCACTTTCATCAAGGCCATTATGACCTGTTCTGTAGGTTGGATTATTTTAAAGATGAGAGTCCTTAAAAACTCTCCACTGCTCCTTCCTATCAGTCTCTGAAATGCCACTTGCTCTCTATTGACATCAGTATGCTCTTTATATACACCTACCGCTTAGAAATCTTCCCCGGGAGCATTAACTCAGAAAAGTAGCTAATGTTCCAAAGCTCAAATGACTCTTTACAATACCCCACTCCTCTGCCAAAGATTCATGCGCCCCTCCACTGCACCAACTAAACACTTATTAAAATTAATCAAAACGGTTTCCTCATCCCTGCTTCAGTCTTTGCAGGCTCTGGGTTCTGATGTGAAGGCTCACACTCTGGCTGAGCATTTTTTCAAGATTTCTTTGCCACTTGCAAAACTGGCCTGGGTGATATCTTTCAATTACAAAACAAAGTGATCTGTAGGGGGGAGAATAAGTCAGTTATTATATACTAGTTTGTTTGTGTTTGTGAGCATGTGCACGTACGCATGCATATGAGTGGATTGTGTGTTGCAGTGTATTGTCCCCTGTGTACTATTTTAATACCTGATGCAATCTCATTCATTAGAAATTTTTAAAAACATTGATATTCAGAAATGCCTAAAGATCCAGGGATAGAAGTTAACCCTAGAGTAAGGGTCTCAAACACATGGGCCGTGGCCCACGGAGCTACCTCCTGCAGCCCGCGATGAGACCTAGAATCCAGGGGCTCCCAATCCCTGGCCCAAAAGTGGCCCGCAGGGCGTTTCAAGTGCCGAGCTCCTCCGCTGGCTAGGAGCCAGCAGCTGGGCTGTGGCTGCCCACCTCCCGCCCAGGGTCCTGCCGCTGACCGAGCTGAGCTTGGCGTTGGCAGTGCTTCTGGGGCAGGCTGCATCACCTGCCGCCCTCCTCCCCTCCGAGCGTCATCAGCCACTGCCAGGGAGGAGCTAACTCCCGCCCGGGAGCCACTGTGCCACTCCCCAGAGAGAGCTCCGACTTGGCCTGCAGTGGCAGGGGAACATGGTGGGTCAGGGGCTGGAGCAGGCCACGGACATCACTGTACGGGACAAGACTCAGGTGCTGGGGCTCAATGGAGGGCAGCCTGGGGGTATGGAGAGGGTTCATGGGGGCTCTGTGCTGGGGGAGCTCTGAAGAGGGGGGTGGAGGGCAGGGTAGCTCTGCCCGGCCCGTTTACTGTCCGGTCCCAGCGTGCAGCTGGGAGCTGAGCTGTGGCTGCTCGCCTCCCCTTCAGGCTTGGGGTTGCAATCAGCCATTTCTTTCTTTCTTTCTTTCTTTCTTTCTTTCTTTCTTTCTTTCTTT
>ML685801.1:5861778-5890409 GCA_007922175.1 Pelusios castaneus
TTTCTTTCTTTCTTTCTTTCTTTCTTTCTTTCTTTCTTTCTTTCTTTCTTTCTTTCAAAAAAACTTCTTGAAAATTAATTTTAATTAAAAACCTTTCTAAAAATTAAATTTCCATTAAAATTCATTCAAATTCCATTAATTAAACCCAATTAATTAATTCTATTTACAATCACTTTGACTTTAATTTTTTTAAAATTTAATTTTAATTAAATAAACTGGTGGCCCTGTTGTATGAAAAGTTTTCAGTGATCCGGCTCTCGGACCAAGATCATAGTTCTCATATGGCCCTCGTGATGATTTAAGTTTGAGATCCCTGCCCTAGAGGATGGGTTAGCATTGATGTAAATCAGGAGAAACCCTACTAAAGCCAATGAAGTTACACTGATGGAAAATCAATGTTAACAAAAGAAGAATAAGATACAGCCCTTTGTGTCTGTATGCATATTAGCAGTATTTATATTTACTTCATTGTAACATTTTGGCATTTAGTTTTCTGTTAAAAGAAAATTTTATCTTACTAAGGTCTTTGGCAGTTTTTGCTTTCCCTTTTTTTCTCATTTAATTCTTTCACTTCTATTTTTCTTTCTTACTGCTCTATGTTTTGTATCTCTTCCTCCATCTTTCAGTTTCTGTTGTTCTTTCTTTCCCTGTACCACAACCTATTTCTCCCACGAAAGCTCATGCGATAAATAAATTTGTTAGTCTTTAAAAGTGCCATAAGACTCCTTGTTTGTTCTACAGTACCTTGTTTTTCTTCCTCCTCCTTTCTCTGCACTATACTTGGCCCTACCACCCCCATTTCCTTTCACACTCTCCTTCCTTCTGATCTCTTTTTCTCCCCAATAATTTTCTGAAATATAATTGTTTCCATTTAAAAAGTTACCATGTACCAACTGTTACCAGTTTTCCCCTGTTTTTAAAATAGGAATAAACATCAATATCTCAAGATCCGGCTGTGTGATCACTATTTGCAAATGGTAACAATATAGAGGTGACCCCTGTAAATGCGTTCCATTAAAAAAATGAATTACATTAGAAAGCATGCGTTATAGTGATAGACTCAAGGAACCCAATCTATTTAGTTGAACAAAAAGGATAAGGGGTGAGCTGACCAAAGTCTGTAAGTATCAACATGAGCAACACAAATATTTAATAATGGGCTCATCTATCTAGCAGAGAAAGATATAACATGGTCTAGCGGCTGGAAGTTAAATCTAGACAAATTCAGACTGGAAATAAGGCGTTCATTTTTAACAGTAAAGGTAATTAACCATTGGAACAATTTATCAACAGTTATTGTGGATTGTCCAGCACTGATAATTTTTAAATTAAGATTGTATGTTTGTTTAAAACAGCAATTCACAACCGCTGTGTCGTGACACATTAGTGGGTCGTGGCACGTGGCTGAGTGTGTCACTGGGAGCTGGCCCACCACCAAAAGACCTTCCCCCATGTCTGAAATAAACCTGCTAACCCTCCATGGGGTTTCTTCCAATGCTGGGATTCCTTTCGTGGGTGGGGTGACGGGGGGTGTTTGTGCTACTGCCGGGAGTTCTCTACTCAAAACTCTACTTATGGCAGCAGGGTTTTTTGGTGGGGGGGGGCTTCTTCCGGCAGCAGGGGCACTGACTGTGTCATGCACAGTTGAGCATGCCACCAACTGTGTTGTGACATAAAAAAGACTGAGAATTACTGGTCTAAAAGACATGCTCTAGGAATTATTGTGGGGTAGTTCTATAGTCTGTGTTATACAGGTCAGACTAGCTGATCACAATGGTCCCTTCTGGCCTCAGAATCTATTAAGTAGAGTGTGTACAGCTTCAACAGGGTTCAGCGGGACTACTTGTTGGGCAAGGGACTCTTCAACATGAATAAGGCTGTCACAATCTGGTCTAGTTTATATAAGAAAGCCCACTAATGACACTGTCTCTGGTCTGCCAGAAACAAGTTTATAGATTTCTTCCTTGACACTATGCATCTAACAGAACTCTAATTACATTTTACCAAACAAAAGAAAAGAAAATCCTTTTTATACCCTCACTATAAAATATGACTCAGTCCCAAGGTTATGTCAGAGTACAGTGTCTCCTTATGTTTTACATACTAAATATCAGCAAAAATAATAAGTGTTCATTTCTCCATGATACCTCCAGATGGCATTAAAACCCTTCTCCTTTAAGTCTTTTTTGTAATATCATTTTTTTTTTGTAAATGGTAATCGTTGGAAGCATTCTATACCAACATAAACTATTAACCATTCTCAACAATCATATTATCAAAAGGCATAAAGCTGCTAGCACTTTGTTTACTAAACAAGTTTGACTAAATATGGTAACATAATGTAATTGCATTCTACAGCAAAATCTAGAGGAGAGGCCATTCATAGACCATGTCAAATCTTTTTTCTAGATTCATTTACAGAAGATTTTTATACATATTTATATCAGAAATCAAAACACTCAACAATCACACTTACTGTACCTTCTTCTGTGACTACACTTGACCATGTAACAAACAGTGCAACACTAAGGCCATGTCTACACTGGTGCAAGATTTAAATTCGACCGTTAGAGGATGAATTAATAAAAGCAGAGGAGCATTGTCACACTACACTCCCTGCTCCGGCTTCTTGCGTCCCCACTGCTAGCAGTTAGTTTAAATGTAGAAGTGTTGCATTGTGGGTAGCCATCCCACGGTGCAATGGAGCACTATGTCTTGTCCTCCTGTGATGCAATGCGCCCCCCTTCCCTGCCCTTCTTCTTGCGCCATTTCTCTCCACTTAAAGCATGGAGCCTGCTCATCTCTGCATTATCATGGACAGTGTTTCGAACACATCTCAGCTTGTTTTGCAGTATTTCCAGCAGCACAGCAGGATTGGTGGTGCAGAAACGTGTGAAATTACTGAGGCTGCCCTTCTGGAAGCCAACAAACGGACTAATATCCATTTTCTATAGGCAATAATGTTCCATCCGCAGTCTGTGGACCACTGTTTCTGGGCCTGGCAAACAAGCAGAGTGGTGGGATCGCATCGTGTTGACCGTGTGGGATGATGAGAAGTGGCTACAAAACTTCCGTCTGTGAAAGGGCCCTTTCCTTGAACTTTGCAAAGAACTCACCCTGGCACTGCAGCGTATGGATACTTGCCTGAGAGCAGCTCTTCCAGTGGAGAAGTGTGTGGTCATTGCTCTGTGGAAGCTTGCAACTCCAGACTGCTACCGATCAGTTGCCAATCAGTTTGAAGTTGGGAAATCCACCGTGGGAGGGGAGGTGAAGAGATGGGATGGGATTTCTTGTTTGGTGACTGTTTGTGAACCATCTTCCCTAGGTGACCATGTGCGATATCAGTCTCCTGAGGCTCACACTGCCCAAGAGGGAACAGCTGCTGCAATCTGTTGGTGGCATGCCTGGCCCATATGCTGCCCTGCTGTGTGCCATGCTCATGTCTGCAGCTTTAATAAGCAAGTGGCAGGGCAAGGTTGTATTCTGTTATGGGGGAGAGAAATCTGGCCTCCTCAAAAACCTTATTGCAAAGAGTCATGAATACCTGTGTGAGAGCTTTTCAATCATTTCCCTGGAGGATAACCAAAGCATCTGCTGGCACATCAAAACTCTGTTCGAGTAGTCCCACTGGGGCAGGGGAGTGATATGTGCTGCAAATTATATCTTTGATAGCAGCCTCCGCCACCCCCATTCACAGCCCTGCTGCAAAACCCCCCAGTTTCCCCCCTCCTGGACACCACTCTTCTCTCCACCCATCATACGCTCTGGCTGGCTGTGTTCCCCAACACCCCATGGTTACGCCTTCCTCCCGCTTTCTCTAAGCTGATGGCCCAGTTCCTCCCCACAAACTGTCTCCGCAGGCTATTACTGGAACCCAACTTGAAATGAGCAAAGCACAGACCAGACACTCACCAGAAGTGCCTTCCCCCACATCGCCATCAGTGATGCCATCCTGTGGCTGGACAGGATGCTCCGGGGTGATAAAAAGCTCCTGGCGGTCTGGGAGAACTGACACTCCACTCTCCCAAACCCTATTTTCCTTTTCCTCCAAGTCCTCCTTGTCCACGGAGTCATCATCATTTACCCAGGAGTCCTTGCAGGTATCAATGTTCCGTAGCAGCATGCTGGTCAGGTTACAGCCAAGAATCGCGTCCAGATCCTTGTAGTACTGGCACGTTTTTGGTGCAGATCCCGAATGACTGTTCGCCTCTCTAGTCCACTGATAAGATTGCCGCACCTCTTTGATTTGAATGCAGCACTGCTCTGTGTCTCTGTTGTGGGCCCCTCTTGATCATACCACAAGAAATTTTCTCGTAAATGTCCCTATTTCTTTTGCTGCTTTTGAGGTGGGCGAGCAGTGACTCCTTACCCCACAGGCTGATGAGATCTAGGATCTCAGGACAGTTCCAAGCTGGGGCACGTTTGCTGCGATTGGACGCCATTACCTGCTCTGGTGAAAAGCTCTCCACACTGCATGGGCAAGAAATGGAATTCAACTCTTCCTGGGGCTGCAGGTAGGGGAAGAGCTATTGGTCGATGACGTGGACAGGTAGAGGCAGCCGCAGAACGATAATGTGCAGGAACAGGGAATTATGGGATAGATGCTGGAAGCCAATAACTTCACATTCTGTCTACACTGGCATTAAATCGAATTAATAAAATTGAACAAAACTCTACGTCTCTTGGGGTGGGGGAGTGTGTGTTACAATGCCGACTTAACGCATCCGAAACTTCAATTTTACGGCCGTGTGAGTGTGTACGCATGCACTTGAGGCTCGACTTAAGCGGCGTTATATCAACCTTAGGTCCCAGTGTAGACCAGGCCTAACATGATCTACTCTGAATTTAAACAACAGAAGCCAGAGAACATAAATCACAGACAATATGTACTCTAAAATTCACATGACTGTACTGTGACAAGAATTTTCCCTTCTCTCAAATGGGATAAAATGGGTGAATGATTCTGTGGAAATTCAAATCTCTCCTAAGTTATGTGAGCAAAAGCAAGTTTGCTCTTCCAGACTTTCTAAAAAAAAAATTTTGAGTCCCTCTGAAGAGTTGGTTTATTCTGGTAACAATAAAACAGTTAATTCCTTTGTATACTGAAAAGAATGGTAAAAACCTCTATTGTTGCATTACACTGAAGGTGAACACTGATGTACTACAAGTGCCTGTTCCCATCTATTTCTCAACTGCTTTTCTTAATTCAAAAACATCAATAAAATTGTGTGAGACCAGAGATATCTGTAATTGGATTTCGAGTAATTCAGAAATGAAGTTGCATACTGCAGTTTTTTAAAATGATATTAATACATCAAAGGTATACGTGACATGGTATCTTCTGGAACATGTGACAAATTTCTTCAGCTTTAAGGTAATGTTGAACCTCTCCAGCTGTAAAAGCCAACCTCATCCACTCCACCAAAAATAATTTAATATTTATTCAACTGGATACAGAGCCATATCACTTTTCAAGATCTCTTACATTAAGGATGCTAATGATTTATGAACAATTAACCATGCATCATTACTTAAAAGCCTTTTTAAGAACAGCATCAGTGAAAGAGCTTCATCTTAATGAAAACAAACAGACAATCGCTATTTGGCATGACAAAGCAGACAGAAACATAGCAGTCATCTCTGATCACAAACATAAAACTGACTTACGAAGTATGTGATGCACTGTTTTCTGGATTCTTGGGCTCAGCATCACCTTTCCCTTAAAAAAGAAGAAAAGTGAGTGAATATGAAAATCTTTAAGGCATTAGAGTTCAATGCATTTTCATGCTAATTTTAATGCAGATTACTGTGAGTGTGCAGCTGCTGCTCCACTTTGTAAGTAAGCAGACGTGGAGAAGGAAGAGAGGATCAGGGAACGAGTGGATCTCTGGCTCTTTTCCCTCCTGCCCCTGAAGTGCTGCTCAGCAGAGCTGTCTGGAGCCACAGTGGGAAGTAAGATGCATCTTCTCAGGTCCACAATAAATTACATCCCACTGCTTGTACAAAACAAGAGGCCCAGTCACAGTTCTACCTGGGTCCCCTCCTAGGACAATGGCTACATATGCTGCCCCTTTTATAGGGCTGTGGGTCACTGCTCTAATTTAACAGCCATTAAGGAGAAACACTGTTGGGTCTGAAAGCCTTGAGATGGTTGGATTTTGTTTTGTGGTTGGTATTGTACCACACCACCTTGCTTACACACCATTTATAATCTAGTCTTAGGGAAAAATATTGTTTCTCTGTTAGCCAACTGGCCAGGCACTTGTTTATCAGTGGGCTCTGAAGTGCTGTTCACACACAAGTTCTTGATGAGTTGGAGATGTGACTACCTTACAGATGGGATCACTGTTCTGCCACTAATATTTAATGAGTTTTGGCAAACCAAAATTCATTTGCATGCTGTTAAAAATAAGAAAAAAGTAAAAAGCTTTCTTTGGTCAAATTGTTTCAGTGTTTTGCTGTGTGAAGCACCTGATTCAGACCCACTGAACTCAATGGAAAATCTCTAATTGACTTCAAAGGGTTTTGTATCAGTTCCCAAGATATTACAAGAAATTCAGCCTTACACATTAATTGCTGTTGCCAAAGTCTTCAAGTTTTATTTCCACTAAATCAAATAACTTGGGTTATGAAACGAATCTCTGGGGAGAAATATTGACCCTTTTGAAGTCAACGGGAGATTTGTCATTTATTTAAATGGATTTCACTCCTGGTATTTTTCTAGGACAATTCTGAAACAAGCTGAAATAGTTGTTCAAGACAACTGTGCTTCTAGGAGCAGAGGTCCATGAAAGGACTCTCCAGTTAGCTTACACACTTGTATTGTGATGTGTTGGTACCTACAACAGATGTTTGTAGGCCTTCTCAGCTTTGGGGGAGTGTTTCAGTGAAACACTGCTAACCTTTGGGAAGGAGGGAGAAAAATCAGTGTTCCTATCACCAAACATCCTCTGAAACCAGACATACAGTTTTAAACAAAACAGAAGCATTAGTGTGAAGCTAGTCATATATATTTTGTATCAAATATTTACTACAAAAAGAATGATTACAAGAGAATCATTTTTAAGTTTTATCTAATTACATTGTGCTTTCAAAATAGTAATTAAGACTCAACCCCTATGAGCCCATTTTACAGACTTGATTAAGAAGAAGAGCTGTTGAAGGAATTACTCAAGCTCACACAGCGAGTTTTGTCTGGGACAGGAATAGAACTCAGGAATCCTGGCTCCCAGTTCCAACTATTAGATGCCTTCTCCTCACAGTTGCTTTAATTAAAATATATGTACTGTGGCATCATTTTCTTCCAAAGAAAACAGGGTGATTTTAGGGAAGATATGGTCTGAGTATTTGGTTGTAACTAGACATAGGCCAGAGATGAAGTGCAAATTTGAATCCAAACCTCTCAAGACTTGTGGTGTTCAGATTCAGTTGTCAAAATGGACCTGGGAAATTTGGGTCTGACTCTGAATTTCCCAAAGTTAAAGTGGGTTTGGATCTGTTGTTCTGGTTTAATTACATTGCTTCTAGTGCCCCTTATACTTGACACTGGATATACTGCACAAGGCAATAATATGTTTGAAGTACTGGGCAGTACCAGACCTACATCCCAAAACATATGATAATTCAGAATAAGAACTCAGTTGCAGTTAGTCTTTTTTTCCACAAAGATTTTTTATTTGTATCTGTCATGGGGCTGCTATGCCCCACCACAGGCATTGGTCATGTATGCTGGGAAGGCAGAGAAAAGCGGAAGAGCCACTGATTACATTTCCTGTTAGCAACCCTGCCTACCAAACATATGGCCCAATGACCCAAGTCAGTAGAACAGCCCTTCCAATCAGGACAGGTTGGCCTAGTAGCCAGAGTCAATAGAGTCAAAATGAGAGATGGTATAGACACCTCTAAAGATTATACAGAACTTCATAGTTCTATTGGGCTTTGGGACAAGGGTAATGGGGCATCCCCCTTCACTCTGGGACTCTTCCACCACGTCCCAGGCCCACATTTCCTCAAGTTCGTTCTAGACCATGTCTATTTCTTCCTGGGAAATGGACAGACAGCTAATCACAATAGATCTCATTGGAAAGAGTAGGGTACCAACAGCTGGTGGAGCTCTTCTCCAGTCTGGGGCATCTGAGTCACCTGACAAAGGCAGTCTTGATGGACTTCTAATAGGGGCATTTTCACTTGAGCATAATCCCAAGCCTTGTGAAGGTCAAGGTGATCTGCACCAGGTCAGTCAGATAAGGTCCTAGTAGAATGGCCCAATGTTTTGTGGGCAAGCAGGCTGTTGTTGTGACTTATTCAAAAATGATGAGGAATACCTCGGGTTTGGTTCCAGGCCCCATCTTGGTGAGCCTCCCTGACCCACCCTTTTTGAGTACTGGTCTTGATGACCCTTGCTGGCTGTATTAGATTCACCACCTTTTGGATCAGGTGTTCCTGTTGGGTCTGGCATTGGGCAGCCAATCCTCATAGAAGCTCTGTTGTTTAGTTTGATGCTGTGTCGAGCTGGTGTTGACTGGTGATCTATTGCACCAGCTGGGCCTGTTGTTGTTGCTGCTGGACCGCCTGTTGCTGCTCACTTTCCAACACCCAATTTAGCTTCTTGGTGTCTAAATATGGTCAGAGGGGTCATCTCATTGTCTAAGCCCCTCTTCTGGACCTTTCAGCAAATCCCGGTTGATGTCCACATTTTCCACCAGATTGTCTTGGGGCTGGTATACTCCACCATGGATGTCGGGTCATGTATGCTGGGAAGGCAGGGAAAAGCTGTAGAGCCACTGATTAAGTCTCCTGTTAGTGACTCTGACTACCAAAAGTCAGTATAGCAACCCTTCCCGTTGAGGCAGCATGGCTTAGGGGCTGGAATCAATAAAGTGGCCTGGTAGCTGGGGTAGTGTGTTCAAGTGACCAGAATTAATAAAGCAGCCTTCTAGCCAGAGCAGCATGTCCTAGTAGCCCAAGTCAATACAGTAGCCCTTCCAGTTTGGCATAGTAGCTGAACCAATACAGCAGCCCTGTAGCTGGGAGAGCGTGGCGTAGTAGCCCTTTTGGGAAGTGGGTGTGGGACATTCTGCACCCCACATATATGCCTGTAAGATGATCTATGTACCATTCATGTTTACCCTCACAGTGTTACTGCATTGTCTAATGTAAGTATGTCATGTAAAATTTTTCGGAATGCTCATGCCCTGCTCTACATTATTGTTATGGTAGCAAGTTTCTTGCAACATCATACATGTGTATAGATATGAAACTCTTCCAAATGTGTCTCACATGGCTCAGATAGAAGCAGATAAAGAGAGCTGTGTTTACACACTCAGCAAAGGCATGAATACAAGAACAATGGACTAGCTAAGCATTTGTAGTGCCTTGGCTCAAGAGGGAAAGATGACGCTCATGGTTGGAGGCTTTTTACCAGAGAATCATCATCTTCTAACATCTCTATCTACAAGAAAGGACTGAACCTATCCACATAGCCATCAAGGCCAAGCTGCGAGACCACCAGCAGCCAGCCATGTGGGTAAGATAGAAAATGGACTACTACAGTAAACTTCAGGTTAGAATGCATCTTATCTTTTATTTGATAGTGGTTAACTCCCGACAGCTTAATTAATTGATTGTGCATTGATTTGCTATATATTCACTTAAAATCATGTTTTAATCAATAAATTAGTGTTTGTTTTATCTAAAGCTGTGTGAATTCTAGAGAGTGTGAAGGGGCAAGGGCTGTTTGTATAAGTTTCTTTGTAAAACTGTTGGGCTGGAGTATACGAGCCTACAGCGATCCAGGAAGGGTCCCAATAACTGCAGGATGGAAATTCCTGGTGTGGAATCTGGGGACTAAGGGTGTTTGCTGGAGGACCATCCCCTGAGTGGCTAGGGCGCACATACCCACTTCCTGGGACCGATTACATGCAGGAGGCTGGCATGTACTGACTTAGGAGTGGGGGTCCAGCTGACAAAGCAGGGTAAGCTGGGGACCTCGGAGTGGGCAATCAGGGAGGCCAGTGGCCAGATCAGCTAGAGGGAGAAGAACGTCACACATGGGCAATCACCTGACCCCGGGAGGGATTGAGAGGGTTTAGAAAGGAAAAGCGGGACCTTGAGCTGTTTGGGGCTCTTCCCTGGATTCTATCTTCCAAGCAGCATCAAGGACTGACATCTATCCACAGGGCAAATTCTGGCTAAAAACCATCAATATCGAAGCCAATAGGTAAGTTGATCACAGACTGTAATAGTGATCTTAGTTTAGAATACAACTTGTTCTTTTATTTGATTGTGGTTATCTCATTGAATGCATGATTAATTGATTTCATATTAGTTTGACTTATATTTACTTAAAATCTTACTGTCCTCAATAAACGTATGTGTCTTTTATCTAAAGCAGTGCGATGTTGAATGAGAGTGTGAAGGCCTCAATGAGAGCAAAACTGGTGCATATCAATTTCTTTGTTAAATTGATGGAGAAGTATAAATGAGCTTGCAAGGCCCAGTGGGGGTGCACTGAACCTTGCAAGACAGTAGTTTCCAGGGTTGCATCTGAGACTGGTGGTATTTGCTGGTATCCCAAGAATGGCTAATGAGAATGTTCTTCCACTGATTTACGGAACAATTATATGGAGGTGGCTGGGCTTGAGCTGACCTAGCAGTGGGAGTTTACACAACAAGGCGGGATAAGCTGGGTCCCTGGAGTGGAGAATTGGGGTGGCAGAGCTGCATACTAGTCCAGATTGCAGGAGCGGAACATCACAAGGTGCTGCCTAAGAGGTGGGCATCCATGTTAGGAGCGCTCGGAACCACCCTGTTCCTCATAGCCTGAACCCTGTTATTGGAGGGATACATGCCACCAAATCAGTGGGGATCCTCTGAAACATGTTGATTGGTTACCTATTCTCCCACCGCAGCATTGTTCACATCCCCTGGGCTACTTTCTACCCTGCCCCCATTGGTCCTCGGCTGGTACCACTCCTAGTGGCTTGGTTCCTTACCCGAGTTCATCTGCTGACCTAGAATCTGCCTGTGGCCCAGCGTTCCTTTGCACTGGGATCAAAGTCTGCAGTTGCCCCCTGGAGGAGCCAGCAACTGGTGTCCTCCATCCCCAGCAGCCAGCTCAGACCAAGCTAGGTTGCTTCCTTTTGTCCCTTGCTTCCAGGATGAGCATGCCCAGTAGTGATGGAGGGGTGTGGCCTCATAAGTGTGTAGTGCATTGTTAACCCCCTCTAGGACAAAGCAGGGCTAGTATGCCCCATCATTGTAACTAGTACTTTTGTAAATAACATATTAGGATAGTGAGCATATTAGTTTGTTTGCATGCAAATAGAAGGTGAAGTCCTTAGTGACATGTTGGCATTGTTCTGCACCAACAGAAAAATCTGCATTTTCTTAGGTCTGCTCTTAGCAGCATTTACTGTTGTGGCAACAACTAAAGCAGAATTGTGGCAGGGATGGTATTTAGCCAAACACAACATTAATGAATTACTCTACAGTGAATGTTTGCAGCTGCTTTAATGTTGATAATCACATTGGCTATGTCTACAGTAGAAAAGTTAAGTCGACTTTAATAAGTTTGACTTTAAGTCGACTTAAAATTGACCTTATTAAAGTCGACTTAACAAGTGGCAACACTTTAAGTCGACTTAGTCTACTTTGTTAAGTCGACCTAACTGCCCTTAGGTCAACTTAACAAAGTGAACTTATGCGCCCACACTGAGCTTAGGTCAACCTAAGGAAGGCTTAAGTTGAACTAATGATTGGTAGTTATTAAGTCGACTTAAGCTTTCATTAAGTCGACTTAAGGATTTTCTTAAGTCGACTAAATGAAAGCCTAGTGTGGACGTGGCTTAATTTAAGTTGACTTAAGCCTCCTTAAGTCGACTTAAATTGCCAGGGTAAACATAGCCTTAATGTTTTGGGGGAAGAGTGGTGGAAAACTATATAATATGAGTAACAGGGAAATGGAGGAGTAATGCCTTACTGACTCCACAGGAAGAAAACTATACCCTTACCCAATGAATCATAGAAATTTGGAAAAAAGCATATTTATTAAGGGTGCAGATTCAGCTTAGTAAGCACAGTAAAAGGGAGTTGCTTATCTGAACTACCTGACCTTTTTGAGCCCACTTTTACTCACACACTGAAATCCTCTCTTCCAAGTCTTCACAGAAACTGCCACAATCAATCTGATCTGGCCTCCCCTTAGTTGAAGGTACCGTTCTGAGGGATAGGAAGTTCAGCAATCAACTAATCCTCTTTAGATCTAGGTATCATTTTCTGGGCAGGCAATCAGGTCCTTTCCCTCCTCCACCTCAGTCTTGTGAAGCTGGTCAAAAGGGTTTCCAACTTTATCATTTTTGAACATAGGTCCCTGAAGCCCCACCCCTTCCCCAAGAAGCCTTGCCCTCTGCCCCATATTTATCCTGAGTCCTCACCTCTGCCCCACTTCTTCCCTTGAGACCCCGCTCTTGCTCTGCATCTTCCCTTGAGGCCCTGCCTCCCGTTTGCTTCTCTATCCCCTCCCCCCATCACTCACTGCTCTCCCACCCTTCCTGGTCACTCAATTCTCTCCACCTCTTTCCCCTTATCAACTGGGCTCCTTCTCCTCCAGATCTGGCATGGGGGCTGTCAGGACCCCTTTTCAACTCGACTTCCTGGTCAAATCTGGACCATTAGCAGCTTATCTGTCCTACTTCTTTTGTAGATCTGCTGTTAGTCTGCTCTTTTCCAAAAGCCCATGACTGATTTTCTGGAGTATGTGTGTATAGACAAAGGCCTTCTAGTCTCAGTTTTTCAGCAGCAGACCTGGCTAATTTCTGTTGCTTCGCACTGAACTGGTTCTTTTAACATTTCACATGCTAAAGGTAGGATGACCGCGTGCAAAGGCCAATTTCAAATTCACTTTCTTGAAAGGGGAGGAGAGAGACCTTGTGACTGGCCCACTGTACTCTGGGTAGAGGAGGGGGCTTTGTAAGCCCAGCCTGACATGAGGAACTGGACATGGATGAGGCCTAATTTCTTGGGTGACAGGATTAGGGAGGTAAATGAATAAGCAGACTGGAAACAGACCCGAAAACATGGAGGCTTTCAGCTTTCTGGGGCACGGAAGACTTGGAAGCAGGTAAAATAGAATAAAAGCCATGTTGACACTTCCCCTACAATGGCATTCTGATGTCATAACAAATCACTTACACTCCGTGTTTATTATGCTCAGAATTCTTCAAGAGTTTGCACAGCCTTATCTATTATGGCTCTTTAGTGCTTCCTTCTCTCATTACTGGAATCATTATCTTTCTAGAGAACCTGATCCCTTTTGCTTTTTTATTACTTCCTCAGGGCTGGTGCTCACAGCTATCAAGCTGATGCTGACAATTAGGTGGCACCATCGCCTGCTTCTTCACAACTTTGTCTTACCATATTAATAGCCTGAAGTCTCTTAGCATTCTTCTTCCGGGTGACTGTTTTCCACACTCAGTGGGTGACTAGTCAGTTCCAAAGCCATGTTTACTGGCTCAGAGCACTTGTCATCTTCAAACACAGCTTTGTAGTTTGTCAATAGTGCTCTCTGCTAGCTCACAGGTCACGAAGCTAACAAAATCGAGCTTTTGGTTGGGTTACCAGGGTCCTGAATTTTTAATATGCTGGACAACATCAATACCAGGCTTGGGTGTCAGAAGAGAGGATTAATACTTTGTTTCACAAAACAATTCAACCTTTTCTTTCAACCCAGCTGCTAAGTGTTTTACCAACATCTAAATGTAATTAAGGTACTACTGTTTTATAACATACAGGCAAGGATGTGAGCCAAGCAAGCTCTGTAATCTCCATCCTTGCCAAAATTATATACCAAAGGAAGCCCAAAACTATTTGCTCTTTGAAGCAGCATTTGTTATTTGTTTGGCATAATTCATCTATTTACCACATACAGTCACACTGCCACAGCAAATAAGTAAATAAATAAAATAAAGCAGCCTCTCAGGAATTTTAGCGAGTTTGGGATGGTATGGACGTTTGTGTGCGTAGCCAGAGTTTCCACCTGCTTCCTATCATTTCATAAGAGCCACTATTTTTCTTTTTAAAAATATCTCTGACCTTCAGCAGAACCCGACATAATGGCACGAACTGTGTCTTCCTCTGCCAACTGAAGGAGATTGCGCCATCCCATTCCCCAGCATAGGTCATTAGTGATAGCGGCACCCAAGTTTCCGCACTTGGGCAAAACAGTAGCCTGCCAGCTGAGATCCTGTACTGGACCAATATGCTTCAGGTTTCCATTATTTTTTTCTCATCTATTCTATTGTTCATGTTTCTCACATTCACAGTCAGCATCTCCATCCAACAAATTGAGCTATAAAGTGAGGTAATTCTTACTTGGATTGCTGAATCCTGTAGATACCTGTTGCGACTCCTAAAATGATAAAGAAAAACATACCATGTATTATTTCTTTTGGTAATTTTTAGATGCAATAGGAGTTTGATTGTAATTTACCTTAATACTACTAAAGAACTTTGTTACTCATTCATTCACTCTAATCACAGAATGTCATTTCTAGCTATAACAAGAAAATTAAATATTCCCTTAAAATGCATTTACTCTAGGCTTTTTATACTTCTCTATCAACTATGAGCCTTTAATAGTATCTATCTTCACTATCAATCTTCAGCTTATTATTCACTTATTACCCCACCAGAACTCAAGGGGCTATTACTATTTACCAGGCTAGGTGAGAAGACAGACAGGCAGACAAATTATTATTTCTGAAGTTCTTGCCAATATCATTTCATAAGGCCATCAGATTGTTCTGGGAGCAGCACAGCTAATCTTTTCTCTTCACCTCGAGAATCCCAAGGGTCACGTCCATAATGGATCAGGAAATTGATACCCACAGCATTGGAGACTGGAAGTTTAGACTCTATTCCTAAAACTAGTCCACTAGCTACTAGACATACTGAAATGCTAGGTTAAAATAAAATGCAGAGCAATTCAACCCCTAGTTTTCAAACATTGTCATGGTAAAAAGTATTTCTGTAACTCAAGCTAGTCTTCAGTGGACCAACAGATATGTATTTATCAGAAGCGGTTTTGTAACTGAACTTCACAGAAGCGTTTAAACCATTTCTAATAAAACATTTAGAACATTTTTGAAAAACACTGTTAATCTGCTTTTCATTAAATCTCCCAAGTAGGTTTGTTCTAATCAGTTTTTGATTTAAATAATTAATTGCAACTATGGGCTGTTTTCTGACTCGATGTACAAAAAATGTCATGTACCATATGTACAAACATCATCTTGGTACTGTGGATGCATCACTGTATATTATTTAAAGACTCTTGTTCTTTAGATGCCTCCTACAATACCTAAGATGGAATCTCAGTCACCATAAACATGGCATAGCACTTATACCACGCAGTTTTCAGTTTAGTGAGTTCCCCCAAAATAGTTTGAGCACCTAGGGCTGCATCACCGAAACTTTTTAACAAATATTTGGAAAACTTAATGGATCTAAATCATTCAAAGTCTTCCCACCCTTCTTTTTTTTAAAAAATAATATTTCATTATTTTAAATAATTTAAAAATTATTATATAATTTATATGAAGATTTAAAATGATCAATTAAATAAAGGCAAGTATCTTTGACTGTCACTCAACCTAGGCATTGTTGGTTGGCTGAGCCACAATATCAATGAATTATGAACTAGTTGAAGTAGGGCATTTTATACATAACCCCAATTCTGTATGATATAAATAAACTTTATAAAACTGAACCATTTTCTAGGAATGGTGCAATTATAACAATAAAGATGGCAAACATTGATAGAATAGGCATATATCTCAATACATACATTATTTTCAAGGCAAAAGTTAAGATTTTCATCCTAAGGGCAATACTGAGCCAAGAAGCTCAAGGAAGTGGGATGCTTATGTTTTATTTCCAGGCAAAAAATGTCATTAAACAGCAGTTATGACTGTAAATCTTTATTAATTATTTAAGAGAAAAAGCAATTAAGAAGTTTATAGTCTTCCTAAAAAGCAAGAACATGAAGTTAAGGTTATTCAAATAAATAGAATGAAAAATACAGAAATTCACAGTTAAAGTAATCCAAATAACCGTGGCACTTTCCTTATTCCTTATCCCCATATTTCTCTTCCTTCCTACCCCCGAGCCACTGTAGGTCTGGACAGGAAGATTTTTATGGCAATCTTAAATCCACTAAGCAGGGTTGGCCCAAGGGATTTTAGCATGCTGAGCGAACTATGATTTTGGCATCCCCTCTCCCACACGTTATAAGAGATAACATATGTAAAAAATTCTCTTCCATCTAATTTGGTGCCCCTTAAAATCTGGTGCCCTAGGCAACCACCTAGTTCACTATTATGATTGGGCTGGCCATGCATTAAGGGCTTGATCATGCTTCATTAAAATCAACGGGAATTTTTCCATTGATCTGAATTGGAGCACAGTTGTGCTCCAAAGGACTCAGTCCCTAAGCAACTCGCAGCAAATTCAACTTGCAATTTAGTCAGGGTCAATGAATTGGGGACGTTCAGAATCTTGACCAATCAGATCTTAAATCCACTCTAGCTTTGCAAGTTGCCTGTGGAGTCAGGGATCTCTAGATTGCATAAATAAAACAGCTCCTTTCTCTTCTGCACATTTGCAGGGGGATGGGTCAGTGACCTGAAGCTGATCTGGTATGGAACTGCCTCCATATGTGCATGGCTTTGATAAGGAATTTGCATGTCTTTAATACACATGTTATTCAGTACCATCCTACATACCAGCAATGATCTGACTGCGCATGAAAGTGGTGGGGACTTTGGCTGGCTGACTGGAGAGGGTGTATTGCCCCTTTAATGGAGGCTGGAGAGCCAGAGACTAACCTGCCACATGGAGGCAGCTCCATACCAGAACAGCTTCAGATGACGAGAAGAGAAAGGAACTATTTATTATTTATGCTCACGTCTGTACAGTAAAAGCTGACTTTTTACTTGGACCAGAGTAAGCAGAGGCTTAATTTTTATCCTCTCATATGAGTTTAATAGACTCATAAATATAAACGATGATCTCTGCACCATCTCACAGTTTGGCACCATTTTAAACTGTGTACTTTGGGAGAATTGTCCCAACTATGATCACTTATGATGAAGGGATATAAAAGCCTGTCTTCTGGCTTTTGAGTATAATCTCAAAAAAAGCAGGAGCAGTTTGTTGTAGTGATGTGATGACAGGTGGAGTTGAATGTAAAAGCTACTCTAGCACAAAGTCTAACCGTCTACCTTTCTAGGCATCATTTTCTTTCAAATCTTAAAAGCAATTATATTTGGTAGAGGTGAATCATTCACATCTGTAGAGTTCTTTTCTAATTCACTTGTTTCAGCTTTTTGAAATCACCAAGAATAAAAGAGTAATTAACTGATCATCATAAAGATGAAACAACACCAATATTTAGCTTCGGTTAGCTTCTGCATGCATGCATGCAACACACTAGTGAAAAGAGACTTGTTTTCTGTGACTGGAGAAAGTGGTATATCCAGACACCACAAAGATGGGTGACCTCCTAAAACTGTATGAATCTACATGGAAATTGAGAACCTGATGTGCTTTTTAAGACATCTGAAATCTCTAAGGGTGCGACTACGTTGGTGCCTTAGGTTGACCTATGGATGCTTAAATTGACCTACAGAACTCTGTGTCCACAATGGGTGCTTGTTAAATCGACTTAATAACACCACCTCTGAAGGTCGACTTAAGGCTTAAGTCAACCTTATTAAGTCAACTTAAGTTGACTTAAAGCCAGTGTAGACTAGACTACAGGCTCTGTTACGTTGACCTTGTTAAGTCGACTTAACAGAGTTGACTTAACTTAACAAGTGTCGACATAGCCCAGGTTTCTGACGAAGTGGGATTTTCTCCCACAAAAGCTCATGCAATAAATAAATTTGTTAGTCTTTAAAAATGTCACAGGACTCCCTTGTTTGTTTTGCTGGACTAGATTAACACAACTACCCATTTGGAACTCTGGAACAACGAAAGCGCCATACCATCGCTAAAACTGACCACCTCCTCTTCTCATACAATGGAGTAGAGAACACGTGAACATGGAAGTTCATTCTTCCAAGCACAAGTGTGCTCCTATTTACCAGATTCAATTATTCATTTGAACTTTATTTATTAAAAGGCTTGTCATAAAATTACAGTAGAGTAATTCATGGTCATTTGTACTTAAAGGAGAAAGAAAAGCGCCTATACAGTGTCATATCATGCACTGATTCAATTATCTTTAAGCTTTGAAAAATGAGAAATAAAGGGACTCACACTGCCTGTTTCTAGTAAATTTAAGAATATAGATTAATTCCTCAAAGAAAGGAAATTCAAAATTAAGGCTAAAATGTACCTTTATGCCCTCACCAATGTAAACTTCTTTAATGCAGAAGTTTTCAACCAGAGGTACATGTACCCCGAGGGGGGGGTGGGAGGGTGGTACACAGAAGTTTTCCAGGGGGTAGGTACATCAACTTATCTGGATATTTGCCTAGTTTTAGAACAGGTTAGATTAAAAAGCACTGGCAAAATCAGTACAGACTAAAATTTCATACAGACAATGACTTGTTTATACTACTCTATATACAAGACATTGAAATATAAGCACAATATTTATATTCCAGTTGATTTATTTTATAATTATATGGTAAAAATGAGAAAGTAAGCTTTTTCTAGGAATAGTGTGCTGTAACACTTTTGTATTTTTATGTCTGATTTTGTAAACAAGTAGTTTTTAAGTGAGGTATAATTTGCAGATATGCAAGACAAATCAGACTGTTGAAAGGAGCACAGTAGTCAGGAAAGACTGAAAGTCACTGCTTTAGTGCACTCATTGTGGTGAGGTGACAGAGTATGTCCAGGACAGCACTCCATATTTCAAATTGCCTTTCTTTGTGGATTTAACTTTGACCTTTAACATTAATGTAGGTTTAACTTTATGCTGTGTATACAGTGTGTGTATAGAGATGATGATGATATTTAAAACCTATTTATTTAGCTTTAATTTCTATAATGATTCCAAAACCAGTTTGGCTGCAAGTTTGATAATCTCTAAAACTTTAATAGCCTAATAATAAACTGTAAGTCTCAAGCTGTCCGATTACTAATTAGTTGAGATATAGCTTAACAGTAGTTCAGTATATGTATGAATTTATGATGCTGATATTCTATTTGTCTGGAAAGAATGAGCAAAAATACTTTATATCCTTCCAAGAAGGCAGGAGTTTTCCAAGTTCATAAGAATGCAGAGGATCTTTCTATTTTTGCCCTTCCCGAACTCACTAATGCCCTCAGCCACAGTGGCATTCCCTGCAGATGAAGTGGGTTGGTATGCTACTTCTTCCTCTGAAGTTCATCCATACTGTGCCTTTAGCTGTCTGGAAGAGTCACTAAAAATGAGCTGTGCTGGTCTCGTGTCATTCCCATAAAGAATGAACAAACTGCCTTCAGCATCCCTGTCCCTGTTTATCTGCCTGGAAGTAAGGGACGAAGTTGATGTACCAAATTTAGATCTCTCACTTGTCCATGTGTTGCTGTTAGATTGCCAGGCACGTGTGTGTGAGTAACCCACAGTGATCTGGTATGGCATAAGGGTTTTATCAACATGAATTTGAAAGTCACACTGCTCTTGATTGGGAAAGGCTCTAGTGAATTATGCCGGTCATCCCAAACGATTACTGATAAAACCTTTATACTGCACAAGACTACTGTCTAATCTATGCATATGCCACATATATTAGAGAAAATAAAAATAACTAGTTTATGAATGTTTTAGAAACTTTAAAAAATATTTAAACCACTCTGCTGTTGAGCCTGAAAAACAGGTGCCTTAGTTAGCATGCAACTATGGAGGCTCAGAGGGAGCCGCAGAAATGCTTCTATAAACTCTGTCCCCTGGGTAGGGGATAATATTGACTTGGTCCTGTTCAGCCAAAAATCCAGGCTGCTGAAGGTCAACCTTATAAGGCTGACTTCATCCTCTATTTATTCTTTGGAGTGCTCCCTGATGAGCTAGTTGTCCAGATATGGAAACACCTGCATCTGTTGTTTCCTGAGGAAAGAGGCCACAGCTGCCATGCATTTGGTAAAGACTCTGGGGCTACCAACAGACCAAAAGGAAGGACTGTAAACTAATAGTGGGCATGGTTTATCATGAACCTGAGGAATCTTCTGTGAGAAGGAACTATTGGGATGTGGAAATAAGCATCCTTTAGGTTGAGGACAATATATCTGTCTCCTGGATCCAAGGAAAATCACAGCCAAAGAAACCATGGGAAACTTCAGCTTCTTCATGAATCTGTTGAAGTTTCACAGATCTAGAATGGGTCTGAGACCTGCTTTGGGATTAGGAAATATTGAGAATAGCACTCCTTTCCCCTTAGCTCTGGAGGAACCTCTTCCACTGCTTCTGCCTGTAGGAGCTCTTGCACCTCTTGTAAGAGGAGTTGCTCGTGAAAGGGGTCCTCAGAGATGGATGGGGAAAGGGAATGGGAGGGTGGGAAGAAGAACTACAAAGAATATCACTGTTCTCCCATGCACAGCACCCAAGTGTCCAAGCTGATGTGAGTCCACGCCAGTAGAAATTATACAGACGATTCAAGAAACAGAGGAAAGGATCCGGGCTTTGAACCGGTGTGTTGCCTCCAGGTGCACCTTCAAAACTATTGTTTGGAGGCTGCCTTGCTGAGCTCTGATTCTGGTTAGGCCGAGGCTTCAGTGTCCTGCACTTGTTCCTGCTCCTCTTTCAAGAGTAGTCCTGCCTTTGCTGTACTGGATAAAACCATTGGGCAGGTTGAGTTTAAAGTATTTCTCTGGGTGCTCAGAATATGTAGGCCTAGAGACTTCAGAATAGCTCTAGAATCCCCTAGACTGTGCAATTTGTTAGCTCCAAGAACAACTCTGAGCATTCAAGTGGCAGGTCTCGGATAGTCTGCTGGACCTCCAGGAGAAGGCCGGAAACCTGAAACCATGAAGTTCTCCTCATTGGGATGGCCAAGGACCCTGTATTCAGGGCTGAGTTCACTGTCTACAGGGATGACATTGCCATGGATTTGCGTTTGTTGATGAATACAGCAAACTCTTGCTCGGAGTCTGCTGGCAGCAGCTCCTTGAATTTTGTTATTCCCTTCCAGGAGTTGAAGCTGTAGCAGCTTAGAATGGCTTGTTGTGTGACTATTCGAAGCTGGCGTCCTGAAGAGATTCAGCTTCTTTGAGTCAGCTTCTGGATTTAGGGGTTGGTGGCTACTGTTCTTATCTCTCTATATCATTTGCCACCATTACCACCAAAGGCCCCGCTTGTGATACTAATACCTAGTGGAGGAGATAAAGTACTTCTGCTCTATCTCCTTAGGTGTTGGAGGAATAGAGGCTGGTGTTTGCCATAGCATCTTAGTGATGGTTTAAATTGTTTTGATAAGTGGTAGAGCTACCCTAGTGGGTCTCCCTGGTGCAAGAACGTCCACAATAGGGTACTCTGATTCCTGTACTTCCTCTGTTGGAAGCCCCAGGTTCCTGGCCATCCTCCTGAGAAGCTCTTAGTGGGCTCTATTGTACATTAGAGGTGGTGTAGCTGAAGTCTCTGCTACCATCTCATAGAGGATGATGATGACAACGGCCTGGATGAGAATGACTCTTCTTGTCCCACTGGGTCCTGTGCCTCCACTGAAACATTCAGCTTGGCACCAGTATCCCTGCCGGTACCAGCCTCTGCACTATACTCCACTTACCCTTTGGTGCCAAGTTCATCATCCTTCTTGGTTCCATGGGGAAGCCATCATTGGTTGAGATCCCCTTGACTGAGAGGCAATGGAATAAGAGAGTCTGGACAAGGACCCTTGTGTCTGATGGTAGCCCATGGAGTCCAGAAGGGCCATTGCACAGGAATCTGCCACTGTGCAAACCATGGGCCCATAAAGAGATTTTGCCCTTGTTCCTGATAATTAGAGCTGCATCCCTTCAATCAGTGCTTAAGTCGACCTTCAGAGTTGGTGTTATTATGTCATCTTAAGCTGTTATTAAATTGACTTAAGGAAGCGCTTAAGTCGACTTAATAAAAGCCCAGTGTGGACGCGACTTTGTGTAGGTCAACTTAAACGTCCTTAGTGCATCTATACTGGCAACTTAGGTCGACCTATGTGAGCTAGCCCTTGAAGAAAAACTGAGTTTTCCACATGGTTATGAGTTCATAACTGTCTCAGATTCAGAACCAACATGAATAGCTGTCTTTACTTTTTACAGATTGGGCCTTTGATCTTGGCTTTGTATGATAGGATCAGCAGATAAAGGCCCACTCCTCAGGACTTAGCTTGAAAAGGTGGTGGTTTTTGCATAACCAGAGTTTTAAATTTGCATTCACTTCCCTTAAGTATTTCACAGAAAATTCACTTCACATGTGTTTTCCTAAAAGTCCATTCTTGTCTAGCACATTACACAACATGGCCCTTTGATCACCTAGGCTTTCCATCTTATCTCCCTTCTAGAAAAGTTACATACAACCCCAACCTACAATAATAATGCACTTCGCCTTAAGTACAACGAATCCCGAAGATACTTAAGCCTCATTCAATACAATTTTTCAAAGATACTGCAGAAAATTGCAATATCTGTCACACTTGGTTTTACAGACAGAATGTTTCAAACAATAGTACCGATATCTTAAAAACCTTTAATTCAGGACTAAAGTAGTTCTGGCATATACAATACAAGATGTTGTGAAGTAAAAACAATTGGCCTGGGATATCTTACATAACTCACTAGTGACTTCATCATTTGTGAGTAATGTGGCTTTCCCAGACTCAGGCCAATAACTTTTACAATATTACTACTCTCTGTCTTCTGCCCTTAGCAATGTAGTTAGTGGCAGTACAAGATTATTTGGGATCATAGTTGAGGATGTATATTGAGGTTGGGGGAAATGAGTTTCTAGACTATAAAGAGCTTCTTACCTTGTTTGTTAATGGAAACTTGCTCTGCTCCACTTTTCCTGGTGTGTGAATAGCTGAGAGTGGTGGTGGCCACGAATGGGTCATCTCCTGGAAAACAATAATGTATAGTAAAATATATTTAAAAAGACAGATTGTTGGGAGTACTTTTTAAAATTGGTTTGACTTTTTCAATGGCTAATGTTTTCTGAATGCAAGACGTTTGATTTTCTAGTGAAAATGCATCCAAGATTTAGTCATGCAATGCATTCTGTGGATGGCTTAGAACAAATACAGGTTGGTGAGAATAAGGGAAACACAAAAAGGATTGTTTCCTTACTTGTAATAAAAGAAAAAGATATTTCAGTTCATGACCAAGTAATTAGGCATGGACAATGGAATAATCCTAACATGGATCTTACAGTCAGGGCTTTCATAATAAACATTTGAGGCATGAACTTGGTAACAGATTCATAGATTCTAAGGCTAGAAGAGACCACTGTCTAGTCTGATCTCTTGTAGAACAATATGCCATGCAACTTCCCCAAAATAATTCCTAGAGCATATCTTTTAGAAACAACATTCAAGCTTTATTTAAAAATTGTCAGTGATGGAAAATCTATCCTGATCCTTGGTAAATTGTTTCAATTGTTAATTAACCACATTGTTAAAAATTTACATCTTATTTCTAGTCTGAATTTGTCTAGCTACAACTTCCAGCCACTGGATTGTATTATAATTTCCTCTGATAGACTCAAGAGCCCATCCCCTTGTAGATATATGTAGACTGTAATGAAGTCATATCTTTACCTTCTCTTTCTAAGCTAAATTGTTTCAACTCCTTAAGGGCATCACTACAAGGCATGACTTCCAATGTTTCAATAATTTTCATGGCTCTTCTCTGAACACTCTCTAGTGTATAAACATGCTTCTTGAATTGTTGCACTAGAATGGGAAACAGTAGTCCAGCAGCAGTCATAGCAGTTCCAAACACAGAGGTAAAATACCCTCTCTAGTCCTTCTTGAGATCCCTCTGTTTATGCATCTAGGGATAATACTGGTCCTTTTGGCCATAGCATCACACTGGGAGTTCATATGTAGCAGATTATCCACTACCACCCTGAAAATTTCACTGCTTCCCAGGGAGTGTCCCACATCCTGTCAGTACAGCCTTTATTCTTTGTTCCTCAATGTACACATTTACATAGAGCTGTATTAGAACACACATTATTTCCTTGCACTCAGTTCATCAAGCAGTCTAAATAGCTCTGTATCAGTGAGCTGTCCTCTCTGTTATTTACCACTTCTTTAATGTTGGTGTCATCTGCAACTTTATTAGTGATGATTTATGTTTTTTTCTTCCAGGTTGAATGTAAGTGCCTGCAACTGCCATTTTATTTCAGTGGGAAATGAATATCCTCAGAAGCTCCAGCTACTCAATGTGCTGCCAGGACACAGCCCAAGTCCCTTAAACAATGGGTTCTCCATGCAGCTTTTGCCCTCTCTATATATTTACTGAATTAGTTGTTGTTTTAGCAAGGAGAGGTGTTTATAGGTGTTTACTTTCTCATGGCTGCTTATAGTATTTTGAAAGCACCTTCAAGGTAAACAATTCCTTCACAGTCCAAACCAGAGTGAGTCAGCCTTCAAAGCGTGGCTCAGGGTTGTTCTTTTCAGCAAAGACTTTACCAGACAGGAGTCTAAACTAAGGACAGGCTTTACCTACTGTTCTGAATTCTTTTCTCATAAGTTGATGGCTTATTGAGACAGGATTAGTATCGCTCCCCGTTGTAGGCAGTTATAGATTGATATTTGTTTAAATGTATGCTGCATCAAGGACCACAATGTTTGGTGTACTATACATTAATGAAATATTTAAAATTATGTTGCATGCAACAACCATCACAGGTTAATCAGCATGGTGCAAAAGTTGTTTAGTAAGCAATGACTGCCAAAGTGATAATTTTTATGAAGATGTTATGCTTGCACTCATGTGCTTCATTAACTGCATGTGTTATCACAACTCCACAGTGTCCACTATGTTCGGAGTAATCCCTAAGAATATTACTGATACACTTCTATAAAACACCACTTTTTAAAGAAATATGAAAAACTGTTATTTGAAAAAAGAAATGTGTTACAACTTGCCCATTCTTGCTCAAATGGTATAAAACACTGGGCATTTTTTCATGGCCTACCTTAGTAATTCATTCTCAAGACAAAGCCTCTGAGTTCTGCCAATGAAGTAATCTGTTTGACTAACCTTTCCAAGATGGTTTATGAGTTATAAATGTCACCTTCAAAATATTCTTGATAAACAGTTTATTTTCTAATAAAAAAACTGCATTCTTTTGTGTTATTTGAAGCTAAAAATGTT
Organism: Pelusios castaneus; assembly: GCA_007922175.1. Lineage (NCBI taxonomy): Eukaryota > Metazoa > Chordata > Testudines > Pelomedusidae > Pelusios > Pelusios castaneus. Next base: position 5,887,120 of record ML685801.1, read on the forward strand.
AAATGATTTATTATACCTGTGTAATCTCTGTGGGTGCCTCTGATCAGAGCATCATCTGGTTTGCAGTTTCCCTATCAGAATTGCTTTGCCTTTCAGTTTTTTCAGGCAGATTGTTCATCTTATGACTCTCTTATCAGATAAGTGCCACCAACAGCAGTACATAGTAATTTTTATTATATGGTAAATCCTTTAAATACAGACAACTGATCTTGGTACTGTTTGCTATACAGAAGAAATATTTCTTATTGCTGTGAGTGCCTGACAAGCACAGAATAATTTTCAAAAGATCAATGAATAATGTTTTGAAAAACATCTTTCAGTAATGATTTATTAAGATTATATCTTTACACAAGTGAGATTTCTAGTATTTTATCTAGTCCAATGTCTGTGTGATCCAAACACTAAAAAATTTTTCAGGAGCAAGGGACCACCATCTCATTCTATACAGCTTCACATAATTAAATTACTTACATTTAAAAGGTTTTTTTTTAAATATCACACCCATTTTCATTTATAAATGAAATGTGTAGGTGTTCCCTCCAGTGGATTAAGTTTAATGAAACTCAGACCCCAAAGACGCCAAGGGCTTCTCTCTTTTGGGAGCGATACTGAGCTCAAAAGTGTACCCGGGATTTAACCACGGAGCCTCATTCGTTGAAGGGAGGAATGCTTTATTTCAGCTCTTCTAATTGTGGAAACAGGCATGCAGATTGGGAGCACTGCTGGTAACTTTCCCCTAAAGATATGACATTTTCTGAGGCATGCTTATCAGCCCTTAAGTTTTCCATTTGTCTAAAAGCCATTTCCTCTGGGTTATATGACTACTGACTTCTCAGTCTCACCTTGATAGAAACATCTTCTAAAAGAAGACTGCTATTTAGTGTACACTACAGAAACCAATCTGTTACAGTAGGGTATCTCTGTCCTCCCACTTTTCTTCCCTAGATCTGGCAATGAAGCTTATCCATGGAAGGGGGCGAAGTACTGACTGAAGGTAAGGATGACATTTTCTCACATGATAAAATCTTTCATATTTTTTCAAAGATTATTTCACATCTACACTTAGATTAAAACAATGGTCTTGGCTGTCTTTTTCTATTAGTTTCTTTACCCCTCACTTTGTGCTTTCAGTTTTATTGTCTAATTTTAGTATGATGTAACCTTTTGTGACACAAAGACTTCACAGGAGCGCTGATATTTATGAGGAGTAACCACCTTTATTACACCCTTCCAAATCTGCCTTTATTGTACTGCTATTTTAAATTGAGATTACAGGGTATATTTGTTGTCTATATTTGAATTTGAAATTATGGAAAATTAATAATAATTAATAAAATGAAAGGACAAACTGAAACTGTTATGAAAAAGCAATCCTAAAAAGGCTAAAATATTTTGAATGCCGATGGCTCAGACATGGCTTAATGAGTTAAAGAGATTTTGTAAAACCAAATCTTATGCAATATGTACAGTCACCTTAAGACTCTTTGAGAACATCAAGCAAGAAATCTTGAAAACAGGAATAAATATTTAGGTATATGTGATGGGGCATCTGCCCACACTGGCACTTAAGTGCTGAAAGCAATCCTAGCAAGGATGAGAGGCAGCCAATAGGAGAGGGACTGGGAGGAACAGTTATTAAAGGCCAGCAGGCCCATATAAAAGGAGCTGCAGGGCAAAGCAGAGCAGTTTCTGCCTAGAGCACGAAGGAGGAAGGCTGTGTTTCTCATAGGCTGAGAGGCCATCAGCACCTTAGAGTTTCTGCTAGGAGTGGGTAGTAGCAGGCCTTGAGAGTGGGCAAAGAAGGTGCTAGGGGAGCAGAAAGTGGCCCAGGGATACAGCAGCTGGGAGCAGGGCTGTAGACAAGGGTGGGCCTGGGTGGGTCAGGGCCCGGGCCCACCCATTTGGCCCTGGGGCCCAACCATCTTAGCCTCTTGCAGAGGCAATAACTTCACCACCATGGTCGTGGTGCTGCCCAACAGGTGGCAGCCATGAGCAGAACAGAGGTGCCAGCACCGATGTCTCTGATCCGCTCACAGCTGCAGGGCCAGGTGGCCACGTCTGCGAGCGGGGCCAAGGCGTCAGCACCTCTGCTCCACTTGCGTGTGTGAGGCCTGTCAGCTACATGCAAAGCAGAGGCATTGGCTCTTCTACCCCATTCGCACTGGCCTTTAGTCTGTGGTGGCAAAGTTCGCGCCGCTGCCGGCCCGGGCATGTGGCTCTCCCTCTTCCTGGGGAGTGCAGCTTCCGGCCACATGATTGGAAGCTGCCCTTGGTCAGGCCCACTTTAAACTTGCAAAGGCCCGACCAGAAAACAGGGCCTGGCTATGCCCCTGACTGAGAGATGAATTCGAGGCACAGCAGGAGGGTCCAATGTCACAGGATCCTCAGGGCAGGACCTGAAGTAGTGAGTGGGCCTGGGCGCAGATCTCCCCTCCCCACTTGCCACTGAGGAAGTGGCAGAATAAGTTACTGCCATAGCCACTAGGAAAAGTGGTTGGAGTCCTGAGGAGCCAAACCTCCCGCAAACGGCGGGGACACAGATTGTGACTTAGCCCAAGAACTGAGTCAGGAAAACTATGTTGTGGATTTGGACTGCCATGGGAAACTGCATACACTAACCAGGCCAACTGCAGTGAGAGAATGACGGTGTGTGGCCTCTGTATCTCTCTTCCTCCTAATCAAGGTTTTTCCAGACTGCACAGCACCCTACCTACACTGGGAGTTCCTCAGCAAGTTAGACTGTCTCAGCAGGCCTGCGTTGCTATTTCCTCAGGGGCTATAAAACTGGGTAATTGCCCACAGTTAACTTACCACACAACTGTTTCTAAGCAAGCATAGTTATTCTTAAGGTGAAAGCAATACAGAAAAAACATATTAAAACAATAAAAGAACCTACATGCATGCTACTAAGGGGACCAGGTCCACCAACAGCAATTCTGGGCTCCAGGGCAGAAAAGTCAATGGCCTCACCCCACCAAAAAGGGAGGACTGAGGTTTACGACCATGGATGTCAGGTGAAATTTCCCCTTGGGAGGCTAGCTCCAAGTTCCCTAATTCGACCCATGGCCCTACACACACTCTTCCCCTACTCTGCCTCAGGCCCTGCCACCTGCTGGCTCACCACCATGTTCCTCCCCCCAACCTTTTCCCTAGGCAGTGACTGACAGTAGGGAGACTGAATGGGAAGGAGAAGGAGGGATTTGGTGAGCAGTGGAGGAGGAGAAGAGGGATGATATGGCAAATAACAGTGGGAGACTGAGCGGGAAGGAGAGATGCTGCAATGGGGAGGC
>ML685801.1:5890419-5923458 GCA_007922175.1 Pelusios castaneus
CTTTTAAAATCACTGGGCTGCTCAGTAATTGATCCCTTTGCCTCCCCTCACCCCGTTGACTGGCCTGGAGGTGACCAGAGATCTCTCATCAACTTTATAAGCCAAAGTCCTTCCAACCTTTGGGACACCCCTAGAAGAGACAGTCCTGTCTATATTCTGGATCAGAAAGAAGGCCCTGATTAAATTTAAATTCAGGCTATTTATCCAAACATTCTTTCTTTGTCTGCTAATCTCTGGAGAATCCAGTCTGAATTACTATATGAGAGCCTCCCCAGGTAGTGGTAGCTCTCTGGAGGTATTACAGCCTGAGTGAATTTGCCTACCTCCAGCCCCCACTCTTAATTCCTGGAAGATCTATGGTTCCCCTCCCCCATGGGATTACATACAAACTTTGGCTCACAATGACACAGATTTAATATGCTAAGATCTGTCAATGATGTCGGAGAAAATTGCCAGATCTGTCACCATTCTGGGATAAGTCTCAAGGTATTTTTCATAAAATAGCTCCTGAAGTCAAGTAAATATATGAGAATCTCACTTTTCTTTAAAAATGAATGTTTCTACCCCTCGTGGCTGTGCAGAAATGCTTGAAAATATGAACCCTAAAGGCTCAGAAAACAGAAGCCAAATAAAAAGAACCCAACCTTTTGTTTTTCTTAAATCTCACATTTATAAAACAAACCTTATTTGGGGAGAAAAGGGACATTACTTGTGATTTTGAATAATTGGGGGTGGCAGTGTTGATGCAGATAGTATGCAGGCTTGAAAGCAATATTTCAAACTTACTGTTTTGGACCGTTAATTAACAATATATAATTGAGGTGATCTAATATTTAAAGTGCTGTTAACTGTACTTTTTGCTGTGGAAGACACTGTCCACTGAAGGCAGGACAAGAAGTTATCATCTTAATATGCAGAATGAGAAATTTAGGTTAGGTATTAAGAAAAACTTCCTAGTTATAAGGATAGTTCAACACTGGAATAGGCTTCCACGGAAGGTTAAAGAACCTCTGTCACTGAAGGCTCTAAGAAGAAAGTTAGACAAACACCTGTCAGTGATGTTTGGTCCTGCTTCAGTGCAAGGAGCTGGATTAGATAGAATTAGATGACCTCTCATGGTCCCTTCCACCTTATATTTCTAGCTTCCTAAGCCCTAGTCTATCCTTGCTGCACTTTTCGGGGGCCATCGATAGGAGATACGCAAGATACGCCAAATACCTCGCGTATCTCCCAACCACTTCCTAACTACTCCTTACACACTGCGCTGACCTGATTGGAAATGGCGGCCGGTCAGCGTAGTGCTACTCCAGTTACGGCGCTGGAGTTAGAGCTTCGGTTCCATGTTTGATTGAGCGTGTCTTAACAGACCGCTCAGTCGAACACAGAAGAGCGTACTGATGATGGCAATTCTGCTGCCATCAGTGTAGACATAGCCTAAGATTTCATATAATTTCTAAATTAGGAAGAAAAGATTCTCAATCTTACAGTGAACAATTATTCAGATACACAATGTACCAGATTACAAGTCCACTTAAAAGGCTGTCTTGAAAAACATTTTTTTTTTTTTAAAAGCAGCACCTCTGAGTTGTAATTTGAAATGGTTACAATGTTAAAATTCCTTCACCAATGGGAAGTATACCACTGACAAATCATTAGGTGATACTGGATGTTGAAATTCTAAGCATTTATTTTACAACACTGGCTCAAATTAATTCATTGGTTCTAACTCACATTTATGGATTAAAACACATTGCATTATTTTACACCAACTCATATGATACTATAACTATTTTCTTTTCCACCTATTGTGAATCAAATTTCAGTAGTTCAATGAAAATGTTCAGTTTTGCAGACAGATGCAGGTAATCTTAGACAATATGCAAACTCAGCTTTTATTCAGATTGCAGAAGAGGTATTTATATAAAAAAATCCACAATTGTGTTAAGTCTTGGCCTCAATGACTTACGGTGGCAATGAGCACTGCAGCTTAAATTACATGTTACGTGAAAAAGTATTTTTTTAATCAGTTTTGAATTTCCCAGCTTTAGATTTCATTGAATGTCTCCTTGCTTTTGTGTGATGAAACCAGGAGAACAAAAGTTCCCAATTTACTGTCTCTATGTCATTAATCAAATTTTTGAGATGTGGTAACCAGTATACAATATCCAGATGAGGCCACAGAATTGATTTATATAAAAGACATTACAATATTCTCTGTATTATTCACCATCCCATTCTTCAAGCAATTTAATATTTTGTTTGCCTTTAAATCACAGCTGTACAGTTAGTAGAGTTTTTCACTGAGCCCTCTGAAGTAATGCCCAGATCTCTTTCTTGAGTTGATAAAGTTGACTTTAACACATATGAATAATTTTTGCCTCAAATAGGCATTTGTCACCTACCTCATTTAGGTTTCTCTGAAGTTCTTCCACTATCCTGTCTCATCCTCTGTAACCTAAATAACTTCATCTTATTTGCAAATTTTGCAATCATACCACATAGCTCTCTTTCCAGATCATGAAACAAAATGGGAGCTAGTTAAATAACATACGATCTATTTTTTAAGCACGTCTCCATTACCTTTTACATTATGAAAATTGACCTACTAATTTAATCCTACTCTTTGCTTTGTCTTCTACCAGTTCTTGATCCATGACACTTTGTCTCACTCCTCTCAGCAGCCTCTTACAAGGGACCTTGATGAAGGCCTTTGGGAAATCTATATAAATTATGCAACCAGTTCTCCTTTATCCACTTCTTTATGGTATGTTCCAAGAATTCTAAGAAATTAATGGATGTAATTTTCCTTCGCAGAAACTAGTTAGAGCATAGATCACCTTCACTCCATTACAGGACTACGCAGACCATCTTCCTTTCCAGCCACAATCACATAATATACCTGTGGAAACTACAGTAATTGTTACCTGGAGAAATAGTATTGAAAGTATCTGATGCATTTTAGCTGACCTGTAATGCAATCTATCAACTGGGTAGACAACATGATCAGCAAGCTCTGCATGAACCATACTAGCAAGTGCTTCACAGATCACAGTTTGAGAACCTCTGATCCAGTCCATCTCCTTGACAAGGGGCCAGAAGCCAAACTGGTGTCAGCTGCCGAGATACATTAATTTCAGTGGAGCTACACTGATAGACACCAGCTGAAGAACAGGATATTCTTTCACTGTGTTAATGTTAGTTTCAAACATACAAAGTAATGAAGCTGATGCCATTTCTCCGAAAAGACTTTTTCAAAGCCTAAAGCACTCTCAATGTTTGGTCTGATCATCAGAATAAATTTTCTTTTTCTTAATTTTATTCCATTAATCCCGGTTACTTTCCCAGTGTATTAACTTTAACAATTCCATCCATTCTTGGTCTTTGTGCCCTTCAAATATCTTTATACTAGTATGTTCCCAGCCCCGTAATTGTCAGTTAGCCAAGCTGTGCATATCTTGAACATTTATTCCTTCCTCACATCTCTTTTTCTCTAATCCCCTATTATTTTTTTGTTTCTTATCTTATTTTGGATAACATGGTACCTGCAACTGAATGCAGTATTCAGGGTGTGGTTGACTCAAAGCTAACTATGACTTGATACCTTGCGGTACTGTGAGCATGCATGCATCTAAGGCCATGAACACACGATCACTTTATCACGCATTAGTCATTACCGTGTGATAACAACAACAGCATACACACATGCAATAGGGCTGTTGCACGTCAACAGCCCTATTGGAGCGCAATAGAAAAACCACCTTGACGAGGGTGGTAGCAGTTAACGCGGAACAGCTGTTGCACCTTTCGACTCGTGTGTACGCTTACCACGCAATGATTGGCCTCCGGAAGTGTCCCAGCATTCCAAAGTCGTCCCCTCTGGTCTTCCCCCCACCTGCTCTGTGGCTGTGACGAAACAGTCCCCGCCCTGTTTCAATAACCAGGATTTTCGAATTTCTCCTCTGTTGTGACTTCCTGTTCTCTTCCTCATGGAGTGGAGTGCAGCTCCAATCTTCACTAGCAATGGCGGCCCATTGTGGAAGACGTGCACCCCTCTGGAGCATGGCAGAGGTGCTGGACCTGATCAGCATCTGGGGAGAGTCTGCTGTGCAGGCACAGCTACGCCGCAGCAGGCGAAATTACGATACATATGGCATAATTTCTCGGGCCATGTCAAAGAGAGGTTATGATAGAGACACTGTGCAGTCCAGATCGAAGGTGAAAGAGCTAAGAATAACCTATCACCGAGCGAAGGAGGCAAACCACCATTCGGGATCAGTGCCTGCTACATGCAGGTACTATAAGGAGATCGAAGCCATCCTCAGTGGGGACCTCGCAACCACTGCAAAGAGTCCTGTGGACACATCAGCCCCCCCCTCATCCAGTGAATGCCAGAGCCGAGCAGGATGAGGACGTAATCGATGAGGAGGAGGAGATGGAGGATGACCTGGAGGAGAGCGCAACAGCATGTAGCCAGGAGCTCTTCTGCACCCCACTGAGATGTCCACCCAAGACATGAATTGCAGCGTGTCCTCTGAGGCAGCAGAGGGGGGTTCAGGTAAGTTTCTCTTTCGTGCAGCTATGGCTCCTGCTAAAATATCATTGTCCGGGGCGGGGGTGCTTGCTGTCTCGGTCCCCGCTGTGTTAGTCTGTATTCATTAGAAGTGCATCAACACAAGCAGTGATTGTCAAAAACTCATCTGCATTTAGGTCACTAAAGGTTTCCTTGATGTACCTCCAGAGCCTCCTACTCAGGTTAGATGGCAGAGCGTATGTGTCTACGCTCCCATATAAGGATACTCGGCCTCGTCAGCTGCAAAGCACGGCAGTGGGAACCATGGCAGCACACAATGCAGCAGCGTACGGTCCTGGCTTGCATCTGGTGGCATGAAGGATATGTATTCTAGCTGGCAGGGGCACTCTGAGGAGAGAGATATTGGGTTCCATCTGTGTGCCCTGTGCAGAATGTTAGCCCCCAGTAAGGTTTCTATTAGGACGTACCTTGTCCGCTTCAGCAAAGCATAGGATGTTGACTGCCCTGTACCTTCCAGTGGAATGTGCTACTGGAAGGTTACATTGGTTATCTATGCTATGTGTTAACAATAGCTTTATTATTATTTTTTTTATTAGATTTGACCTTCACAAGGCCGGTGTCTACTCCAGCTGACCGCATGAGAAACGTTCGGCGGCGTGCTCGAAGAAACAGGGAGGATATGTTTCAGGAGCTGATTAAAACAGCAGAGGCATCCATGAGGGAGAATTAAGCCTGGAGAGAAGAATCCCAACAGAGGAGGCAGAAACACAGGGACGAACTGATAAGCGTCATGAAGGAGCAAACAGAACTGCTCAAGAGCATGATTGCTTTGCAGACCCAGGTGATTAATGTACGGGCTCCACTCCAGACAGTTCAGCCGTGTCTGCCTCCCACACCCCGTAGTCCTTCAAAGCATTTCTTTGAAGGCCACCCGTCCCCCTGGTATACTGCAACATCCAGTGCCTCACAGAGCTACTTTTTAGAGACCCACAGCTACACCCACCTGTAACACCTCCCACCAATCCCCCCCTTTCATCTCTTAATAAAAACAGTAACAAAAACTTTGAAGAGTGGCTTTATTTGTACACAGTGAAAATCTCATAAGGTGCACTTCATGCGTCCTTGAAGTGAACTATGGGAGGGCATCATTGAAATGCTCCCTGAGTGCCTCCCTTATGCAAGCAGCTCCTCGTTGGGCCCCCCTAATACTCCTAGTGGCTGGTTGTTCGTATGCTGCCTCAAGGCGCTGTACCTCCATAGCCCACCCCGGGGAAAACTTCTCTCCCCTACTTTCACAAATGTTATGAAGGACACAGCACGCTGCAATTACAACAGGGATATTGTCCTCGTACAAGTCCAGCCTCCCATACAAACAGCTCCAGCGCCCTTTTAAATGGCCGAAGGCACACTCTACAGTCGTTCTGCTGCGGCTCAATCTGTAATTGAACCACTCCTTGCTGTGATCTAGGTTCCCGGTATACGGCTTCATGAGCCATGGCATCAGTGGGTATGCTGGGTCTCCGAGGATGACTATAGGCATCTCCACATCCCCCACAGTAATTTTTTGATCTGGGAAGAAGGCACTTCCTTGCAGCTTCCGGTACAGACCAGTGTTCCTGAAAATGCGGGCATCATGCACCTTTCCCAACCACCCAGCATTGATGTCTGTAAAACGCCCCTTGTGATCCACGAGTGCTTGTAGCACCATGGAGAAGTAACCCTTCTTGTTGATGTACTCAATTGCGAGATGGTCTGGAGCCAAAATCGGGATATGTGTGCTGTCTATTGCTCCCCCGGAGTTAGGGAATCCGATGGCAGCAAAGCCGTCCACAATCTCACGAACATTGCCCAATGTCACCGTCCTCCGTAGCAGAACGCGATTGATGGCTCGGCACACTTGTGAGAGGGCTAATCTGACGGTGGACCTCCCGACTCCAAACTGGTTTGCAACCAACTGGTAGCAGTAAGCAGTCGCCATCTTCCAGACAGCTATCGCAACACGCTTCTCCATGGTTAGGGCAGATCTCATGTTGGTGTCTTTACATCGCAGGGCAGGGGCCAACTCTGAACACAGTTCCAAAAAGGTTGCTTTCTGCATTCAAAAGTTCTGTACCCGCTGTTCGTCATCCCACAGCTGCATAACAATGCGATCCCACCACTCGGTGCTCGTCTCTCGCAACCAGAAACAGCGTTGCACCGTGTCAGATGATCGGTGAAGGAGCTCAGCAATGCGGTGCTGTTGCTCTGCAGGGCATCGACCAGCCCCTGCTCATAGATTCATAGACTTTAAGGTAGGAAGGGACCAGTACGATCATCTAGTCTGACCTCCTGCAAAATGCAGGCCTCAAGACCTCACCCACCCACTCCTGCAATAGGCCACCAACCTATGACTGAGTTATTTACATCCTTAAATCATGATTTAAGGACTTAAGATACAGAGAATTCACCGGTAGGTGAACTATGCCCTGTGCTACAGAGGAAGGTGAAAAACCCCCAGAGCCCAGGCCAATCACCCCTGGGGGAAAATTCCTTCCCGACCCCAAATATGGCAATCAGTTAAACCCTGAGCACATGGGCAAGTCTCAACAGCCAGTTATCCAAGAAACAATTCTCTGTAATAACTCAGAACCCACCCCACGTACTCTCCCCTCTTGGGCTACTTGTAAATCCACCACACGTAGCCAAATATCAGTCAATTTCCAAAATAGGCTAATAATACCATCCCCTCCATAAATTTATCAAGCTCAGATTTGAAAGCAGTTATAGTTTTTGCCCCCACAACTCCCCTTGGAAGGTTATTCCAGAACTTTACACCTCTAATGGTTAGAAACCTGCATCTAATTTCAAGCCTAAATTTCTTGATGGACAGTTTATAACCATTTGTTCTGGTGTCCACATTGGAGCTGTACTCAAATAATTCCTCTCCCTCCCTGATGTTAATCCTTCTGATATATTTATAGAGAGCAATCATATCCCCCCTCAGCCTTCTTTTGGTTAAGCTAAACAAGCCAAGCTTCTTGAGTCTCCACTCATAGGGCAGGTTTTCCACTCCACAGACCATCCTTGTAGCCCTTCTCTGCACCTGTTCCAATTTGAATTCATCCTTTTTAAACATCGGGGACCAGAACTGCACACAGTATTCCAGATGGGGTCTCACCAGTGCCTTGTACAGCGGCACTAACACCTCCCTGTCTCTACTTGAAATACCTCTCCTGATATATCCTAGAACCGCATTAGCTTTTTTCACGGCCACATCACATTGGCGGCTCATAGTCATTCTATGGTCAACCATTACTCCCAGATCCTTCTCCTCCTCAGTCCATTCCAACTGATGCGTCCCCAACTTATAGGAAAAATGCTTGTTGTTTGTCCCTAAATGCATGACCTTGCACTTCCCATTATTAAATTTCATCCTGTTCCTGATACTCCAGTTTACAAGGTCATCCAGATCTTTCTGTATGGTATCCCGATCCTTCTCCGTATCGGCAATACCTCCCAACTGGTGTCATCCGCAAACTTTATTAGCACATTCCCGCTTTTTGTGCCAAGGTCAGTAACAAAAAGGTTGAACAAGATCAGTTCCAAGACAGATCCCTGAGGGACTCCACTGGTAACCTTCCTCCAGCTTGACAGTTCACCTTTCAGTATGACCCGCTGTAGTCTCCCTTTTAACCAGTTCCTTATCCACCTTACTATATTCATATTAATCCCCATCTTCTGTAACTTAACTACGGTAGTAACTCCCTATGTGGAACTGTATCAAATGCCTTGCTGAAATCTAAGTAAATTAGGTCCACCGCATTCCCTTTATCTAAAAAATCCGTTATCCTTTCAAAAAAGGAGATCAAGTTGATGTGGCATGATCTCCGTTTTGTAAAGCCATGTTGTATTTTATCACAGTTACCGTTATCCTCTACAGCCTTAAGTACTTTCTCCTTCAAAATTTTCTCCAAGACCTTGCATACTACCGAGGTCAAACTAACAGGCCGGTAGTTACCCGGATCATTTTTATTCCCTTTCTTGAAAATAGGAACTACATTAGCGATTCTCCAGTCATACGGTACAACCCCAGAGTTTACAGATTCATTAAAAATCCTCGTTAAAGGGCTGGCAATTTCATGAGCCAGTTCCTTTAGTATCCTCGGATGGAGATTGTCCGGGCCCCCTGATTTAGTCACATCCAGCGGCTCAAGTTTGGCTTCTACCTCAGGTATGGTAATTTCCACATTCATGATCTCATTCTCATTAGCTTTCCTACCTCTACTCCCCAGCTCAACTTCACTCTCATTGAAAACAGATGCAAAGTACTTATTTAGACATTGAGCCATGCCTAGATTATCCTTGACCTCCACCCCATCCTCAGTTTTTAGCGGTCCCACTTCTTCTTTCTTTGTTTTTTTCCTATTTATATGGCTAAAGAACCTTTTACTATTGGTTTTAATTCCCTTCGCAAGGTCCAGCTCAGCTTGACTTTTTGCCTTTCTCACTTTCTCTCTACATGTTCTGACCTCCAAAAGGTAGTTTTCCTTGCTGATCCCTCCCCTTTTCCACTCCTTGTAGGCTCTGTGCTTCCTCTTAATTGCCTTTCTGAGATGCTTACACATCCAGCTTGGTCCACAGCTCTTGCCTACGAATTTTTTCCCCTTCCTCGGAACGTAGGCTTCAGATAGTTCATGCAACTTTGATTTGAAGTGATTCCAAGCCTCTTCTACATTTACATTCCTGAGTTCTTCTATCCAGTCTACTTCCCCAACTAATTCCCTTAATTTTCTAAAGTTAGCCTTTTTAAAGTCAAAGACCCTGGTCGCTGATTTATTTTTGTTTATCCTTCCAATTAGTTTGAACTGAATTAGCTCATGGTCACTTGAACCTAAGTTGTCCCCTACAACCAGTTCATCTATGAGGTCCTCACTACTCACCAGTACTAAATCTAAGATGGCATCCCCTCTTGTTGGTTTAGTAACCATTTGGAGAAGGAATTCATCAGCTATCACATCCAGGAAAAACTGGGCCCTCTTATTACTACTAGCACACATCCTCCAGTCTATATCTGGGAAGTTAAAGTCTCCCATAATCACACAGTTCCCAATAGTATTAACTTCCTTAAAGGCCTTAAAGAGGTCCCTATCCATGTCTAGATCAGATCCCAGTGGTCTGTAACACACTCCAAGCACCATTGCAGGAGAAACTTTAGTAGCTTTTTTCCCTAACATGATTTTTACCCAGATTGATTCTGTCTTGTTAATTCCATCACTTTGAATTTCCCTGTAGTCTACCTCCTCATTGACATACAATGCCACTCCCCCACCTTTGCCTTTATATCTGTCTTTCCTAAAGAGCACATAGCCTTCAATACCGGTACACCAGTCATGACTACTATTCCACCATGTTTCAGTTATCCCTATAATATCTGGTCTCACTTCCTCTACCAATAGCTCCAGCTCCTCCATTTTGTTACCCAGGCTTCTCGCATTAGTATATAAACATTTTAGTTTGTGCTGCTTGGCCTCACTCACGGTCTTTGCCTGATTCGGCACAGTCGTTCCACAGACAATATCACTCACTAGACTGGCATTTACACTACTCCTCCTTCTCGTAACCCTCATGCCGCTCCCTATTTCTGTGTCCTTTCTTATTCCATTTTCTTTCTTCTCAACACTAATATCAGGCGCGGAGATTATTCGGGCATCTTCCAACCATCTCCCCCAGCTCTCTAGTTTAAAGCTCTCTTGATCAGTTGTGCTAATCTCCCTCCCAGAAGTCTATTTCCCTCCCTACTCAGGTGCAGTCCAACCCAGGAGAACAGTCTTCTGTCCATGAATGCCTCCCAGTGACCATACATGCCAAAGCCCTCTTTATAGCACCACTGCCTAAGCCATCTGTTTATCATCAGGGTCTTCTCACACCTTTGTTGTCCTCCTCTAGGGAGAGGCAGAATCCCACTAAAGATCACCTGAGCTTCTATTTCCTTGAGAGTCCTCCCCAGCCTGGCATAGTCACCTTTGATACGTTCCAGTGAGAATCTATCTACATCATTTGTACCCACATGAAGGACAATCAACGGATTCTTTCCAGCTCCCGTTAAGATCCTCTTCAGTCTCAGATCAACATCCCGTATCTTTGCACCAGGCAAGCAGCATACCCTTCTGTTCTCGGGATCAGCTCTGGTTATAGGCCTGTCTGTCCTTCTCAACAAGGAGTCCCCAATCACATACACTTGCCTTTTCCTGGCACCAATGCTATTCACTAGCCTAACCCCACTGCGTTCCGGTCACAAGTCCTCAGTCCTCCTGTTTTTGTCTGCAATCCTTTGCATCCACTCCCAAGTCGTTCTAGGGCTCTTACTGGGAGGAATCTCCATTGGCTCATCCCCTCTTTGGATAGGACTAGCTGCTCTTCTCTTTTTCCTTGCACTCCCAACATCAGTCACTACATGCTCTGCTCCTTCATTTGCTAACCCAGCAAACATGTTTCTGAGCTCTATTTCTCCTTCGCTAGCCCGTCTTTTCCTCTGCCGACTTCTCACAGTCACATGCTTCCACCGGCCACTTTCATCTCCTGGTATTCTGGCCTCACAATTTGATGGTCCTGCTTCCAACTGCAGGTCTGGCATTTCTCTTAAACCCTCCTCACCTGTCTGTTCCTCACCTGTTGTTCGAAACCCCTTCTAAACTCAATGAGAGTTTTCACCTGCATCTCTAATCCCCGAACCTTCTCCTCCATCAACTCAATGAGGCGGCACTTCAGGCACACATAGGTCCTTGGAGGCAATCCCTCCAAAATCAAGTACATTCCACAGCTTCCACATCCTGCCATTCTTGCTGTTGCTTCCCCGGCCTGAGTGTCCACTACGGTTGCCTCTGTATCTGCCATAGCTCTTGGCTTAATCCCAGTCAGAACAAAATAAACCCCACCACTGCAAGACAAGCAATACAAGAAACCCACCGTCCCACAAAACTCCCCCTCCAAACTCCCACTTAAACTCCCCTGTTCACAGCCCTGTTGACTGCTGCTGTGTGCCGCTGCCTGCTGGAGTGGCTGCCTTTATAGCTCCCTCAGCAGGGAAGCTCCACCCCTAAGTGGGGTCAGCTGATCTCTCTCCACCAATCAGCCCCTACAAACTGAACAAGAGAAAAGAAAAGAAAAAACCCCCCACATACAAAAATACAAATAACAAGCACTATACCTCCCTCAGGACTCCTCCACAACCCTAAAGGCTCACTCAAACCCTAAAGGCTCACTCCAACTCCTCTGTTCACAGCCCCTGCTGCTCCTCAGCGACCTCGTCTGATTTGGAGCTCATTGCTTATTGAGCAACCAGCCGAGATGTATTTAGAATGCTGAAGGCGACAGTGGGGATTAGAGTAGTGCGGCACTGCACTGTTGAAAATAGGCGCGAGTTGCTATTGGCAACGAGGAAGACGAAGGGGAACACAGTGCACCATGGGACACTGAGAGTTTACCCATGGTGCTTGGCGTTCCTTTCCTTCATCCCAGGATTCCAAGCGCCGATTCAGGGAAAATTGATCTATGGGATAGGTGCTCAGAACTCATTGCGCTGCACCACAATATTGCAAAGAATTCTGTTGCGTTGCAAGGAGCGACGTGTGTACGCACTCTCCCGCAATAAAGGTCACGTGTTTTTTATAGCGCGATTGCCATGTTGCGCTTTAATCTGATCGTGTGTACATAGCCTCAGATTCTGAGCACCCTCTACTCACACTAACATCAGTGGGATTGGAAGGCACTTGGTACATTGTAGGATTGATCCCATGAAGGCATGGCTTATGCAAGGCCTTATAAATCATGTTCCTTCTTTTGCAGCCATGTCACATTGCAGACAGCTATCTAATTTCCTCTCCATAATGATCCTTTCACTACAGGATAATGGCTTCCCAGGTTTTTCCTTCCCATTGCATATGCGTTTTTAGGTTTATATTTTATCTGATACGTTATTTTGCATTTTTCCAAGATGAATGTCATTTTATCAGTTTCTGCCCCATTTCTAACTTCTATAGTGTTAGTGTTTTGTTGTTTTCACTACTGTTTGTATGTCCTAGTGATTCATATTATCTGCAAATTCCATTAGCGTGCTGTGTACTCCCTCTTCCAGATCTTAATAAAGCTATTAACTAAAGCCCTAATACTGAATCCAATGGCACTCTGCTAGTCACTACTGACCAATCATCACTGGCTATTTATGATCTTTTAGCTAGTTTTCAATCCATCTGTCCCAGACAATTTTAATTTACTTCTCAGTTAATGTTTCATGGTGTCAAATGCTTTACTAAAATCCAGACATATTACATCCACTCTATTTCACTCATTCACTAATGGATAGAAAAGACAGTGAGCTATTAAAGGGTCACTGAGAGGGATGAAAAAGTATCCTTAAAGAAGCCATTTGGATGAGCATCCAAATTCTGAGTGCCAATCCAACAGACCTGAGGTTCACCATCACTATCTTTGACACTAAAGGTCATCCAAACTCATATGCTATGAGTTCACTTGTAATTTTAAGTCGACTTAGTGTGTCTACATTTAAAATTAAAGTTGACTTAAGGGGGAACTTACAAAGTCGACATAGAGCATCCACACTGGACGCCTCGGTTGACTTCTAGGGGCTAGGGAGACCTTGAGCAGGTCCACGGTGGTGTGGGGGAGGAAGGAGAACCCCTTGTGTGCAATGGGGCAAAGGGGGACAGGGACCCTGGCAGGGCATGTGGGCAGGGTGTGATGCTGTCTGGATTTAGGGAAGCATTTATGATATTATTTTCTATTCATATATCATAAATGCTATAATCCATAGGAACTATGTCATGTTTGGTATCAATAGAAAGGTAGTAATTTGCTGGGAATTATTATATAGTTTATGTCTAGGAATTGTCTTTGGATTAGAAATTAGTTTAGTTAGGAATTTGGTGTTATATCTATACTTTAATTTATGTGATTTTATTGAAATGGCTGAGACAGGCGGCTGTGTAAAACCATTGTATCCTTAATGTTAAGGTATGTGCCAGCTACAATGGGCCCAGGGAGTAACTTGATGAGCCATTAAGGACACAATGGTTGTATTCCTTATGTCCTTGAGTACTGAGCAACCAGCCAAGATGTATTTAGAATGCTGAAGGCGACAGTGGAGATTAGAGCAGGATCCATGCCGTCGCAATTGTGATTGCTCGCAAGTAGTGCGGCACTGCACTGTTGAAAATAGGTGCGAGTTGCTATTGGCAACGAGGAATGGGCTACCTAGGGAGGTGGTAGAATCTCCATCTTTGGAGATTTTTAAGGCCCGGTTAGACAAAACCCTGGCTGGGGTGATTTAGTGGGAGTGGTCCTGCTTTTTAGCAGGGGGTTGGACTAGATGACCTCATGAGGTCCCTTCCAACCCTATTATTCTATGATTCCTTAATGGCTCATCAGGTTACTCCCTGGGCCCATTGTAGCTGGCACATTCCTTAACATTAAGGAGACAATGGTTTTACAAGTTAAAGTATAGATATAACACCAAATTCCTAACTAAACTAACTTCTAATCCAAAGACAATTCCTAGACATAAACTATATAATCATTCCCAGCAAATTACTACCTTTCTATTGATACCAAACATGACATAGTTCCTATGGATTATAACATTTATGATATATGAATAGAAAATAATATCATAAATGCTTCCCTAAATCCAGACAGCGCCACACAGGGCTCTGCTCTACCCTTCAGGGGGGCATGCCAGGATCCCCCCCTGGCAGGGAGGGCATTGGTTTAGTCCTGGGGTAGCCCTAAGTCAACTTAGGGCTACCCCACGCCTACACTGGCTTAATTCGACTTTAAAAAGTCGAATTAAGCCTTAAGTCTAATGAAAAGGTGGTTTAATAAAGTCGACTTAATTTTCATTAAGTCGACTTTATTTTCCTTAAGTCGACTTAAGCAAGCTGCTTAAGTCGACTTAAGGAAACTGTAGTGTAGACGCAGGGTAAATTAAGTCGACTTAATTTACAAGTGTAGACGCAGCCATAGTGAGTAGAGCCTAACTTTATGACTGCTGCCATTGAAACAGTGGATATATCACAGTGTAAGGTACCATCCAGTGTGAGTAAGGCTGGCAGACTCTGTTCCTAAACTCCGTGTCTCTTTTGAACACACTCCACATTTAAGCTTCCATGGCCTTTTTTATGAGTCTGTTCACAGCCCAATTACCTCCTTCTTAAAGTAGTTTTTCCTAATAACTTGTAGTGACCTGCCTATCTTTTAGTTTGTTATCTGCACCATGTATTTTGTAAAAGGGAAAAGAACTTGGAGTTTCATCTCAACCTACTAGTGGTGTTCAAAAACTACGAGCACTGTGGGAAGTGATACAGACAAAGAGACATAGCTAAATGATTTTATTTTCTTTGCTTAATACAAAAAGCAACCCTGACTATGAACTGATTCCATCTTGCAACACTCTAATGCTATGTCGTCCATTGAGAACTGTGTAATCTCTAAGAATTTCTGAGAGGAGGAAGGTCAAAGACCTGGACCCTGATTTTGATCATAATTTTAATTGTTTTTACATTGTTGTAATTCCACTGCTCTAATGGAGTTGTTCCCAATTTACATCACCCTTCGTGTGTCTCAGAGATGTGAGCAGAGAGGGATTAAGTCTTGGAAAAGGGGAAGGTCAGAGATTTTTCAGACTGCAGCATAATTACCTTCAGTATTAAATCTCCCAATCTTTGTTATCTGTGGCATTCTACAGAATGAAACTATTTCAAATCCTCAACATTTGCAACGTGACCAGCTCATTTTACAGAAAATTGACAAATGCCATCAGTAAACTTTCAATTTGGAATATGGTTTTACTGTGTTGCTGGAACTGTGCAGCAAATAGCATACCCTATAACCTTTCCTCCACACCCAAAAACATATAACTTGAAAAATACAAACCAGTGCAATGACAGTTTATCACATTGATTCATTTAATTCTTTTCATGATTTCGATTTTTTTAACCCAGAAGCTGGTAGGTTATTTTTTAAAACTAGCTGAGTTGGCAAATCCAATTTAGGCCAGGCAGACTTAAAAAATCTTAAGTATGATTCTGAGTGCAAGTATTCTAATAAGGATATATGCTGTACAAAAGCTCTCTGGTATCATAGTTTAAGTAAGGAAGGTTTCCTACCTCCATTTACAATTATAAAAACCATGCTGTGTCAAGCTAAACCATGAAACAGAGTTCAGAGGGTTGCTCTAAAATAGCTCACATATTTTTCACATACCAAAAGAGGAAAGAATCACTTATTTATTCCCTGTGTTGAATCTATGCATTTATTTAGGAAGTGATGTACTCAAATGAATGTAGTGGGCCATGTGATGTGACAATTGTCCGAAAACTGGCCTTGCCTAGGCAAGCTGCGATGATGTGGTTAATGAAGGTACAATCTTTATTAATGCATTAACCTCCTGCACCCAAGGACTATGAATTCTAATTCTTGAATTGCCATGCAAGACTGATGCAGCTAGTTTTCTGGTCTCAGTTGGCAGCAAGCTAGCAGAAGTGGATAATGAAGATGAATAGCTGCCTCTTTGGGCCTCTTGGGAGTGGGGAGGAGGAAAAATTAGAGAGGAAAAAGACCTAGGATAGTTCAAGGTCCAGATTGCTGCATGATTTCGAATAATAATGAAAAAAAGTATCCATAGTAGGCATTTTTAGAGACCCTAACAAATGTGCAATATTTGCATTTTGTTAACAAAGTAACAATATTGTAGGCTCAGGATTATCTTGGACCAAGTTTCAAAGAATAAAAACAAAGGGGATAAAAAAATAAACAACAAGATAATATGGGTTAGGCCTGGCTACCTCGTGTCACCAGCTGATTGTATTTAAAAGGACAAAGGAGAGGTAAAGCCCTGCCCAAAGTTCCAAATCAGCCAAGAAAATATTTCAGATAGGCATAAGACAAAAACCCTGTAATGGATAAATATTTAGCAGTGCAGAAACATGTTATACATACATGTTGTCATCTGCAACAGAAACATTTTATGTTCTGATATGTTTCCTTATTTTAGACAGAATAATTCTACTAGATGAAATAATGAAATCAAAGCATAATTTGTGAAGAAATTATCAATGCTATGGAAAGCTGCCACTAAAGGAAGTATTCTGATGGGCGTCTTGGTGGTCCCAATCCATCTCATAGTTAAAAGTCTAAACAAAAGATCAAATTAACTTAATTTGCTCTCAGTGCCAGTTTCTCACACTCCAGGCCAACACGGAGAGAGCATGGTGGAGACTGCACTTTCTAACTCCTAAGGTGTGGGATGGGATTTTGTCTGTCCTCATCTGCAAAAGAGAAATCAAAACTGGTGGAGCATCACTTGATTGTGTTAAGCTGGATTGCTCAACCACTGATTGTTGATCACATTGACTGACTGACACATGAATTATGATAGCAGACGGCAGATTTTGTCAATCTTTTCACAGACCCTAGTTCACTAATGCTCTCCAAATGGGACAAGTTTTCCTGGTTTCTTCCAAAACAGATGATGCAGTCTTATTGAGTATATGACTTACCTTATACTGGCAGTCAAAACAGAAACACACTTTTTTATTTGCTACATTTTATATTTGCTAGGTTTTGAAACACATTGAATAAAAAGATCAGTTGATTCAGATATGGCTCAAATATGCTTTGAAGGAGCTGGCACACATTGGGAGCGACATTTAATTACCCCATCCTGACTAGACAGATTTCCAGGAGAAATTCCTCCAAAAGCAGCTGAGGGGGGTATAACATGCACCGTAGAGGCTATTGGGAAGGATGACACTGGTAGGAAAGTTTTGTGTACCTGAGAAGGAACTAGTACAATCTCTGCCATACGTAATAAGCACCTCTGCTTTTATTTTAGAATTGGCTACAGTCTGTATATAAAGGTTTGTCAAGCTCCTGCAGCTAAGATACGTATCTAAATGGCTACTGGACATTATATAAAGAAACAAAACTTCACTCATATTGTTATGATAAACGCTATGATCAATTTGGCCAACATGAAAAAAAAATGAGGGACAGAAAAGCTCAGAAAGGAAAAGGTCAGACTTAGAATTGAAAAGTCCTTCATTTTTACAGCTTTCAGTACTGTGCGTAAAAATAAACAAGTAAAACCCATGTCCCTGGGAATCTGTACCTGAATGAGGTCCTCAATGTTGAGAACAACGAGTAAGAGAATGGAATTATCCATTTATTTAAAACAGACAAAGGCAGAAATATGGTGTTTCCTCATTTTCTCCCTGTCTGTTTACAAGTTCCAGAGGGGTAGCCGTGTTAGTCTATTGCAGAGAAATAGCAGAGTCCTGTGGCACTTTTAAAGACTAACAGATTTATTTATCGCATAAGCTTTTGTGGGAGAAAATCCCACTTTGTCAGATGCTTTGAAGATGGGAAACTTACAGAATGGGAGGAAATTAAATGCAGGGGAGTGTATGACATAGGATCAGGTCAGGCTGTAACAGCAAATCAAAATAGATGTTAGGATTCAAACACTGGGAAACAGCACTGCGATAAATAAATCTATTAGTCTTAAAAAGTGCCACAGCACTCTGTTGTTTTTTCCTGTCTGTTTACAGAATCCCTTCTGTTGCCTCATATCTTGTGGGGCAGGGACTGTTTTTGGTAATGTATTTATACAACACCTAGCACACTGGTGTTCTTCTGTTCCTTGCCTAGAGTTCCTAGGTACTATAATAGTAAGAACTGTATATTATTTACTTAGATGGTAAGCTCCTTGGGACAGGATCTGACATTTTGCTCTGGGTTTGTACAGCACCTAACACAATGGGGTGTTGGTCTATGACTGGGCTTCCTAGTTACGCATATAATACAAATTCATAATAATAATAGTGTTCAGCAGAAGGATCACTTTTTGATGAAGCAACTTTGTTCTGCATCAGCTAGGATTCCCTCTCTGCCTTCCCCAGATGGCCTCTTAGCATGATCAGTATCCCTTCTTCTCAGTGTACTTACTCCCACTTGAATAGCTCAGTAGGAAAGGGTGTCCCGTCAACCATCAGACTCCTGCCTGATACGTGAGAGCAGCTTTCAGAAATGGAAGCAAGATGAAATTTAAAAGAAAAAAGCTGGCAGGCAGCTGAGCAAGGAGAAAACATGAACTCAGTAGGGTGGCTGCAGAATGGGTCATAATAAACCTAGAGAAAAGGCATGAGGTTAAGCAGATCTGCTCAAAAGTAATCCCCATGGTAGAAATGTGGCATGATTTCCTGCCATTGCACCCTGTGTAATGTGACAAAGTTCCTCCTCCATCTTGGTAGGTCTCACACTTCCCTCTAGCAGTGGATCCGTTTCCCTCCAGGTCTGGGAAAGGTCCATTGCCCCCTTTGGGGAGGGGCTTTTCCTTCCCCCAGTCTTTGTATCTGTGGGGCTCTTCCTAACCAGCATTCACTCCTTCTCCAGATCTGTTTGCCTTCCAGCTGCATCTTGCATCCTCCTACACACCTCAGTAACTCTCCTCACACTCCATCTACACCCTTTCTCTGGAGGGAAGGCTTTATAACAAGTCCTGGGCTAATTAGTCTGAAGTAACCACTGCTCAGCTACAAGGCAAAAAGGGACTTGCTGAGCCTGGGGTTAATATACTGGCTTTCTTCTCAAATACAGATTGCCAGTATAAGCCTATGCCTCGCAGTGGCAGAAATCTAGTTAACTAACAAAACTTGGTATACTGGTAAAAATTCCATATGAAGAAATGCAACACAAATCCACTGAACCACCTAAATATGACTACAGTATTCCATTGTTTCCCTGCAGCAAATTTGCTCAAGATCATCAGTATACGAATTGACAACAGATACATATTTGAACACAACCATTTTCTGGGGTTTTTGGTTTGGTTGTTTTTACAGATTGATGTCAATGGTTTCATCAGAAATTTGTTTAGAAACCAAAATGTAAGGAGGAGGAGATTTTGAAAAGCAAGTAAGTATTTTAGGAGTCCAAGTTTCACTGACTTTCATTAAAATTTATGCTCCTAAATCTCTTGCACCCACAGAAAGCCATTCTTTTATGGTATCACACACTGAGTGTAACTATACAGGAGATTTCACTGTTCTGCATAGAAGCAGAATGAAAGGCTTTGAAACTGATAAAGCCTCAAGTCCTATTGGTAGGTTTGAGGTTGTTTGTTTTGTATTTTTGACCAACTGAAATGCAAGCCTGATTATCATGACTTTTCACATCATTTCAGATAGTTTGGTGAGTATGGGGTATGCTGTACTTCTATTATTGTTAGGGGCCCTGCTATTAGTTTCTCAGGGTCACAGCCACAATAAGCAGATACAAATGGACTGCTTTTAATTAATGTTCATACTGTTTTCTGTTCATAGGGCACAGCTGCAGAGGTGTCAGTTAAAGGAAGACTGCATTCCACCTACTTGCATATCTCCTCAGGGACCAGGGACAACAACAGTCCTTGTATTTAGGAAGCACAAGAAGGGTATCAGACTAGCGTTCCAGTTGGCAGCTTCTTGAGAGGGAACACTAGACTGGCTAGCAAAGAGGATCAGATGCTTCATTACCTTCACCAGTGTCATATTCCTTTTGCCTTCTATGAAACGCTGCTTTCTAGAAACACAATCCGCTGCATCCCCCAAGCTCCAGCTTGGGCCTGTGTCTCCATATCACACCCTACACGGCTCCACCATCTCTCCAACACATCCAGAAGCAGGACAGAACAGTCCCAGTGCTCCCCTACTATTTTGTGCTCCTCTGCTCCTGTGTGGTTGTATTGGGGCTGCATAAATCTGCTATTTTAGACATCTATCGAGACACGAGTATGCTCTCCAGACAATTAAATAGGCACTCTGTAACTGTGCCTTATTTGCTGTTTATATTAAGAAGGTTCTTCAAAGCTATCATTTCCTCAAGCTTTATCAACTTTAAGCCCTGAAACAGTAATATTTAGCACTTACAGCATACACTGCCTTTCATCTGAAGATTTAGAGGCATTTTACAAGCTTTACAGACTCTCTCCATCCTTGTAATCTAGGTAAGTACCAGACTGTTAGTAGCAAAAAAAAAAACCCCTTAAATCTAGAATTAAGGTTGAAAGACTCTTCAGTCCAAAACCTCTCAGGAGAATACTGCTAAGTTCCAAGCATCTGATGAAATGGGATTTTCCCCCACGAAAACTCATGCGATAAATAAATTTGTTAATCTTTAAAAGTGCCACAGGACCCGTTGTTTGCTCAAGAGAATACTGTAGTTTTATCATAAAAACACAAATGTTAGAAAATCCAGAACTTCCTAATTAGGGCTCCACTTGACCAAATTCCCCCAAATCACCAAAACATGCTAAAGTATGTAAATAGACATTAAAGTCATCCAAACTACCTTTACTATGCTTCATGAACCTCTTCATGAACCAGTTCAGAAAATCTTACCCACCCATCACATAGATTCATTTAATTAGTGATCAAAAAAAATAAGTACCTAACTCTTAACTTACGGTTTATCCATACAAGAAAACTGCACAAGTTTAACTAAAAGGTATGATTTTAAACTGATTTAGTTAAACCACTGCTAGGGGCTCAGTGGACCCTTTGATTTCAGTTTAAATTGGTTATTTAGGTTTAGTTTAAGTAAATTAGGACTTGGTTAAAGCTAAATTGACATAAGGAACGCTTGAACTGAAATAATAGTGTTCACGCAGGGGTTTGCAGGAGTTTAACTTTCTAGCTGTTCTTAGCTTGCTGCTACAGCAACCCTCAGTACAAAGAGAGCTTGGCTTTAGATCTGGAGTGACATGAAAGAAACACTGACAATAGTTTTTGAAATGCTCTAAAACACTCCTAAAATAATTTACCAGCAAACAGTATGTGCTTATTAAACTAGACTCTGCATCATAATGCACATACACAAGGAAGTAGATTTAAGGTTGCACATGCTTGCTTATTTTTCATTTAACTGTGGCTGTCTAATTTATTTACTTTGGAGTGCTTCCCTGTGCTACCTTAATAGTCACCTAATGTAGCTTTTGAAATGGGAATGTATAGATAGCCCAGCATTATTTTCTCTTACCTTGTGGAGACGGATTTATTTAAGATTAACAAAAGTAACACTTATAGAAGAGGGAACAAAACCTAGCATTGCCACTTCGGAACCATGCTACCCATTGTTCTTAAAAATGGGAACCAGAAATATCAACTTTAACTTTGGAACTTTCAAATATTTCAAATACTTGTGGGTAGTTTTATGGCAGCAAATGTTAATTCATTTGGCTCTCTATTTAAATGATCTCTCAAATTGCATTATGTGGCTGACTGACTGTCTAGGATAAAATTCATTCTTCTACCAAGAGCCCATACACTGGCTATATCCTAAATAAATTTCATCTAAGCCTTAAATGGGCCTTCTATAGAGGGGTGAACTTTGCCTCTACCATTAGAACTAATCCCTAATTAGGTTGCTTCTTTTTTATTGTGAACAAGTGTGTTCATCCCCATGTAAAACAAACCACGGATGCATAATTTTATACCAGATTTAATATATGTAGGACCCTATCAGGAAAATCATAACATAGGGCATCACATTAATGGAGTATCCAAGTGACAAAACCATAAATCAGACACTCCGCCAGGGTCAGACGGAGGCATTTGTAGATTATTTAACTTGGGGAACAGCAGTGTAACCACAACCATTATATGCCTTTCCTATGAGCAACCTGGATCGAAAATGATGTCAGGATGCTTAAAATAATATGCAAAGGTAATGTATATATTAATAGCCAATACTCTGAGAGAAGGATCAATACTCCTAAGGTCAGGTGACCAATTACTTAAAATGCTTCTTCAAAATACTGATTAGAGAAAATATGAATGGTAAAAGTTTTGCCCATCAGCCATGCAGAATTCCATCCCAAAAGATAATGGTGGCTAAAGCTAAGGAAGGTAAAATGGAGTGCTATCAGCTTTGTAATGGTAATTCAGCAAATGGAAGGAAGCCAATACATAATACATATTTAGTAGATAGTGAAAAGCAGCCTTTAGTTTTAAGCTACGGTGTTATATAGTGAGATAATAAAAGATAAAACTATATGTTCAAATTAATCCTTTAACGCTAACTAGCAGTAAAGCTTTTAATAGCATCCAACTGGTTTTAGTGATAGATTCAATATGCCATGTGGCTGAGTCCTTATTCACATTTAGCCCCACTGGCTAGGTTCATACACTGCCATCAGTTTTTGCTGCTTAGTCTCGTTAGTGCTGCCATTTGTACTGTTACACCCAATAATTCTTCTAATACTATCATAGCTAAATGTTATTTATTGTATCTATATATGCGCAACAATATCAACACAGTTAAGCCTCAGTATTGGTACTTCAGGGCACCATTAAACTCAGTGTTCACTCAGAGATTTAATGATGGATTTAATGGTATTAAATAGAAAAAAAATGCCCTTGGCCTTTACATTCTCATTTAAAAACATATAAAAGAGTAGTAATTCAGGCAGTTATACCTCTGGCTTTCAATCACATTAAGGCATAGAAGATCAGCTCTACTGTGGTAGTTACTGTATCCTGACCAGAGTCAGCAGCACTTGGTATATCATCATAATTAGCAAACTGACAGTAAGTGTGAGTACCTGTGAGAGCGAGTAAGTTTTGTGATAAAACAATGGCGGCAGAAACTGGGTGAGAATTCACAATACAGGATTACTTGTGGGCTGTAATACACAGACTTTCATTAGCACCACATACCTTACAACTGGGTTGTCCAACCCATGGCCCCAGGCCACAATGCAGCCCACCAAAGGCTGCTCTCCGGCCTACCAGGAACAGGACCAGTCCCCCCACCCCACCCAGCTGGACCTAAGGAGCAGCCCTCCTCTCCAGTCCTGTGCCAGCTGGGAGTAGTCCCTCCTCTCCACGCCAGCCCCGTACACCACCATGCACTGCACCAGTCAGGAAGAGAGGTGGGTGTGGGAGAGCAGCCAGTTCTGGCTGGGAGGGGATGCTCTGCAGCTGCACACTGTGCGGCCAGTGCTAATCCCCTCCCCTTGAAAGGACTCCTCGCTCTTGCACGTGATCTAAGCCTGGCAGGAATGCAGCACCCTGGCATACCCAGCTGAGACGCTGCTCCGTGCACCACGGCAGCTGCCTGCAGAAACCTGACTGGAGGAAGCAGTCTCCCTTTCTCATCCAGGCTGGTTGCTAGGGGCAGGAGCCATGAACCAGAGCTCTCAGTTCCCTCTTCCTCTCTCCTCCCGAAGTTTCCAGACCAGTTCATTTGGGTACCAGTCTAGCAGCCAGCCCAGGGCAGGGAGCGTAAGCCACTTCCCCCAGCCAAGCCCCCGCAGGCAGGAAGGACCAGGGTTGGAAGTGGATCCCCATCCACTCACTCAGGGAGAGTAGCCAAATGTACTGGGGGGTGGGGGTAGGGGGTTGGCGGTGCAGCGGGAGAAGGACAGAGCCACCCCTCCCCCCCATCGCCATAAGTGGGGCAGGAAATGGTGACAGCATGGTGGCCATGGGTAAAGGGAAGACATGTGAGTTACATGACCAGTTATGTGTTCTCTCTCCTCCCCTCCTCCAAAACTCTCCACCTTGTTAACACCCAACCACAAAATCAAAAGTTGGTACCTGTACCCTCCCTCCCCTGCAGTCCCATCCAGCTGGCATAGCAGCAGCATCTTCCCTCCTGTATCCAAAAGTTGCTCGTTGGCCCCTTGCTTGAGAAAAAAATTGTAATGTGGCCCCTCACGCTTAAAGGTTGGACACCCTTGCTTTACAATGTAAAAAGCTGTGAAATAACTACATATTACATCTGTATGATTAATTCTTTTATAAAACCTCTCTTTCCTGCAGGTGGTAAGGGTGTTTCCAGGAGCTTCCCAATTCTCCTCACTTCTTGTCCTTTCATTTTCCAAGCCCCAGCCATGACAATCCTCCCTCTGACTGGAGGAGGAACCTAGCTCTCTTTGAAACCCATAAGTGCCTCTAACCATCAGCTAACTGGATTTCAACTCAGAACAGCAAGGGGTTCTCTCTTTACCTCTGGGTTTGGGTGTGCTGGCTCTGCAGCATTCCTGAGCCCCTAGAAGTCCAGGTAGTTCTGGACTCTGTCTAAGAAACAAATTTAAATATCTTTGCTCTGCTAATTGGTCAATCCCTCTAAACCAGTTGAGATACCAGGAGGAGGGTGACAGGAAAGTACTGAAGTATCAGAGTGAAGAAAGCCTTTGACAATGTCCCTCACCAAGATGGCAGATGACATTCAATGTTGATAAATGCAGAATAATGCACATTAAAAACTATAATCCCAACTACACATATAAAATAATGGTGTCTAAATTAGCTATGACAACTCAAGAGAGAGATCCTGGAGTCATTGTGGATAGTTCTCTGGAAACATTCACTCAAGGTGAAGCAGCAATCAAAATAGCCAATAGAATGTTGGGAATCATTAGGAAAGGGATAGATAATAAAACAAGAAAATATCATATTGCCTCTATCATCTCATCTTTTGACATCTCGAATACTGCATGAAGATCTGGTTGCCCCACTTCAAAAAAGGTATATTGAAATTAGAAAGTACAGAAAAGGAAACAAAAATGATTGGGTATTGAACAGCTTCTGAATGAGGAGAGATTAATAAAACTGTGACTTTTCAATCTGGAAGAGAGACAACTAAAAGGAGGATAAGAAAGATGTCTATAAAATAATGATTGGTGTGGAGAAAGTAAACAAGGAAATCTTATTTACTCCATCTAAGAACACAACCACTAGGGGTCAAGAAGTGAAATTAATAGGCAACAGGTTTAAAATGAACAAAAGGAATTATTTCTTAACACAATACGCAGTTAATGGGTGGAACTCTTTACCAGAGGATGCCCTGGTCTACACTGACAATGAAGTTTGACGTAATGTTGCTTAGCTTGACCTTCTGCAACCTGTCTCTCCACCATCAGAGCAGTACATTAAAAAAAAATGGAGCTGTAATTTGACCTGCTAACACCACGCTGGCAAGTGGCCTAGCACGACGGTTGAAATCTACAGTTCGAATTTAGGTACATGTAGCCAGAGAGCAGCTTTTCCATTTTTCCTGTCTCCTTTACCATAGCAACATAGCCCCTCCTACAACACCAGGTAGTTTTCAATTAATTCCTCTTTCTGCATGTAGCACTGTGCCTCTCTGTTATGCCTTTGGCAGAGAAACAGCAAGGAAAGCTTATCCTGCTTTTTTTTTCTTTAGAGAAGAGCAGAGGGGAATGAATGGAGGATGACTGCCTCTCCAAAAACTCCCAAGCCTACTACCCACAGTGCAATACATTTCAGAAAGTAATGTGAGCAGTGGGAATGCGAAACCCCGAGTAACCAATTTGCTGTGATCACTTGCCTTCACCTTCTGTAATTCAACAGCCTAAAATTGAATTACAATCCCACTCCCCATGTAGACAAGCCCTATGTTGTGAAGACCAAGACTAACATATGATTCACAAAAGAACGTGATAAGTTCATGGAGGTTAGGTCTATCAGTGGCTATTTGCCAGGATGGGCAGGGATGGAAAACCATACTCTGAAGTATCTCTAGCCTCTGTTTGACAGAAGCTGAGAATGGGTGATCCAGGGGGTGGATTACTTGATGATTACTTGCTCTGCACATTCACTGAAACACCTGGCATAGGCCACTTTCAAAAGACAGGCTAAATGAACCACTGGTCTGACCCAGTGTGCTCTTTTGTAATACATCCCTGTGCAAAAGGCCTGCATAAGTGTGACATATCTTAATTCCCACTTAAGCTTTCAAAAGAAGTGGGATATATCTACAGGCTTTGGGTGGCCTCTCTGCTCAGAGCTGAATTTATCCCACCACGAACAAATAACTGTGCAGTTTTAGTCTTTTCTACATATTTTCAGTCCCTGTCATGATAAGTAAACATTACTAGTAGTATTACAAGCATTTTGTTTAGCAATACAAACACTGACAAGTAAAAAAATAACTGTAACTTGATCTTCTTTGAATTTTGAAACAGTTAGTTTTTCAAACAATTTCAGCAGTAAAAGGAAAATAGATCAAATCAAAATTATACTTCCACATACATGAGTGATAACACTTAAAACTAGATCTTTGATAGCAGATGGTGCAAAAAAATACATATGGAAAGTGATTGCTCATCAGAAAATACATACTTTCCCTTTGGAAACCTTCTTGCTTGTGATAAATTCTACTAGCAAAACAGCTAGCTTGGCTTTCAGAGATTTGCCATACAAAATACTGCAAGATAATGTATCTTGTCTAAAATGTGTGCATGGGTAGTTGAAAAAGAGAAAGAGATAAGACAACTGTGGAAGTTTCATTCCTTTTGGTAGTCACACACAAAACATTATTAATATTTGGAACATATTAGGGCTTTATTCCCAGGGTGCTTTCCACATCAAGGATAAAAATCAGTGAGATTCAGCCACCTGTGTGGTGGGAACAAGAAATAGCTAAAGAAGAGACATAATACATTGCACAATGGTAGGGGGAAGTTGGAAGATGGGAGGGAAAATTTTTGCCAGTAACTTCTTTCGCATATAAAATCAACACCCCACCAAGACAGTTTCATAATGTCCTCTTAGAAACTAAAAATCCATAGAGATAATTAAAGCTTCTATCTTCTGTAATATACTTTCTTAAACAATCATATGTTTTTGCCTAGGGAAAAAAGAGAGCAAATTCCATCTCTAATGAAATGTGCTCTGGGGTCGTTGATGTCATCTAGCAGTATTGTACCTTTTAGACTCATCTAACATCTCCATGCTCTAAAATAGGGTGCTTACCCCTTTTGGGGTCTAGCAGGAATATTTTGGGACCCCCTACTCCCTCACCCAACCCCTAAAAATACTAATAGCATTATTTCCCAAAATAATTATTTTCCAGAAAAAAAACAACAACACAATACATACAAATAAAAAGTCCATGTTAAATAATTTTGGGATTAATACTAAATCGGAGTGCCCATGAGCTGCTTGGGGCACTAAGCAATTTCTTTGTTTATCCCTAGTGCCACCACTGTATATGTCACTCAGTTTATCTATATCAAAGGATGAGCCAGTTTGTTAAACTGGATTCCTGTGCAACTAAACTACCCTTTCAGTTATTATTCAGCAGGGACAAACTTAGGCGCTGACCATGCAATCTTTTTCACGAACAAGGATTCCTATGCCTCCGTAGAGACCTGAGGGGCCTATGCCTGTGCAAGAAGATCAATGCGTGCATGTATTTGACAAAAGGAGAGAGACATTTTTAAAAATTAAAAAGTGTATTTTTAATATGTAAGGTTTACAGAGAAAGTAGCAATAAACCTTCCATGGGACAGGGCCTTGCTGCTTCTGAAATCAATAAACATTTTTCCATGGGTGTCAATAAGTGCCAAATCTATGTTTCCCAACATTTAGATACTAGGGACATACCGATATGAAGAAATTAATTAAATCAGACTGTAGCACTTTGAAGTCTTTGGATGAAAGATATTTATCTAGCCCAAGTCTCTTGCGCCAATATCTATTGGAGGCCCTATGTTTTCTTTCACTCTAGGGGCTAAATTCCATCTTTGGGTGCACGCAGACAGCTCCAGTTGAAGTCAGTAGGAGGCAGTTGCACATGCTTCTGAAAAAGTTTAATATCTTCAGAGGCAATAGCAAGGAACAAAAGGATTTACAAAATGTGCCAAATCCCTTGCTCTGGCCCTGCAATAAAACACATATTTTTAAGAGCCTGAAATGGCTAATATGGAACCTGTTCTGTTTGTTAAATAATACACATGCACATTTTTGCATCTCAATTATATATCAATTATCGTATAATTGCATAATCACTATAATAAGATTTAACTACTTAATTAGGATGTGTAATTACATAATTAGATCATGTTTTTAAAAGTTGCAAAAATTATTGGAAAAAGTTTCATACATGTGCAGTAGGTAAATATTTTGGTTTATGCAATATTCACTTATTTTTATGACAAAACTAATTAGTCCACAGTATTAATTAATTACCTGTGGTTTTTTTAAGCACCTAAGACTCTCTAGAGTTTTACAGCATAACTGAGTCTCATAATCTATTTTCTCTTTATACAGGTGAAAAACAGCTGATTGTATTACTTTCAAATCTCTCTGGCCTACACGTCTCTTCAGACACACAGCTTTAAAAGAATGACTGCTCTGACATTCTATGACAAATTCTGTCTTCCAAGACACAGCTTTGATTCCCAGAGATGCACATCTATTGACTTAAAGGGAGTTGTTTGTGCGTGTGTAGGGAGAGCAGAATTTGTTATAAGGGTCTTAACTGTATCAAATGTAATCCAAAATAGTTTAATTAAGAACAGGCTTCATAACAATACTCTTCAGCCAAACTAACAATAGCAGTACTAATCAGCACCACTGAATTAAGTCTGGGTAATTAATGTAATTAAAATAGGCTAGTAATTAAAGGGTTAATGATGAGTATAATAAGACCCATTTACTGTGTATGAAGGATGTAGGAAGCTCCTTGTTTCCCAAGCACGGCAATTCCAAATCCTGACTTGGTTCTTTCATTCAGTCCACGTGACCTTGTTCCATGTGAGCCTGCAGAAGCATCTGGAGGACACATGCTGGAACCACAGCCTGTGTCTAGATAGCGTGAAGCCCTATAAGCCAGCACTCTTAGTGAAGGAGTCTAACTAGGAGCTGTGCCAAAGTGAATAAATGCCGGAGCTGTAGACAATGCTGTTTTGTTATTCTGCAGGTACTTTTCAGTGCTACCATTTGTTGTTACAAAGTGCTTTTTAGAATACCTCCTGTATACACAAAGGGGAAAAAATAATATTTTGGAGTTGGTATGTTTTCTCAAAGCCCAAAATCTTATATAACCTTAGCAAATCCAAAGTAAAACAATGCCCTCAGATTTTATAATGATATAGTAATAAGGGTTTTCAGCCAAACAGAACTAAAGCAGGAGATGAATGTTATTTTGAGAGGAATGGGTTAAGGGAATTTTAAGTCTTTTGCAGAATATGCAAAGTGATCACTTGTTCAACTGTTGTGATCCATATATTAAGTATATCCACCACTCCTTTCTGATTTTGAATCCCCAGTGAGCGGCAATGCACAACTCCCTGTATAAAAACAAATGATAATAAGCAGGGAAACTAAAGATTAGTACTAATGCATATCTTCTAGTTATAAAACTAAAATCAGTTAATAAAAACCTGTTGTTTCTTCAAAACCTAATGGATGAAACCTCAATCAATAGACATATGGGGAAGCAGCATAAGATCAATAACAAGGCTAAGTTAGCAAAATTAAGGAATAACCTGAAGATTTTTAACAAGAAAGCAGATACCTTTGCAATAAGGGCACTATGATATGTTGCCTAGCAACAAGATATAAAAATGATGTACAATGCTGGTAACTTCTTTCACATATGAAAACAGCACCTTACCGAGACAGCTACATAATCTACACTTACAAACTAAAAATCCATAGAGCTCATTACAGCCTTCATCTTCTGTAATATACTCAGTTAAACAATCATATGTTTTTGTTAATGCAGTAAAACACTGAATTTATTTAATCATTACCCAATGGCACAACAGCAACAAAAGGAATTTTTCAGTGTTAAGCTCAGAAAGTCCATTCCAACACAGAATATCTCTTCTGAGAATAAATGTAACCAAACCAGTGGAATGCCTAGGGCAGAGGGGGAAACAAATCCCACCAACAAAAAGATTTTTTTTAACAGAGGAAGTTGAATGTAACCACCATCTGTGACTAGAAGCAGTAAAATGCGTGTAAATACATTTACACCTTCTACTGTTTGTAAGTATATTCAGTATAGTTTCAAGAGTATCATGAGCTTTTCAGACACTAAGAGGCAGATGAGAGGAATATCACAGAAAGCTATAAAGGAGGTGGGGGAGGTTGCTAAATAAGGGCAACTATGCATAGTAATGTAAGGAAGTCACAAATGTTACTCTGGAGAGCAAGTTCTGTTGTGGCTGGGAATCTCACTAACATGACAGGTGGAAGTAAATTAGATGAGAGATGGAAAAACTGTTAGGTGTTGGTACAGACATTTGTGGTAATGGAGTGAGGCCAGAGCAGCTGTCAATTAGAGGTTGGGTGAAGAGAGAAAGGCGACTGAAATTTTTGCTAGCCCAATTACAAAAGATGATAAGCAGCCAAAGAATAAACCTGCAACCAGAACTAGTTTAGGTTAGGGGCCAAGAAATAATACACCTAGTTTCTAGGACAATTCTGCAGAAATAGTCAGATCTTAAGTAATCTTCTGAGGTGTAGTATAGAGTACCACAGACAAGGTAATATCTGGAAGAACCCTCATCTGGTTGGGATGCCTGTCAGAAACCAAAGGGCAGGTTGGGAATCCAAATGAGTATCTCTCTCTCTCTCTCTCTCTCTCTGAGATATTCAAACAATTGGAAATTTTGATTCTGAACCAGTGGGAAGAATGACTCATGACAAGAAGGCATGGCAACCATGCTAGAATGTAAGGTTCAGGAATTTAGGAATTTTAACATGGCTACAGGCTTGGGAAATCTAGTTAGTCCACTTGGAATTAACTGTGTGCTGATTAATGGAGAGTATCAGTACAGAACAGTCTGAAATGCAGCATTATGGCTAAAACAAAGGCGGGATTATGTCTAGGTCAGGGAATTTACACCACATTATAATTGTTAATTCAGGCCTGGAGCAAGTGAGTGCAGTGTCCATTGCAAGCAATGGAAATTGCACCTGCTTAACCCAGGGATGAATTTAGCTCTTGAACTCTAAATCTTGTTCAGCGACTGTTTTATTTTTTGTGTTCTTTGAACAAATCTCGTAACTATCTGTATTTCAGTTTGTCCATCTGTAAAATGGGTATAACTGTATTTCCCTACCTCACTGCAGATTTGTGAGGATTTATTAATGATTATTTGTATGATATTAAATTTTTGGACTAAAACACAAGGTGTCATTATTATACTTGTACTGAACTGTTAATGACTTGTAAGGGAAATACAGTCCCTCTGAGTGGAACCAGGAGCCCATTGCATAGTGAGTAATAAATTAAAACCTTATTTGCACACCACTATTTGTCACATACCATTGCATACCAGAACCTTTACTGGGTACCATCAAATAATTACACCCCATATTTGATGGGGACCACATATTGAAAAAAAATCTTTCTTAAATTCATTTGGCCTCCAAACAATCCTCAACTGTGCCAACTGTGCCATTATCAGAAGTGAACTCCCCACAGACCACTCAAAGTGGCTCCAGACCCTTCCAGAACAGCAAAACTTACAGATATATTTCCACTACTACAATGATTGATATCTACAAAAAACATCTTTAAAGATCCCTGGATCCTACACATGACTATCACAACATGAGGTGTACCATGTTCAGTGGATCAAATACCTTAACAACTGCTGTGTAGGTAAAACAAGACAGTCACTGTGGTCTCAAATGAACTCAAACAGAAAAGTGATTAAACACAAAAACACCATATTAACCTTGGTGAACACTTCTCACAAACCCATCACTCTATATCTGACTTCTCAGTCCTTATCCTCAAAGGAAACCTGTATAACACCATCAAAAGATGGGCTTCAGAATTTAAATTCATAATTCTGCTGGACTCTAAAACCCACGGACTTAACAGAGACAAACTTGTTTTATGGCTCATTACAATGATTTCTAAAACTCACAACTGCCTGCTAACCCTTAATTGCCCACTTCATTTGTCTCCTACAGCAGGTGAGAAATCCTGTCTGCACGCCTCCAGCTTTCATCCGGGACACATCACACAATCCATTTTCAACAGACGAGCCCTAAGATACAACTGTATTTGCTCTGATTCCTCAGGCAGAGACAAACACCTACAGGATCTCAAACATTCTTAAAACTACAACACCCATCTGGGGAAGGGAAGAAATTAATTAACGTAATCAGATGGGTACCCAAAAGTCACCTACTACAGGACAGGCACAACAAGAAAAGTAACAGAACACCACTGGTCATCACCTACAGTTCCCCTAGTTAAAACCTCTCTAGCACATCTTCAAGGATCTACAATCTATCCTGGAAGATGATCCGTCACTTTCTTAAGCCTTAGAAGATGTCCAGTCTTTGCTTACAGACAGCCCCCCAACCTGAAGCAACTACACACTGTACAACAGAAACACTAACT
Source organism: Pelusios castaneus (assembly GCA_007922175.1). Taxonomy (NCBI): domain Eukaryota; kingdom Metazoa; phylum Chordata; order Testudines; family Pelomedusidae; genus Pelusios; species Pelusios castaneus. The sequence goes on from ML685801.1 coordinate 5,923,163, forward strand.
CAGGAAACCACCCCTGCAACAAACCCTGTTGCCAATTCTGCCCGCATATCTACTCAAGTGCCACCACCACAGGACCTAACCAAACCAGTCACTCCTTCTTCAGGGGCTCGTTTACTTGCACATCTACCAATGTGATATATGTTATCATGTGCCAACAATACCCCTTTGCCATATATATATTGGCCAAACCAGACTCTCTAGAAAAAAGATAAATGGACACAAATCAGAATGGTAAAAGTAAAAAACCAGATTCAGTTACCATACTTCAGCAAAAAAAAAAAAAAAAAAAAAAAAAA
>ML685801.1:5923558-5935804 GCA_007922175.1 Pelusios castaneus
AAAAAAAAAAAAAAAAAAAAAAAAAAAAAAAAAAAAAAAGAATAAAACCCTTCAAAAACAGACCTCAGTGTGAAACTGCAAAGCTGGAATTCATATGGAAGCTTAACACTATCAGATTGGGTCTGAATAGGACTGGAAGTGGCTAGCTCACTTTAAAAAGTAATTTCCTCTCTTTAAACATTCTTATCTTCTCATCAACTGTTGTGAATGGGCCATATCCGCACTGTTTGAATTGACCTCGTCAAGCCTGGTCATTCACATAATAAAGTGACTCACCCTTCTTTGGATATATATATATATATATATATATATATATCAATATCAATCAAACTGCTATTTCCACTTTATGGATCTGAGGAAGTGGGTTCTAACCTATGAAAGCTTACTCCCAAATAAATGTGTTAGTCTTTAAGATGTCACAGGACTCCTTGTTTGTTTTGCTGAAACAGACTTAACATGACTAGCCCTCTAAATCTTATGCTTAACTATCTGCTAGACCCGTATTTAGCTCAGACACTCTAGTTACTTTCTCCAGAACTGAAGAAGAGGTCTGTGAAGCTTGAAATCTTGTGTCTTCTAACAACAGACGTTGGTCCAGTAAAAGAGATTATTACCTCACCTATGTCTCCCTCAGTTTGTTAGGGGCATTGTGTACACCAGGTGGGGCCAAACATACTGACTCCCCAACCCCACCCTACCCCAACACCCTGTCTCAGGGCAGAAGCTCTGAGCTCCCCACACTAATAGGCAAAGCACTTCCATGATAAGGATTTGAAGGTGAAGCACTGAGAGATGTTAAAAAGTCAAGTACTAGTTGTGATTAGCAGAAGTCCATGTGAGCAGCTGGATGAGATCAAACAAAATCATGTGCAATTTTGTTTCAGCTAGGCAAAGGACAGTTTTTGAGCTCAAAAGCCATTTTCATTGTGCACCATGTCAGGATATTATTTTAGCTAGTTATTTGGATTAATGGTAACTGAAAAGATGGAGACATTGGCATGATATAGAAAAAATATAAATATGTAAATGCATAAAGAGAAGTCAAGTGTGACTCCCTTTCCTAATTGCCTAACATAATTCCCACCGGATGCATAAATTACAGCTCCTATTAACAGCACTATGAATAATAATCAGTTTACTTTCTGGCTTGTATCTAAATATACTTTCTATATGATTTCATCTTTTATTCAGCTGTTTTAAAGCAGAACACCTAATTACAGTTCCTATTACTCTACATTATTTTTTTTTTTGCCACAGAGCATGTGTGAGACTGATTTTCTAAAAACAGAAAGAATTCTTTAGCATATGGAAAAATTGTGTTATTATTAATACATTCCCAAATGACTCTACATTTCAATTCCCTTAATTATTTAGTCATTGCTGATTATGTCTTTTCACAATTCATTATCCCATTTCCTGCAACGTGGGCATTTTATTCATTAAATGTCAAAATGAAGGGCCTGACCTCCAGAAAGATAATCAGGAAATAAGTGGCAGATATAAAAGGTCTGGGTTTTTCTTAAGTGCTCACTTCCTTCAGTAGCTATGCCTGTTCTTAGTGAGTGACAACACAAACTAAATATTATTGATAATTACAGAAATATTCAGAAGTATCAATCTGTTTCAATGTTGTGTATTTTTCTTAGTTTTCTTCAAATGTACACACTCTTATGTCAGTTTATTGTTGCTATTGTAATGTCACAATAAAAGGATGCGTTCTGAAGAGACAAGTCTCTCCATAGGCAAAGATGAAGCAAGCTTTCATTTATGAGCCTGATTCTAACCCCTTCCCTCCACTCTAATTCCCCCCTAAAAGGGAAGGTTAAAAGAAAAAGTTACTCACCTGATACAGGAACTGAAGTTCTTTGAGACGGTTGTCCCTGTGGGTGCTCCACTTTAGATGTCCATACACCCTGTGCCTGCAATCATGGTAGCAGTGCCTGTTTGGGCTGCACATGCACTGTTCCATCTTGTGCCACCTCTGATGTGCTGTGAGAACAACTGTCCCTCAGTTCCTTCTCTACCAAAGAGTATCAGTTGTAGAAAGCTCCAAAATAGAGAGGAGGAGGGATGGTAATGGAGCACCTCAAGGACAACCATCTTGAAGAACCTCAGTTATTACATAGGGTAAGTAATCTCTTCTTTGAAGAGTGTCCCTGTGGGTGCTTCACATCAGATGACTATAGTGCAGTCCCCTTCTGTGGAAGGAAGAGGATTCCGAGTTGTGTTCATGGCAGTTGATAAAACTGTAAGTCCAAATAGAGCACCAATGACAAATGATGTTCTACAGTATAATATTTTGTGAATGTATGGACTGATTATGCTTTTTGGATGAATGGGTTGACACCCAAGTTGCCACTTTGCATATGTCCATAATGAAGACATTGTTGAGGAAAGCTATCGACATTGAGAGTGCTTGAGTAAAATATGTGTGGGTCCCCACTGGGGCTTTTAAGTGTTGTTGATAACAAAATTGGATGCATCCTGATATCCATTTGGATAATCCGTTTTGAAATGGCCTCCCTTTTATATTGTTCTCTGACAGAAAGGAATGGTGATTCTCTGAAATTTTTTGTTCTGTCAATGTAGAATGCTATAGCTTTTTGGACATCTAAGGTGTGAAGTGTTGCCTTTCTTTGGTCTCCATGCATTTTTGGAAAGAATTCATAAGTGAATGGGTTGATTAAAATGGAATGGGAAGGCAACCTTGGGCAGGAACATGGGGTGTGGTCTTAAGGTGACTTGGTCTTTAAAGAACATTGTGTATGCGTGCATGTGCCATCAGAGCCCCACTCCCCCCCCTCCACATCTGATGTGATGGCAATTAGAAAGGCCATCTTCATTGATAGATGAAATAGAGAACACTTTGCTAGTAATTCAAACAGGGTTCTTATAAGACCACATAAGACTAAATTGAGGTCCCATGTAGGAGCTGGATCCCACATTTCTGAATAAGTATTACGGATGCCCCGGAGGAAGCCGTGGGTTGTTGGTGGATGAATATGGAAACCCTATCCACCTTAGCATGGAATGCTGTGATGGCTGCAAGGTGTACTCTGATCAAGTTTCTTGAGAGCCATCCAGTTTTTAAAGTACTAATATGTAGTCCATTTTAATAAGATGTTGGTAGATTTGTTTCTTCTGTTACCATGTACTGAACCTTTTCCATTTGAGTCTTTCTTGTAGTTGTTCAATGGCTGTTTAGTAAGATCTCTTACTTCCTCCAAACAGGTTATTTCTTTTTCCATGGGCCATGGAGTTGCCAAGCCTTGAGGTGAAGGTTTGCCAGTTTTAGGATGGTGGAATTGTCTCATGTTTTGGACCCACCATCATAATTTTTAATAGGTATGGGAACCATGTTTGGATCATGTAAGGGCTCCTAGGATGACTCCAAGGTTGTCTGTCCTGATTCTGTGTCTGACCTGGGCTGCAGAGAGAGCTGGAAAAAAAGCATATGTTAGAGACACATCCCCTCTGATGAGGAGAGTGTCGCCTAGAGAGCAGAGTCTCAGTGCTACACTGGAACAAAACTGCAGGCTTTTGGTGTTTTGTGCTGTTGTGAACAGGTCTATGGTCAGGCAACCCCATTATCTGAATATATTATGTAAAATACTGGGGTCCATTTCCCACTTGTGATTCTGTGGAAAACTTCTGCTTAGTTGGTGTTTTGGCATTCAAAAGATAGAATATTGAGATGTCGATGCTGTGACTGATGCACCAATTCCAGAGCAGCATGGCTTCCATGCATAGGTAATATGACTGTACCCCAGCTTGCTGGTTTGTCTAAAAGATGCAAACTACATTGCCTGTGAGGATCTTTATAACTTTCTCCTTGATTAGTGGTAAAAAGTGGCTGCCTGTTGCAATGGTAGACAATTGCATTTTGGTAGAGAGTGCTGATTCAATGGGAAGGCATCCCTTTATAAAAGCCCTCTTTTTTGGCCCTTCTGCTACCAACCCAAGCCTACCAAATGCTACTGAACCCTGAGAAAGTGCAGGCAAGACCTCTCGTCACTTATATTTGAAGCTGGGATGCAGAAAGAGGGTAGGGAGGGGAGTGAGGAAAAGGTGGTTTTATAGTTGTGCATCTCAAAGTTGTCTCTTCAATTGAAGATACTGTAACAGCTAAAATCAGTGATAACACACCTGAGGGATAACAATATGTACACACCTATGCCATATTTCTCATTATCAAAGCAGTTTGCTAAGTATCAATAACTAATCATTTCAAATCTGATTACAACTAATGCATTACAAATATTGTGAAGCTCTGTTCAGTTTTAATTGTATGTATAACATATATATTGTGAAATTCCAAAGGGGTAGCCGTGTTAGTCTATTGTAGAAAGACAACAGAGTCTTGTGGCACTTTTAAAGCATCTGACGAAGTGGGATTTTCTCCCACGAAAGCTCATGCAATTAATAAATCTGTTAGTCTTTAAAAGTGCCACAAGACTCTGTTGTCCATATATATTGTGGAAAGACAACAGAGCCTTGTGGCACTTTCTACAATAGACTAACACGGCTACCCCTTTGGAATATATATTGTGTGTTAAGTACAGGAGTTTTATCAGCAAAAAATCATTTGAAAAGGATCTAATAGCCATTACCTTAATGTAAAGTAACCTCCTAAATAGCCTTCATATCTAGACAAGTATTTTGTCTAATGCCATTTCTCCTTATGCCAGATATCTGTGATTTGTTTTTGATCCGGCATACACTTTGTTATACATTATTCAATCGCCAACCATCTAGCCTTTGTAGTTAGGACTGTGCCCCCCGCTTATTTTTTAACAAATTTCCTTTTCTTTTCTACCGAAGTGATTAATCATTTCAGCTAACGGTGCACTGCTGATGATCTGAGTCAGTGACTTCAGCTCATCTTAATCTCCTGTTCAGCAGCTTTTAGTATTCTAGGAATTTACTCACAAGCTTTTTATTTATATCACAGTAAGCTCTCAATTTTATACCATAACAAAAACAAAACCTCCAAAGAGCACTTTATTTCTGCTTTTAATGTTTTCAATGGACTTTTATGAGAAAAAATACCACGAAATGTACACTAAAAAGGCAGAATGATAAATGCTTATTTTTCAGAGCACTCTAGGTTTTTATCCAGCTGTCTGGAGAGAACCTGTTGCCTTCTAAGTTCTCTCTGCAGGCAGATCTTCTCTGGTCTGAGTTATTTTGTACCCTCTGGTTGTCTGCAACAGTGCTTTCAGATGATACCTTATTAAACTACGTTCCTCTGGGACTCTAGAGTCCTTATTTGCAGCATCCTTATTTGCGGGCTTGGATGGCAGAGAAGAAGCTTTGATATTTTCTTTTAATATTACAAATATTTTCAGCTAACTTTAAGATCCACTTTCAAAGAGCTGACCTCTTTTCTGGGTTATAATAGCAGTTCAGAAGCATACTGGAGTGTTAAGAGACTCTTATTAAGCCAAGTGCCTCGCTATTATTGTTTTTTATTGTGGTGCAGTTTTATGTAGTATTAAGAAAAATGATCTGAGCGAAGAGCTAAACACCAAATGGATTTACTTATCAAAAACTTTGATATCTTAGCCACCTCCAGGAAGAGCTTCCATGGGTATTTTAAAGGAAAATGCATACACGATATAATAGAGTTCATTAAATGGCCAACATAAAGTACTGTAGGCCCAGAATGTAGGTTTTGTTAAATAAATATGGAGTGGGCACAGCGAAAGGGTGGCTAATCTGAAATGAACAGAAATAATTTTATGGGACCAGATTACACCTGGTCCTTTTGCAGGTGAGCTGTGAGTGGGGCAGGCAGTCAAGTGCAGTCCCCTGTACCTTGCAAGGCTTACATGTGGCTCAGGAGATCTGCAGTCTCCAGAATGTGCACAGAGCTCCAAAAGAGGTGAGGAGGGATGGGTAGCGGCCATCTGCCGTACCTCACATTCCAGCAATCAGTGCTGGTCAGCCATACTGCAGCCCATGAAGATGAAAGGGTGCATCTTGCCCTGAGTATTGAGGGGTCTGTTTTGTTGTTTGAATGTGCCTCACCTAAAAAAGGGGAAGAGTTTATTCAAATATGGTAATTAAGCCTACAAACCAGTGTGCTCTGGCTTGCAGAACTCAGGGATCCTTCTCAGGGTTTCTTCTCTTGAGTAACTCATTCCATTACATTTCAGGCTCTGATATGGTTACAACATTTATGCAGTACAAGCAACATCAGAAACTTCACTCATATTGTCACTGAGCACCTGACATAACAAAAATGGTCTCTGATTGGTTGAAAATTAGGAGACACTGCAAACGTCAAGGTTACCTCCAAAGAGTTGGGGGATACAATAAGACAGAAAGGACCTCCGAATGTGTAGCAGCACTCAGCAGGCCTTGCTTTCTTTCTGTCTGCATGCTGTCTTTCTGTTTGTTTGGCCATGAAAGATTTAGACAACTTCTCTAGCACTTGTGCAATGGTCACCATATTGGTCAACACTTTAAGAACAGAACCAGGGATCTCCAGAGCTGAAAACTTGAGTCTTTACAGCTTGAGTTAAAGAGCTAGACTCTCGAGTTATGACCTATGAGCAGGCCCATATCCTTTGTAGACTGGCGAAGGACAGCCATGTCGGCCGACCAGAGGGTTACACTTGTTTACTGTGGTTGCTATTAAAATACCCAGTAATTGCCAATTGTTGCTACACTGGCATCTGAGTTACCTCATCCTTACAGGAGAGTCCTGATGAATTTGATAAAAAAATAAACCACTGAAAGGTTTTTATTTGCTAACTGTTAATTTCTCTAATTCTCTTTTAACCTGTAGTAATGTCCCGAGCTACAGAATTCTATAGGATGATTCTAAAACTCAATTTCTCGATCCCACTCTCACTTCACCCATCCTTCTCCCGCCTTCCTAATTTCTCTCTCTTCTGGCTTGTCCACCACAAAGTACAAGTATGTTCCAGCAACCCCCATTCTCAACAAAATTTACCTCTGAGCCCACCTGCCTCCCAAGCTACTACCAGATCTCACTTTTCCCTTTCATGTAAATTAATATGCAATGTACAACCATTGCCTTGAGTTCATCTCCTCCAGGTCTAGCCTCTATTTCCTCCACTTGGGCTTTTGCTTTTCCCAAGGACTCTAACTACTTTTTCATGGCCAAGTTTGCAGACCTGCACAAACAATCCTCAATCAGGTTGACCTCTCTGTTAGCTACTGTTGCTCCTCTCAAAACCTTGTCCTCCTATGACCCTTTCAGTGATATTTTCTCTTCGTTTTTTTATTTTTTATCCTCACTGATCATTCCTTCAGTCTCTCTCTCACCTGAGTCCTCCTCTTCCTTCCCTCTGTCATTCTTCCTGGAAAGGGTCCTATGGAGCTCCATCTTTGAACTGCTCCTCTTCTATCTCTTCCATGCAAATTTCTTCAGCTACAATTGGTATATCGATTGCTCACAAAACTGTCTGACCACTGGTGGCAAAACTGCCACTGCATCCCATCCCCAGGTGGTGGCTTTGTAACAGCTGTGGCACAGTTTCCCCATGCCATCTTTGAACTATTGCAATTGGTGGCAGGACCTGCCCCCACCCAAGCCAGGTAACAGAGTCCAACCCTTCTCATGGCCTTACAACTATTATCTTAAAGTCAAACAGAAAACAGCAGAACAACTGAACCTTTAGCCCAGCTGGGCTCTGTTGGCAGCCGCCTTCTTTGCAGATTAGACTAAATTTCACATCATCCTAAAACGAGCCCCTGTTCCTTGAGTTCCACTCCCACCACTCAAGGCCTGTCACATTATTCCTCCACTCAGGGTTTAGACAGGCTGCAGTCCCTGATATCTCCTGTCCCCAGTCAGGCGTCCAACTCAGGGCTCAGTCTCCTGTGCTTCTCTCAGCCTTCAGTCCAAGAGAGAAAGCTTCCAATTACCTCCCACCCAGGTCTCCTTCTAGGTTCTTCTTCCAACTACCCTTTGCTCCTGCAAGACTCTACCTAACTTAATTTGATCACCAATGAGATTTAACATCCCTCCAGATGCAGTCTGGTAGGTTGACTGGCTTCTCAGGCCACTTTAACCATTTCATCATCTGTCTGGGGGCACATGCCCCATTATTCCTCACGTGTCTCCTTCCTTCACTTGTTTTCTAGCAGCTATTATCAGTATGGACTGTTGTCTATCTTTACCCACTCTCTCTCATACACATTCATGATAGGAATAGCTAGGAGTCAGATATCGTCTCATGCTGCTTTCATTAGTGCCTGCTCTCCAGGTCTGCGCACTTTCTCATTATCCACTTCCCTATAACAAATCAGAAATCAGCTTATTTTTTCCCTTGATAATGTCTCTTTAACAACCCCCACCACAGATAGAAACACTCCCATTCATTACTTAATATTTCATTACTTAACAGTCACAGCATACAAAACAGACATTATTACAAGCTTTCCTCTTTCTAATAATTTGCTGTAAATCTATATAATTTAATATATTGCAAATTACAGCAGAAATGAGGATCCTTTTCTGTGATTGTTCAGTGTTATAAATATAATAGAAATCAATCAGACTTGTGTGAAGCTAGTTGGGTAAACGTGTAATAAATGTTACAAGAACAGCTTTAGGCATTGCATATTAATAACTGTGATAGGATTGACTTGCAGTGCCTCAGTTCTATGATCAGCAACAAGATAATTAGTAAAATTATCCTGCAAATTTGTTATCTTGATTCCTTCAACTTGTGCCTTTTATTCATTATATATCAAAATGAAGAGTTCTGCCTCCAGAAAGATAATCAGAATGTAAGTGGTGGATACAAAAGGTCTGAACTTTCTTTAAATATTCTCTAGTAGCTGTGCCTGCAAATAGTCAGAGCGACACTGAAGAATTTACAATCATAATTCCAAACTAAAGCAACCCCACGGCTCTGCAAAATCAGCAAAAAAAGAAACAAAACACCCCTATACATTTCCTAGACCTTCTTACATCTTAATTTTATTGCAGGATAAATTATTTGAATACCATAACAATTCTGGAACATGACAGATTATATAGACCAACAGCTTTCAATTTGATTATATTTTAACTCAGATTATACAGCAAGTTTATAGAAAAGAAAACTGAATAATATGTCGAGATTTGTCCTGTATACATATAAAATAACTCAGAATGTAGTTAAACAATATATTTCATCCAGTGAATTGCTAGGAAGGGATCCACAGACTGCTGATTACAGACAGATCAGTTTGTGGATCTTTACTCTAGCTTTTTGTCCTCTGCAGAGTTTTGCCAAAAACTGAACTTTAATCATAATAAAATGAGTGTGGTAGGTATATGGTTAATTTAGTTCTTTTGTGGCGCTTCGTGCATAAACAGAGAAAAGATACATAATGTAGTAACATTGGCCATGTGGAAGTCTGTTTTCAGAAAAGAGCAGGTAGTATAACAGTAGAAGTGCATGGCAGAGCTGTATGTATAAGGATGGAATAGCTATAGGCTATGAACAGCATCCCCACATGGGAGGAGAGGGTATACTTTACTGTGACCTGAAGGCCCTGGGGCGACTCAGCCCAGACCCCAACCCACATTACCATGTGTGGGAGAGGGCCCATGTTACAAGTTTGTACTGGCCTTGACAAAATTATGCTTGGGTCTTGGCTATGAAGATATGCTATCAGCATTATCAGTCACTATCACGTCAACTGACTTACATTGTTCACCTAACCTTAACTTTGCCCTATATAATTTGGCCTTTGGATATATTTTTGCAAATTTTAAAGGGCACAAATAAGGTTGGGTGTGCAATTAATTTGTGGAATTTCTATAAAGAAATCTTAGCAGGATTAAGCTAGGTTTTATTAAAACTAATTTGCAATCGTTACACTTTTTAAATGAAGTTTTTGTTTAGAAATTTCATTGTCTTATTTTATTTAATTTTTTTCCTGAATTTTAAATAGAATTGACTTATAAGGTATGATCTTTACTGAACTTCTCAGAATAATTCCTGCTTAGGATGAGCTGTGCCATGCAAAATTTTAGTAATAATGGATTTTTTGGGGGGTGGGGAGGAGGGAAGAAAAGATGGGAGACATTCAAGTTAGGCAGACATAATAATACAATGTTCAAGCTTCATAATGTATCATAATGTCTACCCTTAGTCCATAATTTCTGGATGTTTTATGAATTGTTATACCCTGAAATGATTACTAAGTTCCCAGGTCAATCCAAAATACAGGCCACCACAGGCAGCTGATAGATCAACATGCTTTCACCACCCTAAGTATCCTGACCAACTGTGTGTAAAGAGGTTGTATAGCACCTTCCAGCACGGCAACTGATATGGCTCTGTGCAGTGCTATCAGACTTCCCAGCCAGTTTCTGTTCAGTGAAGCAGAAAAGGTAGGCCATTCGCTGACTGAATTGACAATCCAATATAGATTTGAGCAACTTTATACCTACTCTAATTTATACCAGCTAGAAGCAGTGCCCAAGACAATGCTAGCTGGGAATAACCAAAATGCAGTGTACACTGGCCAGGCTCTCCCCTGACACAAACCAGATACTCTGTCTTCTGCATCTGCTGTGAATTCATTATACCAGCTGGCCAGTTCTGGCTGTCTTTTAGGTTCTTTGCACAGCCAGGGTGGCAGAAAGCAGCTAAAACACAAAAGAGAATTTCAGTTTTAGAAAAACAGCTCACTGAAATTAAAAAAGAAACAAAAGGAAACAAGAAGATATCTGTGAAAAACCCAAATGAAGTTCCAGAGAGCTAGATTATCATATCTGAAGCACACAAGCATCTTTTACAGAAGTGTCTAATTCAGATCATATAATTAGGTGCTTAAGCTATGCTGCCCAGGGGAAGCCTACAAAGCTGTAAAAACAAAATGGAGCTCCTGCTCAATTTCTCATGAAAAATTTCTCTGCAGAGCCTAGTGCTTACACACACACACAGAGAGAGAGAGAGAGAGAGAGAGAGAGAGAGAGAGAGAGAGAGACTTGGTGCATGAGAGAAAGAGAGAAAAAGAGAACTAGCAGCAGCTTTATCAGTCCAGTCTGCTATTTAACAAAGTGTCTAAGAAACATTGCCCTCTTTTTGTTGTTTCTGAACTATTTAATTTCTTCATTAATCCTGATTAAGTTTGTAAGGGTAGGCACTCCAAGTAAAAAGCAAGTTTCACTGGCAGGAAAAAGCCTTATGAATAAATGGAAAAACTATCTCTTTAATTTAATAGGTATAATTTTCTCTTCTGGGACTCAGTTCAACCACCAGTGGTGAAGTCAATGAAAGCTGGATCAGGGAATAGAGTTCTTTAATTTGACACTTTCTTGCTTACTCTGGTGTGTGTTGAATTCCTGGGACATAATGAACCATCATCACATATGCACCCATACAATGCTCTTAAAATTAATCATGTCTTGAATTTGCTTGATATTTGTTCAGTAGCTCTGAGTAAATAACTCAGTAATAGTCATGAATATGGTCAGTAAAAAACCCACATAGCAAGGATGAAACTTTTTCCCTGTATGAAGCCCCTTTTCACTCCCACCAAACTACTGTAGCTACACTGGATAACATTGTTTCCCCCTCAAGAGTAAAGTGCTGGCTTTATAATTGTCTACATAGTATTACATTCTTTTTAGTTGAAATCAGCCCTTTTCTTTCGGGATTACTTCAACTGTAGTCAATATCCATGTAAATAATGTATCTTTTAAAAAATAAACTCAGTTTGGTGACAAAAACACATCCTCAAAAACTATCAAGTATTACTATTATTTGTACTATGGTAAAATCTAGAGCAGTGGTTCCCAACCTGTAGCCCTGGGGCCAAAAGTGGCCCATTAGGGGCTTTCAAAGTGGCCCATGGCTTCCCCTCCTGCTGTCTGCAGAAGGGAGCTGCTGCCTAAGGACCCAGGTAGAGTGCATTTCTGAAGGGCTGAAAGACTGGTGCAGGCTCCTTGCTACAGCCAGAGGGGATGGGAGATTAGCGGTCCTCTCCTCTTGGCTGTAGCAGGGAGCATGGCAAAGTGCTCTGCTTAGGTCCATACTGCTGGGGTCCCTGCTGGAGCCACAGTGAGGAGCGGAGCACTGATCTTCTGTCCCCCTGGTTGCAGAAGGGAGCCACTGCCTTGGGACCCAGGTAGAGTGCACAGGGCTACAGGATGTGTGCGTTTTCCCTGCTGTAGCCTGAGAGATCGGCAAGGAGGCAGCCTCCTCACAGAACTCCTTCCATCTAGCTGCAGTGGGGGGAAGTTGCTGGTGGAGACTGCTGGTCCTTCAG
>ML685801.1:5936204-5990579 GCA_007922175.1 Pelusios castaneus
GCTACTGGCTTTATTGCACGGTAAGGAGCCTTACCGCGCAATAAAGTGATCGTGTGTACATAGCCTCAGATACGACACCCTGCGAGTAGTTTCAGGAGGTTGGGACTGAATGATAAAAGCTTCATTGGTAACCAATCTCTACTCCCAGAAGTTGAGAGGGCCACCTCAATATTGCTCTGAATTTCCACTTTTTTGAGACCCTGATTGTTCACAAGTCATGACAGTTCACTGCACTACTGGCTGCAATCATCTGTTCAACCCAATAATTACTATCTGGAGCTGTCTTGGCTAAAACTTATGCATCTTGGTGTCAGAAACGCAGCTGGTTCCAGGCACAGTCACCCATGAGTTTGGTTGAGGCCAGTAAATCCGCACTAATTGACTTTGTTCCTGATTTGGACAGAACAGCTAATAGATCCCAATTTGAGCCTGTTAACAACAGCAGCAGCTTCTAAATGAGTTCCATGCCTGCAGCTGCACCAGGGCAACTTCCTGGTCAGCCCTTGCTCACCCTGCTCCAGCCCAAATCCCTTCCTACTTCTGATCTCCTGATTCCTAATGCCAACCATTGGCTTGTCTCCTAACCAGTTCTGTCCTCTGATTACTAGGTCATACCATCTACATCCTGGTATGTGACACTTGGTTTCTTTTTATATTGCACAACTACATTGAGTTTTAAACAAGTTGTAAGAACCTGTAAGGCTAGAACCAGTGACTATAGGAAGCCTGGGCCTCTGACAGCTCCATGTCATCGCAAGAGCAGTATCATCACAAGTATGACCCAGCAGGACTGGAGAGGTGGTTTCACTCTTCCTGATTGGCTGATACCAGCATCTAAACTAAGAAGGCATAAATGGGAACTGTCTGAACAACAACAGACTGCATGATTGTTTCTGCTCCAGGTCCTGCTCATGAGAGATCCTAGACTCTGGTTTCTGACCCTGACTCTCTGTTAGCTTCTGGCCTATCCTGGAAGCTGACCTCCGAATACGTAACTTGGCCTGACTTCTGCTCTGACCACCCACATTCTGGTCATGACACAGATTGTATTTACTGAGCAAATGTTAATACCACATTGCATTAATGGATAGTGCAACAGAAAGTGTCTCAGTACTAGAACCTTTAAGAATGATGTATGGTTGTAACTTAGAATACTCTCTGTTATGAACATATGTCAGCCATATGGACTTCTAGACCCTATCTTCCATTTCCATAGAACTCATTTATAACTTCTCTCCATTAAATGAATTTTGCAACAACACAGTGGCTTATTAGGCCCCAGGATTAAAATATTCTTAATAAGCATTAATAAATATTGCACGTTAACATGTATGTAAAAAAAATCAAAACAAACAAACAAACAAAAAACCCACACAAACCCCAGGGTATTCTTAGACAACATCAACAAAAATATATCATGGACAGAAGAAGGGAGTTAAATGGGATTTGTCTGATGGGAATATATTTCATGTAACCTTATATATTTGTATAGGTCTATGGTGTCCCAAGGGCAAATCATGACCCTTACGAATTGTCACGAGTAGAGAATGGAGGATCTCAGATATCACAGTGGTGGGTGTGGTATAAACATCTAGTTAAAGTGAATATATATGGAGCAAGTATTAGGTTGAAAAGGTATTGTTAATAATTCAGTTGTTTGTCAGATATACAAACCTGAACCTAAAGGGTTAATGAATTAATGTGATGGATGTTATTGGTTCCGTTCTCAACACTCCATCTTGTCGGAGCACTGTATCTGAAAACTGGTACCAGATTAGTGTATCATTTAGTCTCCTGTGCAAGGGAAGTGTATGATAGAACAATAAGGACGGCAATGTTAATAGGCTAGAGTTATATAGCTGGTATGTAATTCTCAAAATAGAGCACTATTGGTTTAGGGCCTTTTCATCATTTGGTGAGGGGCAAACTTTCAAAGCAATGTGTGGGAATTTAGTCATATGACTCCTTCTGATATTAATTGGTGTGTTCTCCTGACCTAAAAGATATACTGAAAGGAAAGGTCTGAGCCCAGTATAGACTGTCAGAATAAAAAAATTCTTCTCATAATCATTTGTGATGTGCTTCTCTTTATCTGAGGGGGGAGAGATGAAAAGAATACACATGAAAAAGTAGCATGATCCATATTCATTAGCCATAACAGATGTGCTTTAATTGAATTAAAATATACAGTATTAACAACAACATATTGTTATAAAACTTCTTTAGGAGGACTCTGAATTATTATTTTTAAATGAATATTTTATGTATCTGGTGCATTTTAAAAAAATGTTTGGGTTTCTGCACGGAATTTCATGTGACTCAGTGTTCTATTACTTCAGGGAATAGTGGACAAGAAATAACTACGTGGCATGTAAAATATTCATATTGCAACTTTCCCTCTCTATCTGCCTCACTTTGTCTAGTTCATGCAGCTCCCCACTGCGTGCCCAGTCCTGATCCCACTGAAGTCAGTTGGAGTTTTTCCATTTATTTCAATAGGAAAAACTCTGGGGACTGAATTTGCTTCTTCCCCCTCTTCCCAAACCATCCCCAGCAATTTCTTTCCAGCAGTGAGACTACAATAATGTACTCTGCTAGTTCAAGGTAGCTATTGATCCACCAGCATATGCTAGTTCAAAACAGTAAAGCGGCTCCCATGCCATCTGCATGTTTCTGTTTCTCTCTTAGAAAGCAAGACTAGTATTTGGAAATATACTGCTGATTACCATATTTGTGTACTGTAAATCTTCACATGTCCAAAAACGTCAGGAGCTTAACTGAAGCCAGTGAAATCTTATAGTCATTAACGTTTATAAAGCAGCAGCCCACAGTTAGTTGAACTAACATCCCTACCTCTTATGAAATTGATTTTTCTCTCCTCTAAGTATTGACACACCCTCCATTGTCCAAGGTGGTCACTCAAGGACAGCGTGTTTGGTAGGATCTAGCCTTTTTATAGTTCCCCTCCCCCTCCCTTGAGATAGATTCTAATTTTCCTTTTGTTTTGAATTCAGCCAGCTGACAGCGTGCGGTTGATCTCACTGACACAAATGACTGTTCAAGTTTTTTTAAAAGGCCTGACTATCTGATGATTAACTCAATGCTTCCAGCAAGAGAATTTGTAAACTTGCTAATGATGTAAGGGATCCGGGATGAAAATGAAGAAAGCAGAACACACAATCTATATTTTAGCCGTTTAAAAAAAATGTATTATAACTTAGCCAGGGAATTATATAGTCTTACATAATTGGATTTGTTTCACAGAGAAAAGGAAATGCTGTTAAATTATTTTCAGTGCCACAGCTATTAAATGTCAGAGTTTCATATTCCAAAGGGGTAGCCGTGTTAGTCTATTGTAGAAAGACAAAAGAGTCTTGTGGCACTTTTAAAGACTAACAGATTTATTAATCGCATGAGCTTTCGTGGGAGAAAATCCCACTTCGTCAGACGCTTTGAAGATGAAGGCCTCAGGACCACATATAGTTGCATACGTGCGTTAGCACTTGCGGGGGTGCCTGATTTGGAGTTTCACTGGTATAAAAGAGACAGCGCTGCTGGAAGGGTTTACTCAGTTGGGACCCCACTCCTTTAGCACCCCCTGCTCCCTGCTTTCAATCCTCCCTAAAGGGAACATTTCCCTCCCTCTGCATCACATATCCCTTCTACACAGCCGTACCTCTCCTCCTCCCTCTGTGCTCAACTAAACAATGTTTCTGTTCCCATGCAACCCGGCCAGATACTGTTTTCACCTATCCCTCTTATCCAATGACTTCCTTATTCCTATCACACTCTCCTACCTATCAACCCGCTGCTGCCTCCTTGCCTTCCTCAGACCCTGAAGCCTCCCCCCCCCCCCCCATGCCTCTGCTCATCAGTAAGAAGGAAGAATCCTTCTTGGTCTTTGCTGCATATACACTGGTAGTTAGGGTGGCTTAGCTACATCACACAGGGCATGACACTTTTCACAGCTTTGAACAACATAGCTAGGTCAGCCCAAGTGTTAGGTTTAGACAAAGCCTAAGTCACAACCATTTTTTTCAAGTTAGAGTTAAGATTTCATAAATATTTTTCCTTTGAAGAAAACCACTAACAATCCAGGAAGTCTCCCATTAAGACATCATTAACAACCAGACCAGCCTCATCTCATACATTCTTCAACTCCATAATAAACTACATATCCCAATATATCATATGTGGATTACAACAATTAAATTAATGGAAATGTGGTATTTGATTCACTACTATGATTACGGTTTTAAGCAGGTGCTACAGCAAAATACACTTGTACTGAAAATCCCAGCACTCATTACAAAACACATAGTGCAATACAGACTAATAAAAGCCAAGAAAAATCAACCAAAGGAAAATTACAGATCCCACTCGGATAGGCCATAGTTTATGCTGAGGAAATGTGCAGAGTTGCTGCAGGGCATTCTAAGGAACACTGGAGTAGTGTGGCGAAGGATGTAGGGAAGGATAGAGTTAAGGATATGTGCAGAACCTTAGCTATGATTTTCCACTCTGCTTGCTGTGTGGTTTTTAAAAACTTTGCCCTTCACTTAGAACATACAAACTCTCAAACATTTGTGTTTCAAAACTACAGTGTTCTCAGAAGGCTTTCCTGTGCTGGTCTAGCATTACAACTGTAAGGCAATGGACTTGAAGTTTCCCTCGCTTTTTTGAATGTTTTTATAGCCTCCCAAAAACCTGATGCAGCCAGGTGCAGTCATTATCCTTTGATACAGACGATGTAAATAAGTGGATGGAATAAGATCAGGGCTAGAATTCTTGAAGATTTTAGAAGTCCCCTGCAATGTTCAGAAACTCAGAAGGAATCCATGCATTACTTCGAACCTCTAGAGGGTTCCCTGTGGCAATTTAAATTACTACAGGAATCTTTGCAGGAGTGCACCTTTTCATGGCCTTCAGGTCTGGACTTCCTAAGTGTGGTGCAGTCTGATTTGTGGAATTACAAGCTCTGCGGAGCTCTCATAGATTTGCATGAAACATATACAATCATCTCGAATTAAACCACCACATCCCACCTCAAATGTGTATGTTCTAAAATTCAGGACAGCACAAAGCTTACAAGCATTGACAGTGCTAACTGAAGGTTCAGTTCATGCCTGACTGATCCACGCAGAGGGCTGGGTAAGGCATGCTACCTTAACAGAAGCCCTGGGAGGCACTGTGCCTCAGGAAGGAAGAATGACTTCTGTAACTCCAGGGACAGTCGGGGACTCGCTGGAGGGGTGCTACATTCCTTAATGTGGCGCAGCTGCAGCATGTTCTACGCACCGCTGCTGGCCTGAGGAAGAAGAAGAAGAAGAAGAAGAAGGGAAGCTGGAATGTGGCTCCACCTCCCAACCATTCCTTTTGGGTGGCTAGTCAACAGCAGATATTATACTCAGGGGAACACAAGAGGTGTTGCTCCTGGAGCTGTCTTACATGCCTATTCACCTGCATAGGAGTTGTCTTTATTCTGACCATAAAGAAGATAAATCTTTGCTACACTGTGTGTGCTCAAACAAAATACTGAAATAGCATGGCTTAAAAACAATTGTTTCTGAAATCCAAGGAATCAATGCTTTATCTGATTTATCTGGCCAGTGTCAATAAGGGCTTTGGTGGACAGCAGCTGATGAAGTTAGGATTCTGGCAACTTACAGAGTGAATATTTATGGCCTTTCTTTCCCTCCTTCTATCTATGCTTAGAAACATATTGCTATGCACCTACATTATTGAAAATGAAGACTAGCTTACATTTGAACCAATGGAGAAGGGGAGCCAATGGAAGACTGCAAAGAGAGGGCTGAAGTGGTCAAAGCTGCAGGCTACGAAAATACTCTTCACGGCAGTGTAACATTCTGAATGGATATGAACGGAACATGACTGCATTTGTCAAAGCCAGAAAAATGGATGTTGCAGTCGTCAAGATGATGAGAGATTGGGTGAGAGTTTTAGCTGTGTGGATGGATGGGAAAAGCCATGTCTTGGAGATGTTATGCAGAAAGAATCTGCAAGATTTAGATATAGCCTGGATTTGACGACCTAAGGAGAAGTGTGAGTTGAAGATGATGCATAGGTTATGGGCCAGAGTAACAGGCAGGACGATGAGATTGTCCACAGTGGTTGAGAAAAAGGTCTTGGGCAAATATCTGAGAGGAAATGAAGAACTCCGTTTTAGCTATGTTGAACTTGATCAATCTAATGGCTAGACCTCCTTGAAGAGTAGAGAAGCCTGCCTTTTGAGCTGTGCAGATTTTGTTTATTTTGGTTGTTTCGTCTCCTCGACTCAAGTCAATTTCCATTTATTTCCTGAATTTTCAGCAAGCCTGCTCAAGTTTAAGAACTCTCTATTTACCACCTAAACACTTTGTGTTTCAGGGTTCTTAAGCCTGAATAAGCAGACTGAAAAATGTGTAAAAAGAATGAAGAAATGCGACACAGAGACTACTTGGCAAAGGTTTTCCTGTTCTTTGCTAACAGCTTTCACTCAGATCTGACAAATTCTACACCAAATACGTCTTGCAGGATATTTATCCATGAAGTGTAAAGTGTAAGGTATCTATAGAAAATTCATAACTTGTCAATAATCATAACCACTCTGAGATGTATGTACAGGTTATATTTAAGGCATATGAACGTGTGCTTTATGGACTTGAAGTAAAAAGTAAAGATTAGTCACCAAAATGTCTTGGTAATGGTCTATTTGGGGCAAGTGGGAATTGTCATACTGTCCTTTTCGGGCAGTGATGCAATACCAGCCTCAATTGTTTAGCCTTATGCAATATTATGACTTTGTATGCGAAATCATCATCAGCAGGGACAAATAATCCAAACCACTTCAAGATAATTTATTTTTTTATAAGACAGGTATTCATCCTAGCTATGAATAGAAACCAAAGGTTGTTTTCAGTGTAATTGGATGAGGAAAAGTACTCACTATATCCATTCACTGAGAAAACTCCCTGAGGAGTGGTACAGGTGCAGGGCAGAGGGGGGAACGCACCAGAACGCCATTCCGGGGCCCCCAATTTTTAGGGGCCAGCATTCCAGGGCCCCTAAAAATAGAAAACCCAGGCGGAATGCTGCATTCCGCCCAGGGGCCCCCCCCAGCAAAGCTGCAGACTCCTGCTGCGGCCAGGCTGGGGAGGTTCAAATCTCCTGTCCTGAGCATGCTCAGACAGAGCGTGCTCAGGGCAGGAGTGGCCTGGCCCGGCCCAGGAGCGGCTCTGCCAGCCACCCCTGCAGCTCCGAGCCTCCGGCCAGGTAAGGCGGTTGGGAAGGGGCTGGGGGGAAGCGGCGGGCAGTGGAGCCGGGAAAGGGGCTGTGGGGGGCAGAGGAAGGGGAAGGGGTCCCTCGGGCCTTATCTGGCCACACTGCCTGCGTCTGGTGGCGGTGGCAGAGGGGCAGGATCAGGCCCGAGGGGCTGGTATGCGGCGGCGGCAGCGGGAGCAGAGGGCGGTGGCTGCCGGCAGCATGGCCTGATCCGGCTCCTCTGCCGGCTGCTGTACTCCGCCGCCTCAGGCCGGTCCCGGGCCTTTATAGGCAGGGGGTAAGGTAAGGGGCAATGCGGAGACCAGAGGCGGGAATGGGACTCGCGAGTCACTGGATCAAGGAGTCAGGTTGGGGGGCTGGGTAGTGGTGGAGGGGACCCTGGCCGGGGGCCCCCCGGGGTCCGGGTGGGGGGGGGGCGGGGGAGGGATGGATGGAGTTGGAGGCCTGAGGAGGAGCGGAGGGGGCATGGGGACAAGGAGACTGGGTGGAGGCTAGGTAGTGGTGGAGGGGATTATGGATGACTGGAGCAAGGGGTCAGGATGGGGGGCTGGAGAGGGCCTGGTGGGGGCTGGGTAGTGGTGGAGAGGGCTATGGATGGCTGGAGCAAGGGGTCAAGATGGGGGGCTGGTGGGGGCTCGGTAGCAGTGGAGGGGACTATGGACGGCTGGAGTGGGGACTGGGTCAGGGGCTGGGGAGGGATGGAGGAGATTGGGGGACTGGAGTGGGGGCTAGGGACGGAGGGGTCTGGGGAGGTGTGGAGGAGGTTGGGGGGCTGAAGGGGGGTGGAGTGAAGATGGGGGAAGCTGGGGGCTGGGGGGTTAGGAGGGCTGGAGTGGGGCTTTGGGGGCAGGGACCTTAGGGAACGGGGATGGGGGCTGAGGACATGGGGAAAGAGGGGTCTGATGTGGGCACTAGTGGACGAGGTTGGGGTGATGTGGATTTGAGGCTGTGCTTCATTTGTAAGGAAAGAGTTGGTGGGGCTCAAGCAGTTTGTTTTGCATTTAAAATTTAGCATTTAAAATAGTGCTGCCTAGAAAAAATTGTCTTTTTAATTTGGCAGGGACCACACTTGGAGGCTGGCTGTGTGAAAGGGATTGCCAATGCAAAAAGTTTGAGAACCACTGCTTTAGGAGTGATACAAAGCTTGGTTCATTATCCCTTGTAAAATGATTTCAGCTTTTCAGATAGAAGGTGCTATGGAAAAGTGAGGCCTGATTTTATCAATCACAAGTCATGGTGATTTTAATGCCATCTTTCCTTTTCTATCTATGTTCAAATAACATATTTCCAGTTACTTCAACCAACACCCAAGCTATTGGCAATGCTACAGAAGTCATATACTCTTGAAGTCTTCATTATAGCTTTGTGTATGTTAGCATTTTTTAGGAAAGTTTCCATCAGGGATAAGACCAGTGGAAACCATATGGTAGATAAGTTCCAAATAGGTAGCCGTGTTAGTCTAGTTCAGCAAAACAAACAAGGAGTCCTGTGGCACTTTTAAAGACTAACGAATGTATTTATTGCATGAGCTTTCATCATCATACTTGAGTTAATGAAGCAGGGGAAGGGGTGATCTGATGGTCTTGTGTTTTGCAGTGTTTGCTAGTGTGTGACAATAATTGCTATACACATAAATGCCATATAAAATTATAAATATTTTTAGGGAGCGATAACTGATGCATGTGGTACTGAGAAGTGGTTGCAAATGCCTACCTGGGCTCGGGCCCGCACATGCATGAAGGGGGCCCAGACAATATGGGAAGGGGGCCCGGAGATTAGGAAGGTTCCGGGGCCCGTCAAATTATACTTTAACCACTGGTGCAGGGCACATTCATGAGTTCTTGGAATCTGATTTGTCCAAAACCAGCCACTTCTTCAAAAGATTTTTTTGGGAAAATGCACTTTATTACATAGAAAAAGTAACTATTATTAAGTTCTGTCAGGTTCACATTTTATGTTTTGTTTTGCATTGTAACCTCTTGTTTCCACCACTCTATCTTGTCTCTAGTTAAATCTTTATTCTTTCTTAATTAAACCTACCTTCGTTTTATCTTCAGTATTTACAAATGCTGTGTGGTTTACAGGAGTAGTGGTTGGAGGTAAAAATGGTAAATCGTTGTACACTGCACTTTTGGGTACAGAGGACCTGTAATTTCAGCGAGTAGCCAGTGTCAGGGACTGGATATCACAGGGAAACAATTCAAAGGCAGACTTGGAGATTGAAATGCCCTTATTGTTAACCGGCAAGGTGAAAGAAGGGCTGGCATAAGCCCAGAGGAAAGTGCTTGATTGGCTGGCAGTGCGACAGAGCTGACACCCAGCTACCACAAGGAAGACTCCCTCTGTGGAGGCAGAAGAGGTAACAAGGTGACTCACAATCCTGGATGCCCTGAGAACCATCACAAAAAGACTGAGGATAAGGGGCCCATGATAACTTTACTGAAGTTGGTTGGATTACACCTGGGATGATTTAGATTCAAGGGATTGAAACTTCAGGAAGAAACAACACTGATGGAGAAATGAAGGTGAGAGAACCTCTCAATAACACATTAATTAATCAGCATGCAAATGAAATCCTCTGTAGCACATATCAATACCGAATTGTTTGCTGCAGTAGAGTCATTTTGACATCAGCACTGGTCATTTTATATTCTTTTCATTTTTAAGAAAAATAAGTCACATTTGGTTCCCATATGTAGATGATCCTGTTCAAATGAGGATTGTTAGGGGCTGAATAATCCTGCAGTTTAGGAACATTGTGATGTGCAGTGTCCAAACAGCAAAGAAGTTTAGTTTTTTGTTTTCTCTTGTTAAAGGGCAAATCCTGCCTTAATTTCCAAGCCACAGAAGGTCCCCTGGCAGCAAAATTACTGCAGTTCTACTGTGCCAAGGACAGGGTTAAGATTTCAGTAGGCACTGCAGGTGATGTTCACATTGCTCAGCTCCACAGTGGCTCCCAGCATGCCAATGTATAATAGAGGGAAGGTATGGGATAGATGCCAGATTCTACTGTTGTGTGGGCATTTGGGTGGCAGTGGCTTCTGTGGAATAGCATGGCAGAATGGAAGGGGGAAAATTACTTCCCGGTGCACCTAGCCAACTCCTGAGCTGGTTACTTCAGCTGGGCACTGAATTTGCCCTTAAGTGCTTTCTTTCCCAAGCACCCCTGCTTTGGGGCAGGATGAAATCACCGCTAACTCCACCTGTGGGAAGACAGCAAGGGATCTTGAGGAAAGTTGCTGATAGTGGATTTTTTTCTCATTTTGAATCCAATGTGAAATAATGTGAGCAGTTTCTGAACAGTATAAGGAGCCTGTTCTGCCACTGATGCGCTGCATAAATTCCTCCTTAAAATACATTTTACGATGTAGCTTTTCAACACTAATCCTCCAGGGGAATGTAAAATTAGGGGGGAGGGCTGTCTTTTAAATTCTGAGGTCACAAATTCCAGTCCTCTTTTATCCAGAGAATTTTGTTTCTCCTTTCTATTGTCTTAAAAGTCCATGTAGCTCCTTGTAGAAGATGCTGTCTTCATCTGTATTTCTAAGCCAATCATACTGTCTATGCTCCACTCGTTAAAAATAATACAAAAAGAGAGACTAAAAACTGAAACTGTTCTCTTTAATTTTTCTGCTTTAAAAATATGAAAGTGGGTGAATTAGACTGATATCCACCACCCTGTGCATACTGAAAATATAAAAAAGTGTTTGTGATTTATATTATCTGTTACCTAACAAAGCAAGAGGGACCAAGGCTATAGAAGTATGTAATATGCATTTCATCCCCAGAAAAGCCCACTCTATAAATGGTAGCTAAGTAAAAACTCTACTAATATAGCCATAAGAAATCCATCATAATCAATCTTCTCTAAATTATTTATCAGTCTTGAGATTTAAAAGATTTATTTAACAAATTATTTGAGAAAGGAGGATTGTCTTTAACAATCCATTGTAGAGTTTTAACCCAAATAATGATATCATTGTAATTCTTAAATGGTTCCAAAAGAAGTGAGTATACACTGTGTGGTTGTAGAAATATACTAGAATAAAGGTGTTTTTACTGAGATTTGACATGCCATCTGGTCTAATCTGTCTTGGTGCTTTACTCAACATAATAATATTATCTTTCTATGAAATGTGAATTACTAGGTTACCACTTTAAAAAGAGAATGCATAAAATAGGAGTTAAATATATATGGGAAAAATCACCGGCTACTTTTAAGTTTGTCTACTTAAGAAAATACCCAATATCAAAGTATATTCAAGCCTAGATGAGTCCACAAGTGAATTAACTTACTCCATGAACACAAATTAGAAATTGTGATAAAAGTGATAATGAATTATGTAGTGATGGTAAAATATGGAAATAACTTTGCAGCTATTGTATGGTCTGATTTTATAATAGACATAATGACATAACATAAAGACATAAATAACATAATAACACAATGGATTTTAATTAAATCCAAGTGGAAAAAGACCCTCCTGGATCTCTCCCCAAAGCTGAGATTTTTGACAGTCATGATTAATGGTAACACACCCTCCATGGCTTGTAAACCTGAAAAATACTTATACATTTCAGTGTCTAATTTAGTCCCATCATCTGCTTTCAGCTATATGTCAGGTCAGCAGTACTGGTACAAAGCAATGGTGAAATCTAGTGCTCTATAGGTTGGTTATATATGTTTTCTAAAAAGTTGACATCTAAAAAAGTAAATAGGTACCAGAGTAGCAACTCTCATATCTGTACTTTCTCTTTCCTTCTTTAGGGTAAATTTAATGAAGTAACAACAAAACAATTAAAAGGTTCCTACCCGCAAAATTTCTTCAATACAGCTATTATCTCCTGTTCCACTGTCCTGTAAATAAAGAAGAAAATACTTTTAAAGTAAGAAATAACAAATGGCAGGTTTGAGGATATATGGCTACATGAGATACACTCAAGATTCAGGTATATTTTCAAGTCAGTGTCAAGTGTTTCTAGCATCAGAATCGTTGTGGTATACTACACTTTCTGTAGGAAAAGGCAATTTTTAAAAAAAAGTTTATTCTGTAAATGACTGTCCACAATATATTTTTATTCAGTCTATAAGATTCTGGGTAACATTTACTTTGGGTGTGGTTCATTCCACCTTGAATATATATTATGTGTATAGGTAAAATATTTACTGTATATAAACAGACCCAATATATTTACTATGAATTGATTTACAATAAATTAGTAACAATGACTGGACCCTTCCAGTAGTTAAAACTCCCACTGGTGGCCCAGGATAGGTTTGTTTCCATAAGGATTAGGCCTTGACTTCGCCTTGATATTGATTTTAGAGTTTAAAACAATAGACACTTTCATGAAATCAAGTGGTTGAATTGGAACTATGTTCAATGGGTAAATCAGGGGTACATCTACACTGGAGACTCTGTTAAGTTGACTTAACCAAGGTCGACTTTAAGTCGAGTTAAAGTTGACCTTGTTAAGTCGACTTAGAGAGTCCACAGCCCTGCGTCCACCCTGGCAGGTGCTAGGTCGACGAAGGAGTGGCCAGGAACTCTACAAGGGGGCCTGAAGGCCAATTAGGTTGGCTTAAGGGCTATCCCCCATCAACTCTGGCTTAAGTCAACTTAATACGGTTGACTTAAGCCTTAGGTCGACATTAAGAGGTGGTGTTGGTAAGTCGACTTAAGGAAGTGCTTAAGTCGACTTAATAAGGGCCCAGTGTGGACGCAGTGGTCTGTAGGTCGACTTAACTGCCCTTAAGTCAACCTAAGGCTCCAGTGTGCACGTCCCAAGGTTAGTAAAACTTGAGTTAGCAAACCCTGGATTTGTAGCCTAGGAGTGAGCCTCTACACTCATTTGTAAACCTAGGTTAGGAACTGTTGAACCACAGGTTCCAGCCTGGGACTCCAGTGTCTGCGCTTCACTATGCAGACCTAAGTCTGAACTGCATATATCCCAGACTTCTTAGCACCCTCCAAAAATGTGGCTGCTCTAGTCTTTTGTTCATGGCACAATGTAGGGAAAATTTCACTTTCCACCAAATTTGACTGTCAAAAGGACAAAGAAATTCAGACTCCCAGAGCATGAACCAGTGGGGCTGAGTCTACACTGCAAAGCGATAGGGCTTTAACCATGGGTAGATCAACGGGCTCAGCGGGTAGGCATCAATGGCTCAATGTCTAGCTGGCAACCGGTAATGAGTGGAGTGCCCCAGGGGTTGGTCCTGAGGCCAGTTCTATTCAACATCTTCATTAATGATCTTGATGATGGAATAGACTGCATGCTTAGTAAGACTGCGGATGACACTAAGCTGGAGGGAATGGTAGATACTCTGGAGGGCAGGGACAAGATCCAGGGAGACTTGGACAAATTGGAACACTGGGCCAAAAGAAACCTCATGAGGTTCAACAAAGACAAGTGCAAAGTCCTGCACTTAGGACGGAAAAATCCCATGCACTGCTACAGGCTGGGGACCGATCAGCTAAGTAGCAGCGCTGTAGAAAAGGACCTGGGGGCTATGGTGGACGGGAAGATGGATATGAGCCAACAGTGTGCCCTTGTTGCCAAAAAGGCCAATGGCATATTAGGCTGCATCAGTAGGAGTATTGGCAGCAGGTCGAGGGATGTGATAATTCCCCTCTATTCGACACTGGTCAGGCCGCATCTGGAATACTGTGTCCAGTTTTGGGCTCCCCACTAAAGGATGTGGACAAATTAGAAAGAGTCCAGCAGAGGGCAACAAAAATTATTAGAGGGCTGGGGCACATGACTTATGAGGAGAGACTGAAAGAACTAGGCTTATTTAATCTACAGAAGAGCAGACTGATGGGAGATTTGATAGCAACCTTCAACTACTTGAAGGGGTGCTTCAAAGAGGAGGGAGCTAGGCTGTTCTCGATGGTAACAGAGGACAGAACAAGGAGCAATGGTTTCAAATTACAGCTGGGAAGGTCAAGGTTGGATATTAGGAAAAACTTTCTCACTAGGAGGGTGGTGAAGCATTGGAATGGGCTGCCTAGGGAGGTGGTAGAATCTCCATCTTTGGAGATATTTAAGGCCCGGTTAGACAAAACCCTGGGTGGGGTGATTTAGTGGGCGTGGTCCTGCTTTTTAGCAGGGGGTTGGACTAGATGACCTCATGAGGTCCCTTCCATCCCTATTATTCTATGATTCTTTGGCTGCCCAGCTTGACTCAGGCTGGATCCTCCACCTTAGTGGGGTCCCCTGGGATCTTTGATCTGAGCCCTGGGTTAGCACAATTTGTGTGTAGATGGAAAGAAGGTTAGGCTTGAGCCTGAATTTGAACCCTGGGCTTACATTGCAGTGCAGAGTTACCCATAATGGATATCTGTTCACAATTATGAGGAGTTATCCATACAGGTCCTTAAGTCCATTCCTATAGAGCAAGTATATTTTTAGCTTTAACATGTGCCGAAAACCCATTGAAACCAGACCTTCTGCTTGCAGAGAATTAGTTGGAGTGGAATCTTGCTCTGTTATGCCCACTCCCCTGCCCTAACCGAACTCCCTTCCTCCCATCTTTACTCTAACACACCCTCTTTCTTTCTTGTGCTGTGCCGTGCATCTCTGCTAAAGCAGGCAGAACTGACAAGTGGGAAACCAGGTGCAGGAGGCTGTCTAGCTGCCTCGGCTAGGTTTATATGACTTGGAGATTCCTGCTAAACTGGGGGAATTCTCTAGGGGGTGTTTCCAACAGTTTAATTCACCTGACCCTGAAGAATACACCAAGTAAAATGATGTCTGTGTATGCAGAACACAGCGAGCTTAGCAGAGAGGAGAATCTGGCCCGACTCTTTTGTTTAACAGTGGGAGAGAAAAATCAATGTGTATATATTGTTATTTTTAATAATTACTTTTGAAGTGAGCTAGGAATTTTGGCCCAGATTTTCAAAGGTGATCAGTGATTCTGAGAGGTGCCCAACTTGAGATATATGCCTGATTTTCTGAAGTGCTGAGCACGTGCTTTCTGAAAATCAGACCCCTCTAAAACATCTCAATTTAGAGACCTAAAATCACTAGCCACTTTTTCAAATTTTGTACTTACATGTTATTGTCAGCCAATTGCTGTTTACCCTACTTCTCCATGTTAATACTATGGTTCTCCCAGAAAATCAGGCTGATTGCAGACCTTAATACAATAATCAGGATAGTCAGCTTCCTGGCAGAGTGGAGGAAGGGTCTTAATTCATATGCTCTGGAAGTCTAAGGGACATAGCCAAAGTCAGAATGAAAGTAGCCATATACAAGCAGAGAATAATTTATGTTTCATAAATTTCTGTGACTTTTGCTATGTCTGGACTAACAATACAACAGAAACACTTTGATGCTGCTAATAAAGTTAGCTAATAAGAACAAAACACATGAAGGAAAATCACAACATTCTATGAACTTTCTTTTTTTCCCTTCACTAGCTGATTTATTATTCCTCTTTCCCTGGAGTTCCCCACACCCTAGAAACCTGTTCTATGCTTAGTCATCACACCAGCATCATCTAACAGTTGAGCACATACAGCCCTCTGGACATACCACATGCCCTGTTTGCAGGGGAGTGAGTCTCCTGCTTCACCAAAAAACTACGGTTCATATCTGCTCTCTCTTTACAGAAGGCACTAGATGCAGCTTGCATAATACACTATGCTGATGATCCTGCAGCAATGTGATCTCACCTGATGCTGCATTATTGCTTAAGATCAAAATACTAAAGTTGAATAGATGAGATTTGCTTATAACCAGATTTAGAAATTATCCATTTTGTGTTTTAAAATTAATTCTCTCTCTGCCAAGTGTAACCAAATAAGTTTGAAAATATTTACTAGTAACAGATTTGTCCTTTCTAATGCCATGGAACTAAGCCAAAAATACCGTCCCCTGGCCCATTTCACTTCAAGGCAGAAAATAAAAATCTTTTCCTTCCCACAGTTATATCTTGATCCAAGTGGTCTGAAAGTCTTCCAGTGGGTGATAAGGAAACAGAAACAAAAGGCCCAGGCAAACAGAAGTAAACATAGAGACATTATTTGAAAAAAGTCTCTATTCTCTTCATATTCTGAATATTGTTGTCCTATGGTCTTGCCCTGTTAATAACATACAACACTGCATATACAAATTTATCTAAAAGATTACATTGCATTTTTTTTCCACTTTGGAAAATGGCACTTATATCCACAAGTTTCTGAGCTCAGCATGCTGAATTTTACCTTGCAATAATATTTTAATAAAATTTTTACATGAGAGTAAATTCTGTTTGTAGTTTGCATCAAAAGGTGATCTATTTGAGGGTTTGCCGCAAAAGAGCAACAAGCTTGCACATACGATGGTTGTGTCCAGGAAATAGATGGTTGGGGAGGAAATTTTAAAAAGAGCTGAATCTTTATAACAAAACACCAACTTCCCACAGCTCCCCTGACCTGTTTACTTAGTGCTCAGTAAAGGATCTATATTTTAAACAGAAAGATAAATTAGTTTTTCATTATTTGCATTTAGATTTTATATTGCACATTATTGCAAAAATGTAACCCCTCTGACTATGGAATTGTGGCAAGGCAAAATATGGACTGTCTTGTTATGGAAAAACCTTCACACCAAGTATGTACACAAGAGAAGAGCCAAACAAAGGAAGTCATTTAGACATTTGATCACCCTTTTTAGCATACGGAATGGAAGAAGGTTCCCCAGCAAGCAGTCTAGAACTTTTAGACAGGTTCTTTGCATGTTAGCCTGATCTTGACTAAGTAATGATGAATGATGTCATATGTTAGCAATTTATTATAACTTTGCCTCATTACAATTTTTTTTAATTGTTTTTTAT
This sequence comes from Pelusios castaneus, assembly GCA_007922175.1. Lineage (NCBI taxonomy): Eukaryota > Metazoa > Chordata > Testudines > Pelomedusidae > Pelusios > Pelusios castaneus. The sequence goes on from ML685801.1 coordinate 5,953,312, forward strand.
TACTCGCAGCAAATACTACCTCTCCAGTCTTTCATCTACTTATGTGACTGGATCTGCCCATTTTAAACTGCATTCTGCTGCTAGTGTTATTTCAGTGTGTACTATACTGGACCTGAATACATTTATGTTAAGAGTGCCCAGAATCTGAACAACGTGATCGTTTTTCCCTCTTGATAATGTGCATACTTGAACAATTGTACATTTTAATTGCTCGATTTGGGGGAAGGTGGCTGGGGTTTGTGGAGTTGCTAAGCTGTTCCTAACTTAGTATTTAGACTAACATGGATGAACCTGATTCATTTGCCTATCATTGCATTTAGAAATCTGTCATAACAGACTCACCTCCCTGAATCTCCAGTGACCCCTCAGTGAAATGCTGGCAACTCTGGTTCCCTTATCAAAGGCAGTGGGCATGATTCCTTTAGTTCTTTGATGCTTTTCCCATTACCTTCATTTCTCAGTCAGGGCAACCCCACAAAACACTAACCATTTGTACGCACGCACGCACACACACATAGAGTCTGGCAGGAAGATGAGAGAATCTGCAGCCGAGGATAACAGCAGTTATTACTGAAGAAATAGCCAGGAGCATAACATCATTGATAACACAAGGAGCTAATTACCATGCAAAGCACAGAGTGCTGTAAGAAACAAGGCTGAATAAAAGCTACACCAAATTTTTGGGACATGAGTTATAATTTCAAGAAAGCTACATCTGTACTCATTTTATTTTATACCATTCCTTATTTTTTTCCTTACCAACAGCTGTCAGACTGATGTATAAAGGAACTTCTATGAAAAGAATTCCCTATTTATGAGACTTTCCTTTTCCCCTCAAATCTTTACACTGAAAAAGGGAGAACAATCTACAACAGCTACCTAGTTTATTTTAGGCTGTCTAGATTTGGAGCAGGGGGTGTGAGTCCCACATGCTCACGCTAGCTCTCATCAAGCCAGCATGCTAAAAATAACAGCGTATTAACCACTGTACCACAGGCAGTGGTGAGGGACATTATGGATTAGTCATCCAAATACGTGTGGATAGGGGGCAGAAGAGGTAGACATAGTGCTAGTAGAATGAGAGCTAGAGCAAGTATGTCTGTAGGAGTTGGGTATCACATCTCTAGCTCCAGACGTGGCTTTAGTGAAAGGGATATTTATGCCCAAAGTTTTTTATATTATTATTTCTCTTGCATCATGTACGTCTACTAACTCACCAAAACCTTTTGCATTTTGTCTTCGTTGTACATTAAAAATTATTAAAATATTTTAAATGTTGAGATACACCCAATTCACCTCTCATATCTCTGTCCGCTCAGTTCGACTCCTTCTTGCCATGCTGGCATTAAAAAGCTGGCAATCTGCAACCAGCTTGGTGTCAGCTGGGGTACGTTTGGGTTCCTTTCTAAAGTAGATTTCTGACTGCAAGGATTCAACACTGTTCTAACACCCTCCTGATACATCCGTACCACCCACACCTCTCACAAACTCTGTTAAGAGATACAAGCTGAAATGGTAGGTGAAGGTTACATTATTAAACAATGTAAGCTCATGCTTTGGGAATTTATACATGTAAAGCAAATTTAAGTTGGATGTGGTAACTGATGGCCATTTGGCCATGAACTCTGATCTGCACATATATCAAAAATTTGTTTCTATAGTCTACAAGAGAGTGAATCATTATTTCAATGTGGAAAATTTCCCAAGTTTTAAAAGGAATAAATGTCTTGAAACATGGAAAGTACTTTATATAGGGACAACTAGTGCCGCTTATGGCCCAGATCCTCAAAAAATGTTAAGTGCCTAACTCCTATTGAAATCAATACGATGCCTATATTACTAAAGGAAGTGTACAGAAGGACTGTGGACCAAGTTCTTAATAAAAAAAAAAGGCATCCATTCCCGTTATTCATTCCAACCTCAGATTCACCACTGTGCCACACAAGTGTTTCCCTCTTCTTGCTGTCATTCTTCCAGAGCAGGGGACAACAAACAACCCAAAGGATAAGAAGAGCCATTTTTAAAAATTCCTTCAGTAACCAAGGGTATGTCCACACTGGAGCCTTAGGTCGACTTAAGGACGATTAAGTTGACCTACAGACCGCTGCATCCACATTGAGCACTTATTAAGTCGACTTAAGCGCTTCCTTAGGTCAACTTAATAACACCAACTCTGAAGGACAACTTAATGCTTAAGTGAACCTTATTAAGTTGACTTAAGCCAGTGTGGACAGAGAGTGCCCTTAAGGGCCTCCAGGCCCTGGTGCAATGTGGGACAGCTACCCACAATGCACCATTCCTCTGTCGACTTAGCATCTGTCAGTGTGGATGCTAGCAGTCGCCTGGAGTTTTCAGTGTGGACTCTCTAAGTCAATTTAACAAGGTCGACTTAAAGTCGACTTAAAGGCGACCTTGTTAAGCCAATTTAACAGAACCTCCAGTGTAGACGTACCCCAAGTGTGTTGAGAGCTGCAATGGGTGTAGCCTCCCGGTGTGGGAGCTGGGCCAGGGTGGCTGGTGGGGTGGGGGGAAAGGAGTCCAGAATCAGGAGCGGGTCCCCCACAGGGTCCCCCAGTGGTGGTGGGGAGCCTGGTGCAGGCTGCCCACAGGGTCCCCCAGTGACGGGGGTAGGGGTCCTGGAGCCACAAGGGGGCAGCCAAAGAGCCACATCCAGCTCCGGAGCTGCAGGTTACAGACCCCTATTCATGCCTATATTCAACATTTCCTACCTCATGTAAAAACGCTATCTCTGCGTTCTGATTTTAGATAGGAGCTGCTAGTGACATCCCTAGTTTGGATGCCTAATACTTTCCATTATAATTATAAGCCCTGTTTTCATTTGTTTATAAGTTTGCAGCATTTGTATAGTTTGAGTTGCAATATAGTATGTTTGCTCTGTCTTAGTGTTGTTCTTTAGGAGCCAGGAAAATTTCGGCCAAAACAAACTAATTTTTTGAATAAGACTAGGGAAAAACAGGGAGTTTTGCCAGTCTTAAATTTCCTCCTCTGCAACCATTTCTTTGAAGAACGTTCACGGCTACCCCTTTGGAATTTGACTACATGGAGTAATACCTATAAGGAACATGAAGTTGAAATCTGGCATGTTGAGATTGCGGGGTCAGAGAGGTGCCTTTCACTGCAATTAGACTTGGCAGAGTTATAAAACTGAAGAATTCCATTTGCTCATGCTTAGTAGGGTTTGTTAGAGACTTGCTGCTTAGATCTCAGAATGCTCCATTTATACTGAGCATGTTAAAGTGCCAAAAAATTCCCCAATGTGATAACTGCATTGAGCACACTCCCAGGCACAGAGTTAGAGCTCAAGCTGAGGAGGAGACAGTGTAACGGTAGGAGCAGAAATCGCATCCACCTTTTAGATTTAGAGGAGGGCAGGAACTATAGTAAGAGCCAGAACTATAGCTGGCAGAAACTCTCAATTTCCATTTCATGGTAAACTCCAACATTTTGAAATTTGTTTTCTTTCCAAATAAAAACAAAACCCTCAAAATTGCCCGCAAAAGAAAAGTTTTGAAAAATTGTTTTGTAAAAATTGTAGTTTTGTTCTGATTTCTACTTTTTAAAAATCTTACAACATAATATATAAAATTAAATACAGAACAAGTAATTTCAAAATAAAGTACTGAAATATTTCATTCTGATAAAGTAAAAACATTCCCTTATTGAAATGCTATTTTTAAAAAAACATCACAACATTTAATCAAAACCGACACAGAAAATTCAAAGTGGAAAGTTTCAATTTCAACTAAAAAAATTTTCTCAAGGAAAACATTCCATTGAAAAAAAATTGACCTGCTATTATAAGAGCTGATCCCTTTCCTTTACTAAAAAGCAGAGGGAAAGCTCCCCTTTTCCTCTGTGGCTCATGAGAACAACATTCTCTCGCAACTCCCTTTTTCTCCTGGGAAGTTGCAGTGACAGCTGCCCATACTGTTTCAATCGACTTTTATCCCTGCAAAAAGATGTGCTGGGTCACAGGAGAAGATGACAAGTCAGAATCATAGAAGATTAGGATTAGAAGGGACCTCAGGAGTTCATCTAGTCCAACACTCTGCTCAAAGCATGACCAACCCCAACTCAATTATCCCAGCCAGAGTTTTGTCAAACCGCATGTTAAAAACCTCTAAGGATGGAGATTTCATCATCTCCTTAGGCAACTTATTCCAGTGCTTCACCACACTCCTAATGAAATTTTTTTCTAATATCCAACCTAGACCTCCCCCACTGCAGTCTGAGACCATTGATCCTAGTTACGTTATCTACTACCACTTAGAACAGCCTCGTGCCATCCTCTCTGGAATCCTCTTTCAGGTAGTTAAAGGCTGCTATCAAATTTCCCCTCATTCTTCTCTTATGCAGACTAAACAAGCCTAGTTCCCTCTGCCTCTTCTGGTAAGTCATGTGCTCCAGCCTAATCATTTTTGTTGCTTTCTTCTGGATTCTCTCTAATTTGTCCACATCCTTCCTGTGGTGAGGGACCCAAAATTTGACACAATGCTCTAAAATGTGGCCTCACCAGTGCTGAATAGAGGGGAGAATCACTTTCCTCAATCTGCTGCCAATGCTCCTACCAATGCAGTCCAATACACATCAGCCGTCTTGGTGATAAGGGCACACTGTTGACTCATATACAACATCTTGTCCACTGTAACCCCAGGTCCTTTTCTGAAGAACTGCTCCCTAGCCAGTTGCTCCCCAGTCTGTAGCAGTGCATGGGATTCTTCCATCCTAAGTTCGGGACTTTCTACTTGTCCTTGTTGAATCTCATCCAGTTTCTTTTGCCCCAATCTTCCAATTTGTCTAGGTCATGCTGTATCCTATTGTCATCCTCCAGGGTATCTACCACTCCCCCCAGATTGGTGTCACCTGTAAACATGCTGAGGAAGATTTTGAACAAAATCAGCCCCAGCACCGATCCCTAGGGGACTCTGCTTGTTAACAGCTGCCAACTGGACACTGAGCCTTTGATCACTACCTGTTGAACCCAATGATCTAGCCAGCTTTCTATCCGTCTTAATAGTCCATTTATCCAACCCATACTTCTTTGCTTATAAGAATATTGTGGAAGGTCATATCAAAAGCTTTGCAAAGTCAAGGTATATCAAGTCCACCACTTTTCTCACATCCACCAAGTCAATCATCTGATCGTAGAAGGCAATCAAGTTGATTAGGCATGACTTGCCCTTGATGAATCCATGCTGACTCTTCCTCATCATCTTCCTCCATGCCAAGTGCCTCACAATGGATTCCTTGAGGACCTGCTGCATGGTTTTTCCACGGACTGAGGTGAGGTTCACCGTCTGTAATGCCCCGTTCCTCCTCCTTCCCTTTTGTGAAGATGGGTACTATATTTGGTATTTTTCCAATCATCTGGGACTTCCTCCAATTGCCATGAGTTTTCAAAGATAATGGCCAACGGCTCTGCAATCACATCAGTCAACTCCCTCAGCACCTTTGAATGCATTGCATCCGGCCCCATGGACTTGTGCACATCCAGCTTTTCTAAATAGTCCTGAACCTATTCTTTCAGCACTGAGGGTTGCTCACTTCCTCCCCATCCTGTGCTGCCCAGGGCAGTAGTCTGCAAGCTAACCTTGTCTGTGAAAACAGAGGCAAAAAAAATTGGGTACTTCAGCTGCTTCCACATCACTTGTCACTAGATTGCCTCCCCCATTCTGTAAGGGGTCCACACTTTCCCTGACCTTTTTCTTGTTGCTAACATACCTATAGAAACCTTTCTTTTTACTCTTCATGCCCCTTCCTAGTTGCAACTCCATTTGTGCTTTGGCCTTTCTGATTTCACTCCTGCATGCTCAAACAGTATTTTTATATTTCTCCCTGTTAATCTGACCAAGCTTCCGCTTCTTGTAAGCTTCCTTTTTGTGTTTAACCTCACTGAAGACTTCTTTGTTGAGCCAAGCTGTTTGTCTGTCATATTTGCTATTCTTTCTGTACATCGGGATGGTTTGTTCCTGTGCCCCCAATAAGATTCCTTTAAAATACATCCCGCTCTCTTGGATTCCTTTTACTCTCATATTAGTGTCTCAGGGGATCCTTCCCATCAGCTCCTTGAGGGAGTCAAGTCTGTTTTTCTGAAGTTCAGGGTAGATGTCCTGCTGTTCTCCTTTTTTCCTTTAGTCAGGATCCTGAACTCGATCATCTCATGGTCACTGCTGTCCAGGTTACCACCCCTTCTACTCCCCCTACCAATTCTTTTCTCTTTTTGAGCAGTAGGTCAGGAGGAGCATGCCCCCAGTAGGTTTCTCCAGCACGACCACCAGGAAGTTGTCCACAACATTCTCCAAAACCTTTCTGGATGATCTGTGCTCTGCTGTATTGGTCTCCTAGCAGATGTCAGGAGGATTGAAGTCCCCCATGAGAACCAAGTCCAGTGATGCAGAGACTTTCACTAGTTGTCTGAAGAAAGCCTCATTTACCTCATCCTCTTGGTCTGGTAGCCTTTAACAGATGCCCACCACTAAATCACCCTTGTTGCTTGTGCCTCTACACTTAACCTAGACACTCTCAACAGGCTTTTTCTCCAGTTTCATACTGGAGCTCTGAGCAATCATACTGCTCTCTCACATACAGTACAACACCTCTACCTTTTCTCCCCTGCCGGTCCTTCCTGAACAGTTTATACCTATCCATGAGAGTGCTCCCTGAGTTATTCCACCAAGTGTCGGTTATTCCAGTCACATTATTGCTCCTTGAGGGTGCCAGAACTTCCAATTCCTCCTGCTGGTTTCCCAGGCTTCTCGTGTTCGTGTATAGTTGTAGTCTCTTCTGTGGCACTTACTAGTGTTGCTGATTCTGTACTTCACTGCCCACATTATTCAGCAATGCCTCATGTACCTACTTTAGGAGGCAGACAAGCAATGAACTGGGATACATCAGGCATGGTTAGCAGCTTGTCAGTATTTTCTGGCAACCTCTTGTTCTTTAGAATTTCAACTTTTACAAATAAGAAAAGACAGAAAGTTGCACAGGAAGCTTCAGTTGGCATCTCCTATCTTTTCAGTGCTTGCCTTCACAACCTCAGTTCTTTGCATGGGATTTAAAATACAATTGGTTTCAATCTCTAAAAATAGCTATTCTTAGGCTTTGTATTACTCTCTTTTGGAGCTATGTCTTGCTCTAATTTTACAAAAGTCTTCCTATTGTTTTTTTCTAGGAAGGCAGCTGAATTTAAAACCAGGGCTTTGGAATGAAAAAGCAAGCTTTGTAATGAAAGTGTTGTCCTAATTAAAAGAGAAAGATTATTAAGACCCATATAATTCACAATGATTGTTAATAAACTCAATCCTTTAAATTAATATATTCATTATCTTTCTGAAATGGATTTTTTATATTTATTATGGAGATTATTTTTCATATCATGGAACCTTGCAACAATGCTTTTGCCTCAGAAAGGAAGAGGAGAAAGGTTTACAAGGATTTTGTTTTAAGAAGGCTTAGAAGTGTGTACTGAAGAGAAAACATATCTTTGCTCTGTGGAAAGGATCTGGATATCTCAGTCCTGGATCACATAGCAATCTGAGTGCTAACATAACCCAGGTACTGTACAGGAATTGAGATTCTCCCTGGATACAACGATGAATGAAATGGGAACACAAAATCATCTAATACATATGCAGTACAAGCTGCTTAGAACAAGCTAATTGGACAGAGCCTGTTTTGTTCATCTTAACTGATATATACATATTCCAGGGGTCGGCGACCCCCAGCACATGTGCCATAGCTGGCATGAGGGCCGAGCCTAAGTGGCACACGGAGCCACTCAGGTTCCCCCATTGGCCCTGCAAACCGTGTGGCCAGCAGCTGCGGCATGCGGCTGAGGGTCCCTGCTGGCCCTGCCCCTTTGCTGGACAGCAGGAGGAGAGGGGAGCAGGGCGGGTCACGATGCCCCGGCCCACCCAGAGCCGTGCCGCTTCTGGCAGGGCAGAGCCGGCCCCGGACATGGCCGGCAAGAGGGCGAATCAGGTCGGCCCGCCCAGAGCCGCCGTTGCTGGCGGGCAGCCTCTGGTTCCTGGCCCCAGCTCCTGCCAGCTGTTGCGGCTCTGGGTGGGCCGACCCGATTCGCCTTCTTGCCAGCCATGGCCGGGGCCAGCTCTACCTGCTGGCAGTGGCGCGGCTCTGGGCTGGCCAGGGCAACGTGACCCACTCCCGTCTCCTCCTGCCATCCAGCAAAGGGGAGGGGCCAGCAGGGGCCAGCAGCTCTGTGCCGCCCGTGCAGATGGGAGCCGGCCCTGAGGCAGGGAACTGGAGGCCGCCCACTGGCTGATGCCAGCCTAGGCCCTTTTGGCTCCGCCCCCAGCACCTGCTGAGGGTGCGGTGGGTGGGGCTGGCACAGGGGCCGGCAAAGGTTGCCGACCCCTGATATATTCAAAGCAACTCAAGAGTTATTTGGGAGTTTCCAGCTGGGTAAGGAAAGTGGTATTTGGTGACACAAGGTGATGGGGAGCCTTCAGAGAAGGAAGGTAATGGTGGAAATTGGAAAACCATAGAACATGGTGGTTCCCAAATTTCTTCACAGTACAGATTGCAAGAGAACCTCAGCTTTACAAATACCCCTCTTACAAAAGGATCAGTTATATTAACTATTTTTCTTGCCAGACAAAACAAGCCTAATTCTCTCAGCCTTTCCTTATGAGTCATGTGCTACAGCCCCCTAAGCATTTTAATGTTGCAAATGAGATTGTCTCATGGACTACCTCTCCTTCTATTAATGATTGCATGGACTCACCCTCCCCCCCCATTGTTGTTCAAATAACATGCCAGTGACAACTACAGCAAGCAATTTCATGGAAAAGAAACATTCACACAGTATTTAATATTGACAAGTTCCAAAGGGGTAGCCGTGTTAGTCTAGTTCAGCAAAACAAACAACAATAAAAAGTGCCATCAGACTCCTTGTTTGTTTTATTTAATACTGGTAGTTCTCCATCTTCTGAGACAGGGAGCACAGTTTGGGAACCACTACCATAGACAAATAATGGAGAGAGAAAAGAGGACACATTTAGTAATGGCAACAACATTTTTTTGCAAACTATAGCTTAAAAAACAGCACATGCTGCACAGCAAATGATTTTGGAAATCCACTGTTCTTTGTATTATCCAATTGTTCAGATAAATTACAGACCTGAGCTACCAAAATTGGGAATAGGAGTTTTGGCCATTTAAGGCTTCTGGTAAGATTTTGTTCTGTGCCTGAGTGTTAGGGTATGTCACATGACAGGGGTGACAGTTGCATGAGCTGACGGACCCAAGCTAGCTCTGGTCTAGCTATCTTGAAGACAATATTAGTGAAGCCTCAGCAGAGTGGGCAGAAGCACAGAGTATTCAGGCCTGCCTGGGCCCCGGCTACATGCTCCAGTGGCTGCAGCTTCATTCTTACTGTTATTTGAACTAAAAGGAACTCCCGTCTGTCTATAGTGCAGCAGTCACACCTCCAGCTGCGGTGTAGATATACCCTCAGAGGCACAGTGCATAATTTGTAGCCCAAGGTGAATGGGGCCAATGTTGGTTTTATTCCATCTTTCTGCATTCCCACTTCTGGGCTGCTTGGGAGGCTGGAGTGGCCTCTGGACAGTTTATACAGCATGGGGTCCTATCTAATTTACAGCAGCCATTGAGCAGCCCTATGGGCTTCAGCGCCGCCAAATATCTCTGCAGCAGGACAGCCACCAACATATCTTTTCCTGTCCTGAACACCAGGGCTTGTGAAGGGACCCCTGGAGGACAGCCTTATGCCTGTCTTCCACAGCATTGCACTGGGGCAATCCCCTCTCCAATGAGAGGGCTTTTAGTGTCCTTTACACCGCTCTGGACCTTTTCCAGTGCAAATGGAACAGAATAGAAGGGAGGGTCTCCCTATCCAGGTTCAGGCACTGTGTCTAATATAAGTTGCACCTATTGTGCTTTCTATTTATAGAGGTACCCAGAATGTCTTTTTTTTCATACAGGAGTATGGTTCTGCAAGTAGAGTGGGTGAAAACGAAAGAACAGCCAGGCTACATTAACTATTCCATCTTTCCATCTCGGTTGAACTAAGAATGTGAAGATGCTAATAGCAAAAGAGACTTTGTCAGGTAAGCGTGTTAACGGATTATGGTGGGTGGTTTACAATTTTAAAGTAAAAATTCCCTCAAAACCCCTTCTACCATCCCTAGGAACAATGGAACAATCCATTACCACAGCCACGCTGGTAACACTTCATCATATAAAAGCAGCGAGGGAACGTCAAGTGAATGGTGCAGGCAGATGGGTTGAGCAATTTAACAGACTTTAACGTTTTATTCATAAAAAGCACTGCAGCCCAGCAACAATAAAAGGGAGCATAATGAAGGCAAACTGCACTGTTCTATTAATAAAATATAAAGGGTTTATTGTTATTGGGAAAGGGTGACTATCAAATCAATACAATGTCATAGCATATTAATGTTATTCCACACTAATGAAACAATGGATGCCGGTGTGATTACACTCTTTTGCCACGTAACTGAAAAATATAAGAAGATAGTAGTAATTAAAACTGCAACTACAATATTAGGTGCCTGATCCTGCAAAGTGCTGAGTGAGGGGCCGGAATCCCACTGAATACGTCAGGAGTACAAGGCACTCTGCACTTAGCAGGAAGCACTCAACAGATTGCAGAACTGAGTCCTTATGCCCCCTTCACCACTAAAAATTATGTCACTCCAAGGGAGCTAATTGGAGTCCTCTGGAAATGCCTTCCACCTAGCACATTTACTACTGTACTGCATTATATTACTGCGTACTGTAAGTGTATTACATTGATTAGTTGTTTGTTTACTGGAAAGTTTCCATAATGGAAACTAGAGTCTTTTGTCTTTGTAATAGGTAAAGCCCTGTTGGTGAAAGTACAAGCTTCTCAGATAGTCCACAAAGGCTGTCAGCAGTAACTGAGAGGGACCTTCTATGTGACTGACAGAGTTAGCCTCCATTCCCATTCAATTCTTGGCCTCTCTGTTACAGAGACTGTCGCAGTGCCAAGTAGCATCAACTGGAATGATGTATTTTTTTGTGATGCAGATACTTGTCCCCTAAGAACTGGACTGAGACCACCCTATTTTGTAATATATTGAGTGTATTTGTCCAGAAAGAATATACAGTAATCTAATACACACTGTAAAGTGGCAACATTTAGAGAAATACTGTTGAACTATTAATCTTTCTGTAATGTAATATGGATATACCACCAGCGACTATAATATCCAATTAATTAAATGGATCAATTTGCCAAAAGATCTTTTTAAAAAGGTTTTAATTAACAATAAATCAATAAAACTATTCAACATGAAAATCAATTACATCCCCATTTACATTATTTAACTCCAAACATTTCTGTTTTGTGTGCTTGTAATTAGCAAGCTATAAAAGATGCCATAAATAGGAGCATAATGAGAAGAACTGTTTATAAATGATAATTGGTATTCATTTCCACTGAGCTAAAGGTTATGTGATTACAGAGTATCAAATAAAGGGTTAAACCTATTAGTGGTGGAAGGCTTTGGAATAAAGAATTCTGTAGAAACCTGTCCTGAATATAAACGCCTCCTGGCTAAAAGGGACCCCCAAAACAATGTGTGACTGAAACTCTAATGCCTGAGGAGCATGGAAGGCTCCGCCTTAAGATATGCTCAAAACCATTTAGCAATGACCAAATGGGAAGCAAAAAACTCTTTTTGGGGGACCTGAAAAAGGATAAAAAAGGAGTGTTAATCCTGAATTCCTCCTCCCAACAGAGGTAACCTTCAGGGCCCTGAAGACTTTAGCACAAAAGGAAGGGAAAATAATATTCAGATTCCTACAAAAATCTGAATTAATTCTGGTGCAAAAACTGAGAGCAGGGCAAAGGACTAGTGTATCATTGTGCAAAACAAGAAATTCAGCTTCACTGACTCTCCGTGTGGACAGGAAGGGCCACCAGAAAGGCCACTTTCATTGAGGGCCAAAATAAGGATATTGATGCCAGAACATCCAAGGGAGCAGTACAGAGCCTAAAGCAACTACAATGAAATAGTCTAGATTCTCAGGAATTAAAATTAGTCTAGGCTTCATCTACGTCTGCTCCAGCGTTCTGACAAACCAGGCTCCTCATGGGGAAGTAAGGTATTGGGGGAGGGGCACTAAGGAGGAGTTTTTTATTGCTGAAGCTTGCCTTCTCACTTTTCTCAGAGAGAGACTTATCTAATCTTAACTGAAAAAGTCTTCAAGACCTGGAGAACAGTGAAAATTTGACTTTCCAAACCTAACCATTCAGGAGCCCAAGAAAGTACCTCAAGTTAAACAGCCCATAGAAGTAGACAGCAGAGTGTCTATCAGTATGGAAGATAAACCAAAATAGCCCAAGGCTCTTCTCTCACCAAATCAGACTTCTGCATACAATTACATACAAATCTGGACTCCCAGCGCCACCAGGCTTCCTGCCACTGAGCTGACTCCTGGGCTGACTGGCTCCCCAGGTGAACCAGTTCTTCAGGTAACAGGCTCTTAAAGTGTAGCCACCCTGTTAAGTCGACTTAACAAGGTCGACTTTAAGTCTTAACAGAGTCGACTTAGCAAGTGTAGACATAGCCAAGAAGTCCTGTGGCTCTTTTAAAGACTAACAAATTTATTTCTCACATGTGCTTTAGTGGGTGTCATACAGGGCTCGACAAATTTCTTTTGAATCTAGGAGCCAGCCCAAAAATTAAGGAGCCAGATAAATGCCAGGGAACAGGGAGCAGCCCCCTTTCCCCTGGCATGTCAGGAGCAGCAAAAAGCGCACCCTGCAGCAGGGTCTGTTTCTCGCCGCTCCTGACATGCCATAGGAATGAATGGGGGCTGTTCCTGAGTCCTCTCCTGCTGCTGACATACCAGCATTTCCCAGCATGTCAGAAGCAGCAGGGAGTGTACTTAGGAGCAGCCACCTTTCCTGTAGCACATCAGGAGTGGCGAGGAGCTGACTCTGGAGCAGATCCACCCCCCTGCTGCTGCCGACATGCCGTGGGAAAGGGAGCTGCTCCAGAGTCTGCTCCCCACCACCAACATGCCAGGGAACGGACTCAGGAGTAGCCACCTTTCCCGTGGCAAGGCGGCAGTGGCTGGGAGCGCTCCCTGTTGCCCCCAACATGCCGCAGGAAAGGGGGTGAGAGCTGACAAATCCTAGGCAACAGAATAAAATTTCTAGGCGCCATGGTAACCTGGTGCTGGGATTTGTCGAGCCCTGGTATAACACCACTTCTTTAGATGATTAAACATACGAAACTCATGCTATAAATAAATTTGTTAGTCTTTAAAAGTGCCACAGGACTCCTTGTTTGTTTCACCTTTCAAATTGATGCTATCCCTTTAATATAGAAAAGTAGTAGGAAAAAAACCTGTCTATAACAGTGAAATATCTAGGGATTTTTACACTTTACAGGTCACGATTAGTCTTTGTCGACCATGAGGAGTGTAATGTTCTGGTCAGCATGTACCACTATTTGCTACTGGCTGGAATGCTAGGCCTGTTAAGTGTATCTATGACCTATGGCTACAACTACACTTGGAGTGAGGAGCACAATTCCCAACTCATGTAGAAAGAGTCATGCTAGCTCTCATTCAGTTAGTACTCGAAAAACAGCAGTGGCATTGTGGTCGTACAGGAACCAACAAGTGGCTCAGGAGTACAAACCCACCTGGACCATCTAGATGCATATTTGGGACAGCTAGACTGCACTGCTGTTTGTGGCTGCACTATTTTTAGTGTGGGAGATGGCACAAGTATGTCTATATGAGCTGGAAATCACATGCCTAGCTCCAAGTGTACATGTAAGCTAAATTTCACTCCAGCTGCAAGCTGAAAAAGGAAAAAAAGCCCTAATCGTACTTCAATTAACAGAAATTTAAACTTGATCTACACTAGCAACTTACACTAAAAAAGCTACCCTTCTGAGAGATGTAGCCATTCTGACCTCACTCCCAGTATAGACACTGCTACATGGATAGAAGAATTCTAGACAGAAATCCTCTCAGGGAGGTGGATTACCTATACCAAAGGGATAACCCCTCCCCTGGTGTAGGCAGAGTCTACAAAGAAGTGCTACAGTGGTAGAGCTGCACTGTTGTAGTGTTTTAAGTGTAGAAAAACTCTTCCTGAAAATCAAGTACGTGGGGCTTGCATTTTTTTAAAGCAGAAGATCCTGATTTCTATTGTCACTGATAACCAGGAAATTCTGTATAACCATAGAATCTTTACAGAAAGCTTAGAAAATAAACTGATATAGAAGGAATTCAGAATGGCAAAAGAAGGGGACATTTTCTGGTTGAGAAACTACGGCACTTTTGTTTTATGTATTCACTGATTTTATTCATGTTGCTATTTCTAGGCTAATAAATACTATGAACATGTTATTATTTTCTTTATTGTTTGTTGTGTTTCACTCTTTATTTATTTATTTAGACCCAGTGCCAAATAGCAGGTAATTTAGTCCAAGGATATTACACTCCTTTTCTTTTATCCTGTGGTGAGAATCAACAAAGAAGCTTTCTGTTCTCCACACATTACACTTTTTTGTCGAGCTTTTAAAGAATTCTTTTGTGCGACTCTGGTAGGGCCCTGGAGTAAGTTGTTATTGGGTACCAAGACAGAGGAACAAAAAGTCGTCTCAAAATGTTAATCCCTAGTGGTTTTATCTTTCTGTCTTACTTTCAAACACGGTTCATACTGGTTTGCTTAATCTGAGTAACATGATTGCAACCGCAAAACTGATACTGTTTGCAGATCTTTGAATTTAAAATTACAGACACTAAAACACTTTTTAAAAAGAAATTTTAAAAGTAAGTATTTTAGTTAAGCCCTGGGGATCAAAGCCTCTTTTCAAATAAGCCTATCATCATTTATATGGAGAGATTTTCAATAATCAACAGCAAAGCAGTAGGCTTGACTTGTGAAACAAACCAGCAGTAGAACACAGAAATTTTGATCAATACTATAACCTGTAAGAATAAAAAGCTATCTGAAACCCATTGATTATATTAATGTCTCATAATTTGTTTTATAAGCCAGATATTATGATATATAAAATATGTATGACTTTAATGATTAAAAGCCAGAGTGTTTCAGATATAATAAATGTTGGTTTTCCAAATCAGAATTTTGAAATAAGTAGCATTGTTCAGTAAAAATGAATGTAATGCACAGGAACCAAAAATGTTTTCACTTCTTGTTTGTACACTGTATAAGAAACAGAGAAGTATGCATTGTGTTGAAGCTATTCATATAAAATGTATTTGTTATGAACTTGAACTACTCCAAAGCTATTTGTTTTGGATGAGAGAGGATGCATTGAATTTATGGTATCTAATACCACGTTGTCATCAGTTGTCACACATTGTTTATAGGACTGAACAATTTGTAATCACCAGATAATTATGTTTATTCTGCACTCGTTTTCAGAAAATATGTATTATAAAGATCAAATTCTTGTATATTTTTATTGTACTTGTTGGTTTTATTAGAGAAATGATGTTTCTCATACTACTGAACATTAACTGTTTGATAGCAGAGACTAAGGTTTTAGATGTCAAAAGGTGTCTTCAGAAAAGGAGCACACGAAGCTTTTGCTGATCTTTGGTTTCAGTTCTATATTAATATTACAGTGTAGGAATAACATAATACAAGAGAAAGCTGGTAACAATACAGTATGAAAAAGAGCTACACTATAAAAATTTCATACCTGCCAGGAAGATGCAATAGGTTCTTCCTATTTGGAATGCTTCCTTCAGCGTTCTGGCTCAGTTTCAGTTTCCCTGTCCATAGCTATGGTAGGATTTGCAAAATTGTTCATTTGTTCATGTAACTTTTTAGTCTTTGCTAGCATAGAAATCTGTTGGGCCAAGTGGAGAATCAAGAGCTCCAAAAGGCCTGTGCTATTTTCAGCACCAGACATTTACCCTTGCACTGAGCGAGGGAAAGAATAGAATTAGCACAAACTGAAACTTTCCTGTCAAAGCTGGTTCTTTATGTGATCCTATTTTTTGCTGGATAAGTACTGTTATTAAAACAAAACAAAAGAACCCACAACTACTCTAGGAAGCACAGAGTATAAGGACATTTAAGTTATTCATAAATGTATTTAGTGTTCTTGGGTATGTCCTCACTGGAGCCTTCGGTCAACTACTAACGACCTACAGACTCCGCGTCCACATTGGGCACTTATTAAGTCAACTTAAGCACTTCCTTAAGTTGACTTAATAACACCACCTCTGAAGGTCGACCTAACGCTTAAGTCAACCTTATTATGCCAACTTAAGCCAGTGTGGACGGGGAGTGCCCTTAAGTTGACCTAATTGGCCTCCAGGCCCCGGTGCAATGTGGAACAGCTACCCACAATGCACCACTCCTCCGTCGACCTAGCACCTGCCATTGTGGACGCTGGCAGTTGACAGGAGTTTTCAGTGTGGACTCTCTAAGTCGACTTAACAAGGTCGACTTTAAGTCGACAAAGTCGACCTGGTTAAGTCGACTTAACAGAGCCTTCAGTGTAGACGTACTCTTAGAGACCAGGCCTGGCAACTAGGAGTTTTCAGTTCTATAGTGACTCTGCCATACAGCTGGTGGGTATAATTCTGATGAAATCTTTTTCATCAGAATTTGTTGATTCATTGAAATTGAGACATTCTGGAGATGGCTCTGTTTTGATAAAATTCTCCCAGACACTAGCTAAGGGGATGATGGATCCCTGCCTGCCATTCAGGTTTTAAAACCTGCCTGATTTTCTGCCAGCTTCCCTGCCCGGCTCCACAGCAACCCACCATGCAGAATGCCTCCAAGTTGGGAACCCCACAGCTTCCAGGATTCACAGCTATAGGACAGTTTGCCAAGTGGATTGCCTCTGAGCCAGAGACCTTGGGGGTTCCAGACAGACTACCCCAGAGCAGGGGCTCTATTCCTTTTCAGGAACAATTTAACAATGTTTGGAGTTGGTTTTGAACTGGAATGAAACCACAGTTCAAAATATCAAAATAATCTGTGAAATAGAATTAGCTTTCTCAGAATAACTCTACTTTGCCACCTGAATGACTCTGAGAGAAAGGTAGTGCTTTGGATCCTGTTAGTTTCAGGAGACGTATATTTCCTGAAGCCTTGGGAAAAATACTCTGCCTAGTGATCTATGGTTATAATAATAATGCCCTGCTGTGTTTTTTCTTTTACATTGTCACTATAACCATATTTCACACATTTGCAAAGTTACAACAACACTAGTAAAATACTAAACTGTGATCCTCAGACACTGGATATTAGTCCATAACTGTTAATAATTATACAAATGATGATCAAAAATGTTAATGAATGCAAATACAGACTGATTCTACCATTTCAACATGGCCACCTTGAATTAAAGGAAAATATCAGCGTAATGAAGAAAAATTCTAATCACTGCTGGTTTGTCTAATTAAATAAAGCAAAAATCACTGAATATATTTCAAGTGTGTTATCACAAAAACCATCAATAATTAATAACTGCTAGCATTAACAGCCTCAGGGCCAGAATAGAATATAAAAATTTGGCTCCCATTTGAAAGCACTGGAAATCAAAGAAGTAAACCCCCAATTCAGGAAAGGTCTTAAGTCAATGAAAAAAGTTAAGCGTGTGTTTAAGTACAGTCCTGAAAAGAAATGCTTTCATGAATCTGGTGCCAAAATGAACATATTGCACGGATGCAAATGACTATTACTATGGGAATTTCAAAGCTTTCTTGGACGGAAATTGTGTTCTTTGTTACTTGTCTGTACAGTGCCTTTCATGGATGGAGATTTCTAGATCCTACTGTATTACAAATAAATGAGAAGAAGAACGTGACTAGTAAGATCACTTGTTAGTGCTATAAGAACTTCTAAAATTATTTTTTGCCACAGGAAAAACATCCCCACAGCTACTTCTCATTGCTAGAAATGCCTACTCTGCATCATCTTTGGATCCTCAGTAGTACAGAAGACAATTTTCCTATAAAAATGTGAGTAAAGGTAGCCTCTTTGATTTGTGATATTCACTTTTGTCTGATGTATATGTTTATCCATATGATTTATATCCAGCAGAGTGGAAGTTTTGTGACTACATTTACATGCATTTAATCTATGACAAAGATATTCTTTTCCTTTCCCTATGTCACTACAACTGTCTGAAAATATTACCAGTAGGAGCTTGCCACTACCATGTCTATTTTATAATATGAGCATTATACCTGTTTCGATACACCTGTACACAGATGGGAATGGGTTGAAAACTAGGTTCATGACTAAAATATTGCTACCACAGGCCCTTATCCTAGGTGATGGAATACTGCAGTGAAGGCTACACAGAGGCACTGCCATTCGCTTATACAGATCTCTGCAGGATTTGGGCCAGAGTTTGGAAAACTGATACAGTTTTCCTTACTATGCCTTTGCTTTTGACATGTTACTGATGGTTAGGATTGAGTTATGTGTTTCAAATCAAGGTACAAGATGATTCTTAAATCCTAGAACATAATTTGAAAGTTGAAAACAAAATTCCCTTGCAAAAGCATAATACTTGCTCATTTTGCATTCAGAATATACTGACACTGGAGAGACCAAGTTAAAAATAAAGTCATAAGGGCTTGATCCCTTGCTCTGTCCTTTACAGGATCAACTGCCTACATACTCAGTGGAAAGGAAGTGAGATGAGCTCAGAGTACACCACGTTTTACATCCAGTCATTCTCATTTCCAAATCAGAGGGTGCATCCACACAGCCCAACAGCTTCCAAGAAATGTCCAACCGTGACCATGAATAAGTTGCAGGGAGCCATTTCTCACTGGTAAAGTATTTATGATTCCCATATAGCAGGTTGGGAAACTGAGATGCAGACAGGTTAAGTAACTTGCTATCTGTGATCAGCTGTAGGCCGTTATTTGGGTAATACTTATGACATACTGGGATGTGCCTTTTTCAAAGAGGCAAGATGAGATTGGGTTTACTCTGCCATTTGATTGGATACAAAGGGATTAAAGATGGATAATTTCATATATATATATATATACACACTTCCTTTCATCACAAAGGGTGCCAAAGCACTTTAAAAGCCCTGTATACAGAGACTGTTTCCCTCCACTGAAATGCAGCTGCTTCATGGGTGGAATAAGGCAACCAAAGACAGTATAGAAAAAATTGAAATTAGAATATGTGGCAGAATTCTACTTTGGAAAATTATTTTTGCTACTATACAACCAGCTACTTTACTCTCAGCCTGACCCATAATGAGGAATTCTGAATGACTTAAGAAAGAGGAATGAGAGTGAGATCAAACATGTCTACATCACATCATAATGAATGAAGCAAACCTGTGTCCCATTTAGTTTACGTGAGCCCACAAAAAGCTAATGGAGCTGCCAAAACATCTCCTCAGTAATACAAATGACATCTTTGACTTATTTCATTCTTGTGGGTCTGATTCCTCTACTCTTAGAAGTACAGAACTCCTTTAGAGGGTAAAATGTTGGCTTCTGCATTAGAAAATTATAACCCTTTAATGTTTCTATGGTATAAAAACAGTAGTTCCTCTGAGACGAACTCTGAAAATAAAATTACATAATGAAACAATTTACCAAAACATGCTGACAATTTTCAAGTTCTAGTTTGTGTTTGTAAATGTGTAGATACTCTTTATCACTACAATGCCAAAATCTAGGCGTATATAAGCATTCATGTGAAAAGGCAGTAAATGATTACTGACTTACAAAGGAGATGATGGAACCTGACGTTTGAAATATTTGGAATTATACTTTGTCATATTGTGAAAGGAAGGGTGAGGAGAATGAGGCAGAAGGTTTTCAAGTACTGTACATTTCTAATAAGTAACATAAATGCTGAAAATTCCTCCTCTTTATAGCTCTGATTCAGCAGCAATCAGTTCACATTTACTTTACTGAGGTGGCAAAGGTTATATAACTCTGAAACACTTTCTATTTCAAAGAGAAATGAATCCAAACTGAACTAATTTGTGTACAGCTGCAGGCAACATAAACATGGCTGTGTAGAATTCTTTATATAGTATAAGCCTTTGTACTCCATACTTCATGGAAGTTAATAAGTAGCTGTCAAACTCTGAATTAAAATTCCCAGAAGAGGACACAGCACAAAGGACAATAAAAATGATTTTTAAATAATCATAGGGATAAATAGCATCCACTTCTGACAAATGTAAGTACTGGCATAAAATGTTATTAGGCTACAGAGATTTTCTTTTGTTCAGGAAGTATGTTTTATTCTCCAGCAGTGTCATTCATCATCCTAATGAGCCCTCAAAATGTAAATTAAATAGCAAAGACTGATTCATTCAAAAAACATCTTTGTGCTGGGTGTTAAACCATTTTTCTACTTTTATCCTTACATATTGGTTAATTCTTTCCTTGCAAAATAACCCCTCAGCACTCATACACTTTATGGGCCAGGTTCATGCAACACATATTTTCCATCAACAGTGTTTACTTATTGGTGCTTTTTGTGCAATAATTATTTTTTTTAAAATCTCATTTAGGAATGTTGTGCCCTTTATATTATATTTGATCCAGAAAATCTTAGAAACCTGTGTGTGCATGTGGTTTTTGTTTTATTCAGGACCACTTAGTCCTGAGAAATCCTCAATGGGAAGGGATTAGTAGAAATTTTAAGCAGCTCTAATTTACTGAACTGAATGCATTAACAACTAAGCAAACATCATTTCCACCGTTAATGGTAAAAGAAAAAGGTCATGAGCTAAATTAGTTCAGATTTCTTGTTATCTGCTGATACGAACATTACACATTCTTACTAGGAATAGAGAAATCAGGTTTCATTCTTGACCTGAATTTATGCATGAGCACACACACAACAACAGGAGTGAGGAAGAGAGCTTCTCTGGAGTCAATCCAGAAAAAATACAACAGGAAAGGAAAACAACAGCAAAAGATGCCTCATTTTAGCATGTGGGGTCTTCACTTTTCTTGTTCTCTGTCTGTCTGTCATTATCTCCTGTGCTACTGTAAATCACCCTGAGACTTCTTTTTGGTGTATGGAAAATGAAAATACAAATATTAATCGGAACAATGAAGTTTGCTTGATGACAAGAATGCAGTCATTAAACGGCATATGGGAGATTCAAAAGCCACAATCTCCAAAATAAATTATCATAGAATCTAAGCGTCCTATGACATTATGTTTTTATGAGGTCAAATTGTTGGAGAAATACACTAGCGATTAGGATGAAACCATCCAGCTGTGAAAGAGGTAAACATGTCTACAGTCTTGTACTGCTTGGGAGCCCAGAAATGGTCTAAGATCAGCTGCTTCTATAACCACAAACATAAAGATGAATAATTTATTCAATGGTGTAATTGAGCTTGAAGAACCTGAAGACAGGTACATGTGGTTGGACCATCTGTTTTATGACAGGTGACCCTTTGGATGGTTTACGAACTACAGTTAATACAAAGATTCGTTATAGTTCCATGAGAACTCTACATATCACATTGTTGAGGTATGAGATACTGTGTGCATGTGCATATGTGCGCGCACACACACACATTATCACTTGAGAAAATTAGGTATCATGAACTGTAGCTGAGGGCTCTTAATGTATGTTATAATGTCCACTAATTGCTGACTCGGTAATCAGAATGGTATTCAGAACTGTGGTGATTAATAGGAATATCTTTATATGGAATAGAACTTTATATATGAAGATATCAAAGAACTTTACAAAAGTAAGAAAGACTTTGCTTACAGAACTGGTTGCTGAAACTGAAGATATATTTTAAGACAAAATAGTTGATCATCTTCCTGCATTTTAAAAAAATCTCTGGAGCTTCTCACCTGCCCTAGGATGCAAAATGCTCTCTGAACTTGCATGTTACTTGACTGGACTACAATTAGGTGATACCTATAGTTCACATACTTTATATACTACTTTCTCATTTGCATACTATCTATATTTTGACAAGCTATACTTCTTTGGAAGACCATAATTCATTATCTCAGTTTTGCAGATGTAGAAACTGAAGCATACAATGGGATTTGTGGGTCCAGCTCTGAAAATTAGCTACAGTTAATCAGTCAAGTCAGTTACCAAAAAATGAAGAACACTCATTTAGTGAATGCTTCTAAAAATCAGGCTGTTACTGCCTTGTGCTTGGTCAGTCATACAAGAAGTCAGAAGAAAACCAGTTTCTCCTAACTCCTACTTTCCTTCTCTAACTACTCACTGATTCCCACTGTCTCAATCTTATTAATGAGGTTATTCATTTCAGTGTATTGTCCAGAGAGGTCCTTGTAATGAAACGGTATGCAAAGACTAGCCCAGACACTACTGAAAGATGAACATGTTATGTTTTTCTTCTAATCAGCCCATACTTGATTGTTAAAATATAAAAAATGGGGGTGGAAGAGAAGCATAATCCAGGTTGCAGGGCTCGTGGGATCAAAAATGCTGCCTGAAGGTTAATTCCAATGGTGCATGGATTTTGCAATCTCTGCTCTGCTGAGGTGTCTGTACCAGCCAGAGGATATCCAAAAGACCGTGGCGTTGGCCAGGGCATAGTGTGGCCAGAACAAATGACGGAATGCTCAAGTCTCTCGCGGCTCCTAGTTTTGGCCTGTACGATGCGCCATTTCCAACTATTGTTCAGGAAGCCTCCACTGCTAAATCTCTGGAGCAGTTAGACACTTCAAATACTGCCTACCCTTCACTGGGACATAATGGACAAAGCCTCACGTCTTTGCTTCTGTACAGTTCCTCAGGTGTTTGATCCCAGCAGAGGCGGCTTTTGGGGTAGGCGAAGCAGGCGCACACCTAGGGCCCCAAACTGTAAGGGGCACCCTTGCCTGCCCCCAAAGCCATGTCTGCCTCGGCTGGCAGCCAGCAGAGGAGCTGGCCCCTGTGTCCAGGGTTGGTGAGGGGGAGATGGGGCTGGAAGTGAGCTGGGAGGAGGGACAGGGCCGGGAATAGCAGCGGGGAGCTGGGGCTGGCGACAGGCGGCCCCCATGGGCCTATACGGGGCCCCACAGGTCTATAAGGGGCCCCACAATGTGCCTTTGCCTAGGGCCCCCAATAGCCAAAGGCCGCCTCTGGATCCCAGTTCCAAACTCTTTCGGAAACCAGTTATTGACTACCCCTCCAAGCTTCTACTCCAAGTCCCAATCCACTCCCTGACCATTTCCAGTCTCTCTCCTCATCTCTGCCTCCAGCCCCAGTCTCCTTCCCCTCCTTTCCCATTTCCTCACTCCTGGTTCCTCATCTGACTTATTTCTTTCCATCCCATCTCTTCATTGGCTGCTTGGCCAGCCAGTCCCAGTCTCCCCCGACCTCCAGCTCTGAGTCCCAGTCTCCTTGCCTAGACAGTCCCAGTCACAATTTCTCTCCCCTTCTCTCCAGTTTCAGTTTGTCTCTTTCTCCCATTCCCTCCCCTGAGGTCTGGCTTTTGTCCCTTCTGCATCAGAATCAGGCAGCATCATTTTCTATGCTGCCAAGGGGCCAGCACAGGAATCACTGGGAGCAGGAGAGATGAGCTCCCTGCTCTTGCTCCCAGCACCTGGTGCCACTCTGATCTGGAGCAGCTATTACAGGGAAAATCTGGATTTTGCCCTGCAGCACTGGGCTGTAACATGGTCAGTTATGCTGTGGGGAGAACACAGGGCCAGTCTGGCCAGCCCTGGGAGCTGTGAGAGACCTGAGCATTCTCAGTGTGGATGGACTCTTTGGACATTTTTAGGTGCTAAAATCAGAGAAGCCTCTACTGAAAATGTGCATACTGTGATTTTGGTCAAATGTGGGCAGATTTTCAAGTGGATGGCAAAAGTAAGTCAGTCGATGGGAGATACACATTCTACAGTTCGTAGATTGTGTATTTCCCATCGATCCAGAGCAGCAGTGTAGACTACGAGGCCTTGGGAATCGAACAGTTATCTTCCAAAAGTTTCCACTTTTCTTTAGGCAAACATGTAAAGGAAGAAAATAAAATGAAATTTCCTTAATCATTTCCCATTTCAAATCCACTATATTAGGATGTGGGTCCTTTTTTCTCACTATTCTCAGATTCAGACTGTTGGTCATAGGAAAGCTGAAGAGACATCTCTGTCTGAGACAAAGACTGTATCTGAGGGTAAAAATTGCATAACTCAGGAAAGGAATGGGAAGTTAAGACTTTTGATCTTTGGCTGGCTTCATTTGCTTCTTCCTGGTACAATGGGAGCTGTTCACTCTCTAGAATTTGCACCATTCACTCTGAGGCATAGACATTTATATACTATAGATTCAGAGTGAGTTAATGCAAATGCTGTTAAAAAGAAAGAGAGGAAGAAAAAGAGAAATCACAACTTCCTTTATGTAATAGAGTTTCCCACATCTCTGCTGTCTTGGAAGATATTTATGACCTCTTATTTCTGGAGCACAAAAAGGGAGCTGGTTGCAAAATCCTGGAAACATACTGAAGATAAGATATCAATGACAATGAAGGGATAATAAAGGCTCTTTCAAAGTGGTGTAGGAGGTGGAATTAAAGCTGAATGTTCCTGAATTTCAGGTCTCCTCACTGCAGCTGTCTGAGTGAAAACTGAAGTTTTAGTTTCAGAAATAAAATGAATGTCCACAAAAACTGAAAAAATATGTTCTGCCTGGAATTAATCTGTACCTTGCTATTCAGTGACACATATTGCTTTATATAATGCATTCCATAAAATAACTCTAGCATGTTTTCTTTCCATGAATGTAATTTTGGCTTCATCTGATATTTTCTGTCAAGTATCTTTTGATGTTGTGGGAAAACTTGAGAAATAGTAAGTATGTGATCATATCCCGGCTATACATGGGAGTTGTCATGATTATAACATCTATCACATATACCTGAAGTTTTATATTTAAGGACATTATTATAGCACATTATTTCAGAAATGGAAAATGATCATATAAAAACCGCCCACTAAGCTCCAGACTTTTAAAAAGGTATTTAGGCATAGCTGCTCTCAGCTCTGCAACACCTAAATGATTTAGGAACCTAACTCTTATCTGAAATGCTGATCCACAGGTATGGGATGAAAAAAAGCAGAGATGGTTACTGGAGAATCACTGGCAAGGCTGAGGCATGTGACAAGATAATGGAAAAGTCTGGATTAAGAGGAGCAGCAGAGTTAGGCATGGCTTTGAAAGTGAAAATAAATTTAAATTTGATGTGATGCAATAAAAACCAGGGAAGTTAGCTTATGAGGCAAAGAAGGCAACCTTAGCAAGAAGGTTTTCTGGGAAAAGAATGAGGGTGAAGTTTTCAGAAGGCTGGTTTTAGTAATCAAGCCAGGAGATAAGAAGGACATGGATAAGAGTACATGTGAACAGAAACAGAAGGCAGGATTGTAGACATATATGAAGGAGCAGGACATGGACACAAACTGGTTGTGTGGGACAAGACTGATGGAATAGTTGTATTGGCCCCACAGTTCCTGCAGCTGAAATATAGTATCGAAAACAGATTTTTATTTAGTTATTTCCCCTCCCTCATCTGGATTTTCCCATTTTTACAGTAGGAATTATATTCATGATACAGTTCTGTTGCAATATGTATGGGCCAGATTCTACCACCTTTGCTTGCTGAGTAGCAGCTCACTCATTGCCCATGTAAGGGGACAGCTAGCCCCTTACTAAAATTTTGTAATTTTATTTGGTTGGCCCTATTCCAATGCCAGGAGGAGTTGGGATCCTGGGACTGACAGCAACTCTGGCCAATCAAAGAGCTACAGGATTAGCGCCAATGGGAAGGAGCCAGCACCCCAAGTTAGTTTGATGATTGACCAGCGAGAGAATGAGTGGAACAGTCAGAAGGGATTGAGCTGTGGGAGATCATTAACTTAACCCCCTTCCCGCCCACTGCCCAGAGACCAGCAAAGAGCTGTGACCAGCACCAGCCGGGGGAGCTCTCATCAGCCATTGAGCCAGGGAAGAGGTGTGGAGTCCTGGGGGGTGATTTCAGCCAGGTCTGTGGAGGCTTGTCCAGTCCAGTCCCGAGGCAAAGACTTGTGTAAGCTATACACAGCCTGGACAATGGCAGTCCCACCTTGCAGCAGGCAGGGAAGTCCAATAGGTAGCGGGAGGACAGGTTTTTCTTCTTTTCTGTCTTTTTCAGCTGACCCTAGGCTATGGGAGAGAAGGAGGGAACCAATTGTTCCACACACCTCCCAAGACACCCTGTGAGTACTTGGCTAGTGAATTCACCCACTTGGGAGGTGGGTCTTCACTCACTCTAGTCTACTGGGGAACAACATCTACTGACCTTTTGAACTAGGGTCTCTGCTGTATGGGAAGATTTGGATCTTGCACAAAGATGGGGGGAAAAGGGGAAGTGGACACTGCTGTAATAATTTGCGTGGAACTCCGAGTGACCCCATAACTGAGTGGGTGGGACATCACATCCCCGTTCTGGAACTAATAGGCCAAAAAGCCCAAGTTTCACCACCCCACAACAGAGACTGTTAGTATTTAAACTGGGTTTTTTTTCTGTGTCTGTATAAATATAGAGTAAATAGCTTAGTAAGTTTTTTAATGTAGGTATAGGAAGTAATGTAAAGATTGCTTAGCATATTTTGATACCTGCTAACAATTTTTCCTGTTTTTAGGCTGTTGCTGAAAAAGATAAATGTGTTTTATTTATGTGGGTGGTCTGTATGTGTGCCCATTTTAACAATTTGGTTCAAAGCTACTACCCTGTTGGGAGTATGCTAATTATTCAGACTCTAGTAACCAGGTGGGAGCACGCCACCTCACAAACAGATCTGACCTGGGTAAGAGGAGCAATTGCAGAAGAAGAACTGTGACAACAGAGTGAGGCGATTTGGAGGCTTCTTCTCTGTAGTTTCCAGGGTTCAGGCTGGGATATCACAAACATCTTTAAACCCAATCCCAGAGTTTTCTGAGGACCTGGTAGGCAAGACCCTCTCGGAGTAGCCTCTCTAGGAAGATTAGGTGGAAAGACCTCCCCTGACGTTACTAGTAGTGTCCCACCCCTTGCTATAGGTGGGAAACCATACCCACCCTGTTTCTCTGGTTAATGCCTGGGGCAGTGAGAGACGAATTGCTTCTTGTCCTACCCAGATAATTTAGGGTGGAATAGGGTCCCATTTTACCGTACCATTACCCCTGTTACACATCATATCGTTTTCTCCAGTGAGAATCCTGATAAAGTAAGGTGCTATTAGCTGTGAGTAGAACAATCTTGCCCTTTGTTACTTAAACTGACAAAATCAGGGGAGTTTCTAATGTTGGCTGCCACTCAGTCCTTAAATCATCTTCATATACTTTATCACATATGGTTTCTAAAATCATCCAGAGAACTACATCACTTTGATACCTTGATAGGCAATGTAAGGTGAATTATAGCTTGTTTTCTGTATAAGCAAGATCCATAATGGAATTTCAATGTGTTTTAATTGAATTTAATCGTTTTACAGAGTGATGTAACACTGTTCTACATAATCATGATTCACATTCAAAACACTGAAGAGAATGAACAAAATTCTATTAAAAAGCCAACTGTCAGAAGATTATGAAAGACACTATGCTATTCAACTTTTTCTTAAAGATTTAAATGGAACTATTTGTATTTTCAACAACGGTGCATTCTTCTTTTTAAAATATATATAAAGAGAGTCTTCTGGAATTCATGACTACTTGAAGCTTTTAATGAAAACTGAACACATAACTAAGTATATCCTAATCACTCTGTCTTTGAAGATAAACTCAGCTTTTATTACTCAACCCCACTTACATAGATTGCAATCCTTTTCTTTAAACACATGCATCCTACAAGTGTTGTCATCATCATAAAAACACTTGTTATTAAATCTGCTTTTGATACGAAACTGCCCTGAGGTCTGTCTCAGAAATCTTCCTCTTTTGTCTGCTCTAATCCATCAGGATTCTTTTTGTGAAAACTACAGCATTTAAACATCAAAACTTCCCATTTTTTTTTCTTCAGTGAAGCTGTCACTTTTAAAGCATGTGTCTTTCCAGGAAAAATGTCAGAGATGTTATACTTGGGTGTCCCGCTGCCCAAGAGGCCAATGAGGCCTGAACAATGAGGCAAACAAGACAGTTAATCAATAGCAGTCACAGCACTATTTTTTATCCTCCAACATCTTTTTCAACACAGTACACATCATTACCGTAGGAAAACAGGACAGTCAATCTCCATTAGGTTCAAACTCTATATGAAATAATTAATTTGACTGCCATAAAAATGAAGATACAACCACATACCCTTAAACCCTTTAAAACCTATTCTATGTTTTTTTTTAAAAAATGCAAGAATAGGCATATTGCCTACAGAGGACAGCAGTGGCCTGTTGTTTCTGTTTCTTCCACATGCACACCATATTTTCTACAATAACTCTACTAAGTATCTGAAGGCATCCTATACAATTTTTCAAAGTTGTAGTTGAGAAAGCAATTTCAGAAGTCCCTGTGTAGCTAAACAGATTGAATGCTCATGGTTCCAATTCCTCAGAAGTCTCTCAGTAACACAGATTGCTCATTCTTAGTCTTTAAAAATATCCCCTAAAGCTGGGATTTTCAAACTAACCCAAGGGAATTACATGCCAAAATCCCACTGATCTGTTTTAGGCTCCTTTGAAAATCCCATCCTAAATAACTACTCATTTTCACATTTAGCTTGAGTTCAAAAGAATCAAAGCAACTATTGTCTTCCTGCTTCACATTCATTGCTCTTAGGGTCTGGTGTTGAGCACCTAAATTATGTCATATATGTTTTATATGCCTGCAAAAAGGTCCATCATAACCTTGGAGGGTAACCTAACATCTTGAACTGCACAGGAGAGAAGGCCAGTATTTCTAACTGCAACTCAGAGACCATGGTATCTGTCCTAGCTTCATGACTGGATCCTATTTTATCAGAGACAGTGATTTTAACAGAAACTGAGGGGGGAAAATCATTTCATTTCAGAATGGCCTCTTGTTACAAATCACCTACTAATTTTGAAGTTTATTTTAACCGGACATTTCCCCCTGGGAATGGCAAGCAATCAAACCAGCTTTTTCTTATCTTAATGCACAATCTATACACAATGATTAATGAAGTCAGAGCAATAGCCATTAATTAGGAATGATATGTGGGTAATTTAGTGACAGTGAAAGGTAAAGTCCCACCAGCTTGTTCAAGTTCAGATATGCAGAGACTTTAGTGTTTTGGGGGTTAAGATTTCATTTAAAAAATTCAGCATGTTATCACTTCTAGCTAGGTGTAGGACATTAAATGCACAAACCATCGGAAAATTATGGAATGATTTATCAATCTTTATGAAAGAGCCACACATCACATAAGGTCCTGGGGGGAGGAAGGGGGGAGAAGGGGGGGAGACGATGGCTGGACTTGGAGAGCAATTCTCTGTGGCTTATTAGGCTTTTTGAAACTTAACCACACGTTGTTCTAAATTTCTCTCATTCTTCAATATATCTATTCTAGATAATTCCTGACTACTGGATCCAACAGGACAGCGCTGACAAGTTAATCCCATAGTTAATATAATGATTATATAGACCCAGGTTATTTACAGCAGCAGTCTGTGTTCTGCAAAGTTCTGGAAAGTTATCTAGGCCAAAATCTTGCTTCTAGAAGACAGTCTTCCTCTCTACCAGCGTGATGCTAGTCTAATTATTTAATAAAAATCTTTTCGGGAATATGGCTCCAATCCAGCAAAGCACTTGAATATGTTTAAATTTTAACCATGCAAGTACTCTCAATTTCTGAAGACAGAGGGTCTACTACTGACCTTAAAGGTATGCAGGTGCGTAAGTGCTCTGCTGGATCAAGCCCAGTACTTGCAACTTTCCTATTTCACATTCAAACTATGCAAAAATGTTTTAATTATACAATACTTGCAATGAAATTATTCTCTGGTTTATACAGGCTACATGGAGCTGTGGAATCCAATCTCTCCAGAGAAGATTAATCTTGAAGAAGCTTGTAGTCAATCACCTCTTGTTAGATATTAAGAAATCAGGACATTTTTCAGGAGAAGAATGTCCTTCTGGAAATAGTAATAATTATCAAAGGCTGTAATGGAGTGGAAAGAAAAGCCTTTTGGAAACACAGGGTTTTTGGAGGGGGAGGGGGTTTGCCTTGGATTGACTAGTTGATTTTATCAGCACCAGGCAACTGGGAAAGAGGAAGAAGTCCTCACAAGCAATGAAATTCACAGCACAAGGCTATGTACCATTTAATGCTCACATAAATACTGATCCACAGACCTTGTGCTGGCTGTCTACGCTGGAGTGAATTTCACCCTAAATATGGGCATTGCCTCTCATCTTTTACTCTTTATAGAGGTCTTGAAACTTATTAACCATCCTTCAAGAAACAATGAAAATGTGCCATCAATTATTGTTGTTAATATCGGGGACTTCAGTATGCAAGCAACAAAAAGAATGCAGGATAAGCTCAGAAATTATAGATGAAGTGACAGCTAAAAATTGTGTGGCTATTCCCTCAATTGTTGGTGCAGCAAGAATAAACTTTATAAAGCTACTAGCATGACAGCAAAATTGGAGGAGCTGATGGTGGTTATTTTATTGTACAACTGTGGTGAATTGAAGAATGGCTTAGATTTAAACTTCACAGTGGCTTGGACAATGAAGAAAATGCAACAGAAGAGATAAAAATATGCAATTCACATTTAAAAAATTTAAAAGTTGACTGGTAACCAGTGCTTTTAAAAAAAAAGGGGGGGGGGGCAGTGCCAGTACACATATCTTGATAATAAATTTGAAAAATGCCTCTCCCACCCCTCTTCTCCTGTGCAACCTCCCTTCTTCCAGTGTTGTGTTTCTTTCCCCTGCTGACCCTGTACCTCCAGCTGGGCAATGGAGCAGGCAAAAAGGTGCCAGTACTCCAAAACCCTGTATACCATCACAAAAAAAGCACTGCCAGTGGCTAGTAGGTAACATCTCAGGGGTTTAAAGCAGCACACTTGTGGTTTACAAATTTCCATCTCTAAAGAAAAAAAAATCTTTTTCTCAAAACTTCAGGCACTGGAGACTCAAACTCTATCATCTCTTTACACTTCCAGAACATAATTGTTCTACAGGGCTTCGCTGCTTTATGCGAATGTAACCCATATGCCTAAAAAAAGGCTATCTCTTTGAGAGACTTGCTGAGGGTGGGTTACTGTTGCTGGGCAGATTAGCTACCCACAAGGAGAAATTTCTAGAAGCAGGGAGTGGTAGCATTTCTGAGCATGCTCCACAGGATGCCCTGCTGGTGTGTTGTGGTGTGGTCAGGCAGATCACATGGGAGCAGCAGTCTGTGCAGACAGCAGGCAGGAGCTGCTTTGAGAAGAGCCCATGTGCTCAGTTTTAAGGAAAGAAGCTGAGCCAGGAGTGAACAAGATGTTTTCTCCCTCTAATGGAGTCATCTGCAACAGATTTTGCAGACATACATATGGGACTGAGAGCTGGTTGCAAAGGAGAAGGAAAAGCCTGCATGGAATGCTACAGAAGATTCCAGCAAAGAAGAAGAGGACAGCTATTTCTTGCCACTCAAGCCTCTACACTCAAATAAAGACTGTAGCTGAGAGTTGGGTGAACTCCACCTGGACTTTGGGACTCTTGGGTATCTGTCATGCAGGGGTTTATGTAGGGATTGTTCTTGGTTAATTGTATTTTGTTTTCTTAGGATAAGGTTTATTTAGTTAGTAGTTAATAAAGTTCATTGTTATTTTTGTTTTTAGTAGTATTTTAATGTGGGGTGGTAACTCTGAGCAATCTTTGCTGTGAGTCCCATGCAGACTGGATCCTTGGTCTTCAGCTGCTTTCTCCATAGTGATTGGGATTGATTTCTGCGAGGCACTGGAGAAGGGCAATTAAATGAATTTTAGCCCACCCGAAGGTTACACAAACACAAAAAAGTAGGCACATGCTAGAGTATGTATATGACCCTTAGTTGTTGGGTTTAGTGTATGGATGCTGGGTGATATTTGAGGCCTGTGCTAGGCAGGAGAATCAGACTAGATGATCTGGCAGTGCCTTCTGGCTTTTAACTCTATATAGTAGAGTTATGAGCACCAGTTAGAAACTGACCCATCAACCACAAACCTCATTTGGAAGCAGAATTATGCAATTAGGCAGCAAAAAAAAGGAAATATTGTATAGACAATACTATGTTAAATGTGACACTATTAAAAATAAAGAGAAGTCAAAAAATAAAGATTTGACAAGGTAAGGAAACTGTTTTTGTGTTTGTTTCATTTAAATTAAGGTGGTTAAAAGCAGCATTTTTCTTCTGCACAGTAAAGTTTCAAAGCTGTACTGAGTCAATGTTAAATTGCAAACTTTTGAAAGAACAACCATGACATTTTGTTTAGGGTTGTGAACATTTCAGAGTCATGAACAACCTCCATTCTTGAGTAACTCTAAGGTGCTGCTGTAACTCTATATGCCTCTAAATGGCTCTACCTCCTTTTTTCAATGCACAATCTGAGTAATGTGGACTGTGTGCAGTGGATGAGGGGGAGAAAGACTATTCCACAGGCCACAAAAAACAGAAGCAGAGTTGTTTTTCCAACTTTAGTAATGCATCAGACCCTTCGCCTTCACAGCGAGATGACTCCATCCCATTTGCAAAACACACAGGGTACAGAGTGGTCCCGAAGACCACAAACTTCATGGAGCACTGGGTCCACAGTGTCTGCATTGGCTCTTTGAACCTAGCCTCCCAACAAAGTGTAACAAAAGCAGTTTTGCTACATTCAGATCCTTCAGGGACAATGGCCTAGGCTATGTCTACACTAGCAGTTTAAGTCGACTTAAGGAGGCTTAAGTCGACTTAAATTAAGCCACATCCACACTAAGCTTTCATTAAGTCGACTTAAATTCCTGAAGTCGACTTAATAAGAACCGCCTATTAGGTTGACCTTCTTTAGGTCGACCTAAGCCCAGTGTGAACGTTTAAGTCCACTTTGTTAAGTTGACCTAAAGGCAGTTAGGTCGATTTAACAAAGTGGACTTAGTCCACCTCCATGAACAGCACTTTGTTTAGTTGACTTAATAAGATCGATTTTAAGTCAACTTAAAATTGACCTTATTAAGTAAACTTAACAAAGTCGACTTAACTTTTCCTAGTGTAGACATAGCCCTAGAGAGGCAAGATTTACTTCCATATGTGTGCATGATTCCCATTAACATCAACAAAACCTGTCCATTAAGAAGAGAATAAAACAGTTCTTAACATTTCCTGTTTTAATGTCAGATCACTTATCACCTATTCCTCCCTCTTCTATCAAGTCAAAACCAATCCAGGTCTCCTAAAAACATTTTAGCTGTTATATATCAAGTGAACGTCAACAACATCAATATAAAAAATACATGTCCTGTGCAGTTTCAAACACAGAGATGCTATGGAAGAGAATACACAGCAGTGTGCTATGTATCATTTAAAAAAAGACATACAATCCTTTCACTGGCAAAGTTATATGTGTGTTTGTAGATTTTTTGGGGGGAGGGGTGTTTTATTTTGGATTTTTTTTAAACAAAGGACGTTTATTTAGCTACAGATAAATAAAAATTCACATGCACCCCCAGCAAAATCAATAGAGGTACTAAAATATCTAAGTTCATAATAAATTTTTGTTCACCAGGCTCAGGGATGTGAGTATTTACTGGAACCACTGATAGCAGATATTTCAGAACAGTATTGATTTTGCCACTGAAGTGTGACAAAAGGGATAAATAAACTGCTCTTGGGGTCAATTGATCCATTTATCTTCACTGTTATTTTATAAAAAGTCAAAGCAGCGTAAACTTTGATAAATAAATGTTACGACGAAAGAAATACTGTTGATACAGAGATCACCAATGCACTGCAAAATCAGAATTATGTTTAGATATTAAACAATATTAACAACGAACACAGAAAATGTCACTTCACAAATGATACACAGTGAAAAGAGTTCAAAATTATGAATACTCTTCTAATATTCACAGAATATTTTTGGTAGGAAAAAAACCTTTTATTTCAGAATTTGCAAGCAACATGTACCATTTCATTCTCGCTTATTTTGCTATTTTAAAAATAAAACATTTAGAAACAGCTGAGATATTTAGGCTGGTGAGATAAATCATGAGAATACACTGAGGTTGCTTTATTTAGCTTTAAATATAAACAAAGTTAATAGCTACTTCAGAAAGTGAAAGTGGTTGTATGAAGATTACAGTGCAGTCATGGCGAATATGTTAGAATGTGATTATTCTGTGATATTAAAGTGGTAAGAAAATTGTAATGCAAGGATGTGATTAGCATTAAATCTGAGAGGGTGCTTCCAGAGTAAGAAATTCTAAGCCCTGAGCTACACTGCCAGTACTTTTCAGCGGCAGTCAAAGGGAGATACACAAGTTACTTAAAATAACTTACATATCTTCCTTCGACTTCCTAATGCCTGCTCACTGCGCCGTCCCCACAGTGCTGAGTTGACAGGAAACAGCTTCCCGTCGACTTGGTGATAGGCTACTTGCCAGGTAGGTCTTAACAAACCAAGCTCTGGCTAATTCTGGGTTCTACTGAGCACGTCTTTACTGATGCTCAGTCGAACTCATACAATTGATGCTACACTGTTGGCATTGCCACCAGGAGTGTAGCCATACCCTAAATCTACAGTACAATGATTTCTGTGTCAATATACAGCGAAGATGCTACAACCCACGCGGAAACAAAATTATGCTGATGAAAGTTGTTGCCATGATGCCAAGATGTCAATGTATACCATACATTTTTTTTAAAATGGAAGAGGAGGAAATGCATGAAGAAGATGCTTCATGCAGACCCTTTCCCACACTCACCAGTGAAAACTGGAAGAAAATAAAAGTATACCTGAAAATGAAGATGCCTATTAAACTTTTAGCATAAAATAAAAAGATTGTGTTGGGATGAATACACTAGAATAAATCATGTGAATCACCCTGACTTGCATGTGTAACTATCTTCTAGCTGGCCAATGACTTACTCCTTTCTTCAAGTCTAAAAACTGGTCTATGCTAGAAAATTAGCTCAGTTTAATTATGTCAGTCAGGGATGTGAAAAGTCTACAGCCCTCAGCGATGTAGTTCAGCCACTCTAAGTTCTGGTGTAGAAAGCATCTGGTTGATGAAAGAATTGTTTTGTTAACCTAGATACCACCACTTGGAGAGGTGATGAGATCATTATGCTGATGAGAGAACCCCTCCTGTCAGCATCAGTAGTCTAAACTGAAGTACTACTCCGACCTCAGAAAAAACCAGGAGTATTGCACATGAAATAGGATTGTTGTAGATGAACTCAACTACATTTTACTGTTGGGATGGTTTTCCATGCCAGAGCCTGTTCACAACAAGCAAGGATTTTGTTTTACATTTTAAGATGTATCAAAATGGAGGGCAAAATATAGATCAGCTTTCACTGAGGAGAATTGCTAATTGCTTTTTTTTGCAACGTTGGCGCCTGTGTCCAAGCACAAGTAGCTGTGCTTTACTTCTGTAGTAGGAATATAGGTATGGATGAGGGGAATCCTACTTTTTAAATGAAATCAATCAGGTAAGTATTGGATATATCTCAAAGATTTTCACATCTTTAGCCATCCTAATAATTTTGACTTCAAATGAAGCTACTCACGTGCTTAAAGCGTGTCATGTGCTTAAGGTTAACTTGCTGAATAATAGCCTCCATGCTCGAGTAACATATTAAAAAAGAAAGTCAATACTCATGAAGAGCAGGCGTTCCCAACCTGGGGGGCGGGCACCAAAGATTCCAGGGGGTCCTTGAGACTTCAGTAAATTGGGGTCATTTAGCTCCCAAGCTCCGTGCTGGGTGTTCAGCCTTGAGCTCCACTCTGGCCAGAGCAGACGAGTAAGCCCCTTCCCTCCACCCCAGTTCTGCACTGAGCAGGGCTCAGCTGGAGAAGAGCAGTGCCACATAAGTGGGGACCCGGAGCAGCCCCAGGCAATTTGCCAGAGCCCACTTTCATTCCTCTCAATCCATGATGGACGGAAAGGGAGCAGCCACTGGGGGCATGCGCTGGTGGCTGCACCGGGGAATGCTTAGACTCTTACTCAAGTAAGAATAATTTATTATTATGTAATTTACTGTTATCATCATTGTATGTATTTATCGGGGTTATATATATTTATGGCCAGTGAGGGGTGGGATGGGGCGGGGCTTGTCAGGGCAGGTGGGCGGGGCACTTGTTTTACCTAATGTAAACTAAGGGGGCTTTCACTCAAAAAGACTGAGAACCACTGATATAGAATATGATTATGGCCCTGCTTAATTTCCAATATTGCAGAAACTGCAGATCACACAATATTAGGCTTCCACCATAATTTTGATTTTGATTAGCTTACTTTGTACAGGCCACAATTTTGCATACATTTTGAGACTTGCAACATGCTTCCCCCCCCATTAATCCAAACTGATAGTTGCTGGGGTTCAGGCTGTCAGCCCCAGGGGCAGCTGGAGCTTGGTCTGTCAGCCCCGTGCATTAATAACTGTACTATACTTGCAGCAAAAGGTATGGTTATCAAGAAAAATTATCAGGCATAACATAATACTTGAGTGTTTTATATTGTTCCAGCAAATTCTTCTTAAACAAAGAGGTCTTCTCTGGTTTTTCCAAATTATTACAATTAATAAAGGTCTATTATTACTTTTCCACAATTTTCCATGTCTTGTTTGCAACTCAGTGACAATTATTTGACAATCAGTATGAAATTCAAGTTGGGCCTTAAGTATGATCCAATTCACATTGCCTAAAGGACATCAGAGAGAGCCATCACTTATTATTTGATTCCAAAGGAATAGCCATGTCAGTCTAATTCAGCAAAACAAACAAGGGCTATGTCTACACTTAGTTAAGTCAACTTAGTGTCTCTACACTTAAAATTAAAGTCGACTTAAAGGGGAACTTACAAAGTCGACCTAGAGCGTCCACACTGGATGCTCTAGGTCGACTTTGTGGGGCTATGGGGGCCTTGGGCAGGTCCACGGTGGTGGGGGGCACCCCCTGTGTGCAATGGGGCAAAGGGGGACAGGGACCCTGGCAGGGCAGAGCCCTGTGTATGATGTTGTCTGGATTTAGGGAAGCATTTATGATATTATTTTCAATGGATATCTCATAAATGCTATAATCCATAGGAACTATGTCATGTTTGGTATCAATAGAAAGGTAGTAATTTGCTGGGAAT